>WOXC01002879.1:57500-465913 GCA_011680675.1 Gymnobelideus leadbeateri
TCACCAGAATGGCATGGGCAAGCCATTTTAGCTTCAGTTTCCAAACTTCAGAGCTTCTCTGGGCTGCTGCTATGTTCCCAGAGAGTGAAAATAGGGATGCTCAAAGAGAGCAACAATAATTATTTTAATGGGGGGGGGGGCGCGAGGTACAACTGAAAATCTCCATTCTCTGCCTGGGCATAGCCTTAAAAAATGTATAGGCATGTGGTGGGAAGGTATGTGTGTGTGGGGGGAGGGGAGGGGTGTAAAGACCAAAGAGCAAGGTAAACCAAACTGTAAATATGTGTCAGTATGTGGCTACATATAAACATATACAAAGAATTCCCTCTATCTACAGACCTCGGTATGCATAACAAGAAGGAAAGCAGATAAGTAAGCTACAGTGTTGCCCTTTGCAAAAAAATAAAAGAACAAAAGAAAATATTATCCCCGGCAACAGTAGCTGGTCCTTCTAAAGGCAGGGAGGGGTACAGTGAACAAATCAAGTACCAGGCATTAACAAAATCAAATCTTGTTCCTTGAGAATTATTTAACATTCAAGTATTTCCCTCACCCCCAACCCAAGCTGCTGTTTTTTTTATTAATTGCTGTCAGTTTATAAGTAGAATCATTAAATTTTGTTTTTTTTTTTTATTTAAAATTGCTTTTTGAGGAGAAAGTAGAAAGGAGGCAAACAGATAAATGACAGGGGCTTTTTAAAAAGTCATTTTCCAAAATTAAGAATCCGTTTCTCCCCCTCCCCCCTCCTATTAGCACTTTTAAAAAGGCATATGTGGAACTATAGGTCTTCAGGAATATATATGACTTGGTATGAGAAATTCAACATACAATTGTTTCAAAAATGTCTTGAAATCAGAAAATAGGGTGAATGCCATCCTAGCTGACTCCACTTGCACTCACCCCTTTTGCAAAAGAAAGCCTCAAAGCATAGAATGTCCTGTTTATGTGTTCCTAGATAGGAGTTCTAAAATTGCAAGCTACCAACAGGCTTCTTTACAGATGTCAGCTTTCCAGCACTAAAGAAATGCCCAGGCAATAGATATTTGACATTGATTAAGGCTTTGGGGTGAATTATAAAAAGGGCATAGTTGCATGCTTTAGCATACAGATGGCAGAACTTTTCAAAAGTCAGGGAACTGTTTTGCAAGAAATATGGTTGCCAATTTTTTTTAAACAAATGTCATGTTCCATAAGAGAGGAAGGAGAAATTTTACCTTTCAAGCCCTGGACTCAGTATGCCTGCCTATGGACAAGATCCACAAAATATTGCCCCTCTTAGTGAAAGGAGTTCCTTCTTTCATCTATATGTGTCTAGAGAGATCTCTGTAGAGAAACATGAATTCTCTATCTATACACTATATCAAATGATAATTAATCTAAGGTGGGCCCATCTTGGACTCCCTCCAAAGATCTTTCATTCCTTAGGCACCAAAAAGCCTCCCTAATTAGGTCATCTTGTATACAAGCTTGGTGAATTTGCAAACCAGACTGCTTCATCATGACAATCCTGTGAATTTCATGTGTTTATATGTATATACACAGAGAGGGTATAGTTTAGCTAAAAGGGAACTGCCCTGAACAACAGCAGGAAAATGGTCAATTCATTGACCAACTTTTTAGTCTTTTTTTTTTTTTTAGCTACTCAAGTTATATCTCCCAGAGGCTAGAAAAAGAAAAAAAAATCAACTAGTCTGTTGTTTTGTCCATTTAATGTCAAATAAGCAGTATGACTGATTTTTTTTTCTCCACTGCTTATTCTGGCATCACATAGACACATGGATTGTTTCTTCAGCCATGAAGATAAAAACAAAAACAAAAACACCTCACTGAATTCCAAGAAGCAACCCAAGGAAGATTCAAGAATGACATCAATTCCTTTTATGGAAACAAGGGGCCATATACAAACATTTGGAAAACTGGTTGGATTTCATCATCCACAGTAGATTTTCCACATGAAGTATAAGCATTATTATACAACACATGGCTTTGGCTAGCTTGTAGGCCAAGTACTGCTCCCAGCTCCCACCTGCCCACCCGCCCACACATAACTAGACACATAGTAAAAGGCTTATCCTATAAATCGGGTGCTAGTCCCAGTGCTATCAAGGGGTTTGTTTCACAGAATTTACAAATGGATTTATAAGATTTTCTCTGCCATAATGCCTACAATCTGAGAACATAAAAATTGCATGCATTCACCATCTGGTATCATCACTGCTGAAATAAAAAATTAAAAACAAAAAAGAATGGTGGGCTCTGGACCAGGGACAGTAGTAGTGTCTTGGGCATGAAAAATGACATATTCTAAGTTTTGAGAAAAATGTTACAGGTGGAATAGCAACATGGAAAAATATTTTCCCTAAGGAATTATTTAGTTACCACCAATCTGTCCATTGATAGCTAATTTTCATGTATAAATATGTACTGTTAATCTTTAGAATCTCAATAGAAGTTTAGAAGAGGTTAGAGCTAATATTAAAAACTTCACAGTATGATCTGATCTTGGAAGTATTCGGGGACATGAAGCTTGAGGGGGGTACTGTAAAAACCAATTGACTTCATCAAGGACTGTTCTGAACACAGTGTACAGCAACCACTGTCATTTGGTTTACACATCAATGAAAAGGCACCAGTTACCTACAAACAAATGTCTTTCATCAGAAGAAGAACCGATGATGCATATTTTAACCTTCTATATTAAATGTCGTCATGGGATTTCAGATCCTAGATAAAGTTGCTTTCATTTAGGATTTTCATATTTCCCGGGGCAGAAAACCTGGCTTCTTCCATGTTTGACATTCCAATGGAATCGAAAGTGATTTCTAAGGATAGCTGGCTTCAGCTAGATGGCCCATTCCTCCTGCCTGCCCCCCACCCCACTGGGAAAAGATACTGCTTGGAGATCCTTAGGGAGGGAGAGGTAGGTGAGTAAAAGGGCTAAGGATTCAAAGAGCTCTAGCCAGACACTTCCAAGTGCTGTAAGTTCAGTATGTGAGAGGAGAAAAAGTTCGGGAGCCCCTTTCAGCTCTTAAATTATCCTGTTTGACGTCTCCTGGTTCTATGTTCTCTGCTGAATTCTAAAATGTCTGTCTTTGAAATGTCTTTCAAATGGGTCAAACAACATTTCTGAATGACTGCAAGAAAAAATTGATGACTTAAAAAAACTGACAGCACCCCACTTCTGCCAGTTTTCATACTCTACCTGTTTATGATTGGCTTACAGTACTTGCCAATTAGAATTTAAAATAAAATTCAAGATAAATATGCATGAGCTCAATTTTAAGAAGTTGGAACAAATGTCTAAGGGCCAGAATGCATCATATTTTAAATTCGTAAAGCCCCTTTCCTCCATAAGGATTCCAAGACACCATAGAAACTGAAATAGTGTGGGCACTCTAGACTTTGCAACAACCAATATGCAAATTGCAACAAAATGACCACTTCAGGCCACACAAAATGACCACGATCAGTCCAGGCTAGAAACTCATTAATATCAATAGGCGTTCTGGGCACAATTGAAGAGCAGTATATGACATGGGTCTCATTCATTTCCCTGTGAGAGTATGAGAGTCCAGAGGCTCACAGAGCAGAGGAACAAAGTCTGACATTTTTTAACTCATGCCATATAGGCCTTGAAAGGCCAATAAACACACCCAAATTTGCTAATGGGGCTAAATGTATATTGGAATCCTTTTGAGAAAAACAAGGATTAGGTAACCCATAAACCCAAAAGAGTCTCAAGGGATCACACACTTAGGGCTTGACGATATCAGTAATTAAAAATCCTTGTGAACATTTGCAGTGGGGGAATAAAGTACTTCATATAGGGTAAATGGCCAATTTTTAAATCACAATCTCTCAGCTGCTTTTTTTTAAGTTATCAAAAACAATCAGAACACATTGTGGACTAATTGCTTTTAAAATGCTAATTTAACCCATTCTCAAACCAGTAGTCGACGCCCCCCCCCCCCATATTTCAGCTAGGATATGTCAAATTGGCCAAACTAATCAGATCTTTTGTTCTTGCTTTAAATGTGCTTAAGTAAAAAAGGGTTCTCAGGTCTGAGACCTTCTATATCTCAGCCAAGAGTATTTTTTTCCTGTCTCACTTTTAACCCTTTGGAAAATAAGGTATGTAATAAGAAAAATGAATGGTCTTTAGCTAAAGACATGGAAATAATTGCATCATTACCCAAGGAAAAAAGAGCAGGGATTTTTATTTTCTATTTTAAAAAACCCAGCAAACCTTCCTAAAAGAAGGCCACATCTCTATTGGTAGAATGTTGCTACAGCCTCTCTCTGCCTTCACTGCCCAAAGCTTAGTGTCACATTAAATGACCAGAATCAGGCAATGGAAAAAAAAGAGCCTCAAACTCTCTGCTATACATCCACATATCAATATATGAATTTCAGACCACAGCACTTCAAAAAAAAAAAAAACCCAAACAAACAAATATGCAAGACTTTGGCATGTTACCAACCAAATAGTTTTAATAATGCTAGGAAGATATGGTCCCAGAAATTTGGGCAATACCATGGTGCCTTTTAAAATGGTTGCTTTTTATGAAATTGCTGTTGTGTTCTTAACATTTCTTTGCTTTGTCTTAGTAACATCATAAACCTTGGCTGAATTGAGAATAAAAACAATAGATATCTGACATATGTCTGGTCATTAAATATAATTTTTAGCTTTCTAAAATTGAGCTCATCCACACTTACCCTAATCTTTTAAAGAAAGAAATGAATGGATGAGAAATATGAATCAATAAGCAAATTGCTAACTTTTAAAAATAACTTTCCAGTTGAGATTTGAGATGAAGGGCAAGTCTGATGGGCACTATGGAAAATCTTTTCCTCCTGCTTTAGTCAGCCCTCCCATTAGGGGATTAGGTTTTATTATCTATAGATACAACTAGTAACTTGTAATCTAGTTAAACGAAAGGCAAAGGCTCACCAGCAGGTGCTGGGAATAATATCCCAAGAGACAGATTCTTTGAAATTGTTCCTTCTGCCCCCTCTGTGGATGCCGAAACAGGGGCAAATGCTGGGGGTTTTATAAGCACAAGCAAATCTATATATTTTCGTGTGTGTTGTGTGTGTGTAGTGTGTGTGTGTGTGTGTGTGTGTGTATGTGTGTGTGTGTGTGTGTGTGTGTGTGTGTGTGTGTGTGTGTGTGTATACATTTCCATCTCTGAAAATCCTGTCGGGAATTCGAGGGTGATGTGAGAAAGTATTCTCCAATAGCTCTTCATGGTCACATTATTTCTTTCTAAAAAAAAAAAAACAAAACCCTGGTTGAGCTTTAGGGAAGCAGTGTCTTTCTCAGTAGCAATGTGTGAATTTGTTTTTATAAATTCTGGAGCTGCAGAGAAGAAAGCTCTAATGCGTAAAGAGAGATGCTTTCTTGCCCTGATGAGATGATTTCAGAAAACTGAAAGCCAGAGCCGTTAGAAACGGATGATGATTGAAATTGAGCAGATTTTTTTTTGCTTTTTCTAAATAGATTCAGTGTATTTCAAGGTGTCAAATTATTGGGGGGAAATATACTATAAATGTAAAAGCTATCACCCAACTAAAAAAAAAGAAATGGAAAAGTTTTACAAGAGGAAGCAGTGCTCAGACCATGGGCACTTTGGTTTGCTTATCTTCCCTATTGGGAAGAGTTAGTAATATAGAGGGACTCTTTCTCATGCTGGTGTCAGGTGACAGAATAAGATTTGCCTTAACTAACCTGGTCATGGCAGGCTTTTACTGTGTGGAGGTCCACATCCAGAAACACAAAGAGAAAGGTCTGTGGTATGTCCAAATTCACGGAATACTGAGCCTCGCTATAAGCTACCTCCCCAATGGTCACTGAAATCTAAGCCAGCTCTTTCTCCCTGTCACTCAGTAACTTTCTCTGCTCCAAGTGCAACGCTCTCTTTCATTTTTGACTTGGTGGGTGGGGGGGAGGGAAGGTCCTAGTCAAATAGCATCTTGGTTATGAAGGGGGTGGTTGCTGCCACTGTGCTAAAAGAATTGGGCCCCATGTCTATCAGGAGGGTCAGGAGGGGATTTTATCCTAGAAACTGGTCGCTTCTTACGACCAGTATTTTTTTTAGTTTGAAATTTGGTAACGAGTCTGGTTCCCTGGGCCAGCTGAACATTTCTTTTAGACTGACCCAGGCTCTAAAGCTTTTTCTGAATGTAGAATATGAGACTTCTGAAATTCCCTCTGACCCCAGCACAGGTCAAAGCAATCCAGTTCAGGGAATGTCCAAGGGACAGGCTCCGACTGGAAACTGGGTCTGGACTATATGGTAAGTGCAGCATTTTAGACTGTTTGCTCCAGCAGGTTTCAATTATTCCTGAATCGGACAGACTTTTGGATGGTTTGTTTTTTCCTATTCTATCATGTAAAATCTTTTGTCCTGTCTTGTAGAGTACTTTGTGATATCTCTGCAAATTATACTGACTTCATGGAAAGCGATAATCATTTTTATAAAATGTGTTGACTAGAGAAAGGGCCCTGGGCCTCCTGGCAGGTAATCAAAAAAGACTATCTTCTTTTGCAGTGTTCCTTTCCAAAAGAATATACCATACTGTTTCCTTAGCTGCTTGTTCCCATTGAAGAAGACTCTTTAAAACAAGGGTTCCATGATGTTAAGACTTTGTCAAGGGGAAAGTATTTTAAAGTATCTCCCAGCTTGTAATCACTTCTCTCCTAATGAAGGATTTGTGGGGCCTCAGACAATGCAAGGGAGGGAATAGTCAGCCTTTTGGCTGTTCCTGCCTTTCATTCATGACTGTTCTTTCTACTTACAGTCTCAGTAACCTGGACAGGGGATGTTGCATGGACAGACAATCAAAACAGAGAATATAAAAAAGGTTCGAGTCAGTGTTTACAAGCCTATTAAATGTTTATAGTCTCTCACAGATTACACTGGGCATTAACACTATTGTTTCCTGCTCTGCTAACAAACACTGCAAGGACAGCCGGAGTGGGCTTCTCACGGCAAAATTGTTAATGAGAATACAAAATGGTATAATATGCATTAATTTGTTCCCATGACAATAACTGCAAGAAGAATAGAAATTAGTATGAGCCTAAACCACTCATTATAGCGGGCACAGGAATTACTAAGACCCAGTCAGTCTAGTTCTTTGGAATGCCTACCAACCCGAGTTGCTCCCCAGAAAGGTGGAACACTTCTCCAAGACCAGATACACCGACCTGTGCTCCATCCTTTGCTTACTAATCTGCAGGTGCCTTTCTGTTTAAAGACTGAAAACCACTATAATTTCGATTCTACAGGTAACCAGAATGATTGCACATGCTATTATTTCCATGTCTGTTTTGTATTTGAAATATACCGTTATTTGCCTGCATGGTACCTTGTAGCATCTAGTGTTCCAGAGGGTAATTATACGTTTCATAAAAACATGTTACTTTCATCTGATCATTAGGTCTGATAATGTTATACCTTGTTATAAAAGTTAAGAGCAAAGTAACTGCTTATATATGAGTCATTACTCTGGCTCCAAACTAGGTGGCTTTTATATCTCTCCTTCCAGGAAAACTACAGTGTTTCTCCATGTACATCACCAAGGGTGCCAAATCTTCAGCTATAGGCATATGGCAGCTAATTGTTTCACTGTCGGACGAATCAAGCCTCCCAACTTCCCTGAGCCCCTGGGATATACTCAACCACTATGACAAATGCTAAGGCTTCCTCCACCAAAGACATCGAAGGGGACATTGTCGGTTTTCTGAAACTGGTTTGTGAAGTTTCACGATATTCAAACTAATGACAAATCTCTGTTAGCAATTTGGCAACACCCACATTTGAAAAGTCAATCCTTTGAATCGGGTATGATATGAACAAAGAGCACCTAACCCGGAACCTAATGTACAACCTTCCTTGAAACCCAGAATTGCAAAGTACTTCTAGAGCCTATAAATCATCATTTTCTGGCTACAACAGTTCCAGGGACAGCAGCCATTGGAATTGGAAGGAAAGCTGGAAAGAAAGAAAAAAAACACTCAAAAAGATGACTATCTGAATGACCTCGTTTCCCCTCCTTCCTCTCTTACTCCCGGTTTCTTGGGCCCTCCTACCCCTGAGGCCTTAAGTGCCCTATGCTGCCTGACTTCTAGCCAAACAAAGCCACCCCTGGGACCTTACCCAGGTTTGTCCTCCTCCCTCCCATTCAGTAACCATACATTCCCAAGGTACTTCTCCCTCCTTCCCCAGCAGACTGCCCATGCCCTCACTGTGCAGGATCTCAGCTAGGTGCCAGATGCCCTCCCAGGAGTACTTACATTTCAAAAGAGAACTATGGGCAGAATGTCCTAATTTTCTTCCTTCCCCCCAGATCGGCAATCTTTCTTTGACATTAGGTACAGTCCCAACTATGGAACCCAAACCATACTAAAGGCAATGTTCGAACTCCCACAGCCACAAAAGTAGGAAAAAAGAGGAAAGAGGATATAGCAAAGGGCACAAATATCCCACACAGGAAGTACCAAGGGAATAGGAGTGAGAAAGGAAAAGCAAAGCAAAGAGAAGGAACAATCAGAAGAACACAGAATCGGAGGGGATAGGAAAGGAGGCTTAATATTAAAACCTACGTAGACAACGGAAATGAGAGAAGGAATGAATCCCAACATTACAACAACTGTCCCAACCTAGGAATCCTCCCGACAAACAGGGAAGGAGGCAGTTTGTCTCCAGGTCTCCTCATCTACCTTTCTGAAGCCCTCCAGCTCCCACCCTCTGAGTGGTTCCAGTAGGTCCCTAGAGCCCCTCACCCATCAGCCCCTCCTGGCCTGTCCTCCCAAAGTGTTTCAGATTCCAATACCCCTTTCTCCTTCCCAAGTTGGGAAGGAGTCAAAGCTACCACTCTTATTGTAGTGCTAGGCAATCACCTTGTCCAATAAACCTAGATGACAAAGGGCCTTCCCTGACACAATGTGCATGTTAAAATCCAAATTCATTTCTAACTGATGGCATGTGCAGGGAGATATTTTTGAGCACGGAGACTTTTCCAAGGATTAATGCTACAGTCCAGACATCATGGAAGTGGTGAGGGAGGCTTCCGAAGCATCTCTGGAAGCAACTGGGCACCTCAGTTTCTGTTTCAGAAGGCTGAGGAGCCAGCTGATCAAAGTCACAGATAAAATTCACAAAGGGCTCAGTGGCAAAGCAACATTTCTCTCTGATACATCCCAGACTCATTTTGAAGAAGCCAAAGGTTTCTCACATGGTCGCTTTTTCTGCTCCCCTTCAGAAGAGCCATCCCAAATGCCTGCAGACCTTCCCATGACACGGAAATCCAGTCTTTGGAGATTTCAAAGGAAAAAAAGAAAGTAAAAGAC
Organism: Gymnobelideus leadbeateri; assembly: GCA_011680675.1. Classification (NCBI taxonomy): domain Eukaryota; kingdom Metazoa; phylum Chordata; class Mammalia; order Diprotodontia; family Petauridae; genus Gymnobelideus; species Gymnobelideus leadbeateri. The sequence goes on from WOXC01002879.1 coordinate 66,859, forward strand.
CAGATTTATTTCCTTCCAGCTCCTTCATACCCCCTGTGGCTTTACAAAACCCTAAATCTTAGAGCAATAAACGTTTTTTAAGTTCCAATAAAAATAAATATTAAACAAAGAGAACACTGCAACTTTCTTTTCCTTTCTCAAAACCCCTGAGACTTTTGATCTAGCAGGATATAGGCTGCTTTCTACTAGCTAGAGGATCCTGTGAATGACCTGATGCTGTCTGCCATAGTAACATCAATAGTCAGTTTTAGACAACAGAAGGCTGTTGATACTAGACAATACAGCTGATTTTGTTTTTGTCTCCCTAGAAGCATACAGTATTTAATGAAGACCTCATCTTCTAGCCCTTACCTTGTATATGCCTTTACCATATCTCATCTAGACTTTGAACTTCTTGAAGTAGACAAGCCCACTGTCACAGTAGAAAAATCACTACTATACTTGAAGCTAGGAAACCCAGGTACTCAGACTCTGGCACAAAGGAGCTGTGTGACCCTGGACAAGTAATGTCCCCTTTCTAGGCCTAAAAAGGCTGCAAGTGACCTTGGAGACCAAAGCACACCTTATTCTACATAAAAGGAAACTGAGACCCAAAGAAAGAAAAGGACATGCCCAAGGTCATAAAGGTAGTAAATCAGGGAGCTGGGATTTGCTCCTGAGCTCCAACAGTCCAGACCCAATTCTCTTTAATCTACACCATGTTGTTCTCATAACTTCATCCTCTGTCAAATAAAGAGGTTAGACCTGAGGACCTTAAAGGTCTTTCCAGCTCAAACATGCTGCCATTTGACAAGCGTCTGTCTAACGCATTTTAGTCCTGCATATACAAGTTAGGCATTCAATAAAGTATTTGATGATAACTGATCTCTATCAATTGATGGCATTTTTATTAAAAGATTCCTTCATAGCACTGAGTCTTACCCTGATACCAAATGTGTTTAGAGGTCTTCTGGCTCCTGGCGTGCATAATCAGCCACTTGCCTTTATTTTTAGGATATTTAGTGGCAAAGAAAAGGCACAATTTGGGAGCTATAACTGAAAAATTCACTAAGAAATAAATAGATACATAAATTAATAAGAGCGATGCCTAACTGAGACCTAGAGACAAAGAATGTCTAACCTCTGCAGCCACCTCTACAAAAAGAAAAAAAAATTGTCCATGGGCTCCATTTTATGGTGGTTTGGAAAAGATAAATTGTTATAAGAAAGCAAATGTAGCCTGTAGCAGAACCGATTTCTGCAGAGGCTGCAGCAGGCATCATGAGTAGATTCAACAGATTGGGGGAAATGGCCTTATTTACAAAGCAACTCCCAAATCTGCAGGAAGTTCCCCCAAGCAGTTAGCATAAATGAAGTGTCATTTTACACAGCTGTGGGCATCAGGGGCCAGATAAGGGGGTCAGAAGCTCAGTGGGAGTCCTGACAAACCAACAGAGAAATGCACAGTTCCCTTCCACCTCTAACTTTCTATGTTTTCTGTTTCAAGGGCCTATCCAGACCTCAGATTCCCCAAGTCGCTAATGGGAAGGTGCAGTAGGGGACAAATTAGAGAGCCAACACCCGATGTTGATTAAGTCAGCCGTGTGTTTTGATTGCATGTGCAACATAAACCCAGGAACATAAGCCTGTAGAGGAGACCTCTGCACAAAGTCCAAAAGATTTGCACATTCTTTGGTATGCTATATTTATTGCAAAATTTTTGCTTGCTTATCATCTTCTTGGGACTCAGTAAAAGGCCTCCCTGTGCAAGGTCCAACCCTGTGAAGCTATGGAGCTCAGACAGGTCAGATATGTATGTATTGTGTGGACATGTGTCAACACATATATGTGTTTAGCTAAGCAAGTGCTACATGTAATAACTTGCAAGATGGCCTAGTAGGGGGGCCAGCTTCCCCCTTCTGCCTCCTCAAGCAGCTGTGATGCCCAGAACTCCCAGGTCCACATGTGAAGCAGCACAGGGCACCCCTCAGATGGAACCACACTAAGACAATCTCATCAGTTGTTCTGCTCTGCCTCCCCCACCTTTGCCTCCCCTGGCCCTCACCATACTTTTGCTTTTCCCTCCATGCATGGGCATACATATTGGCCTGAGAAGCATGGCCCTGCACCTCTGCTGTGGCACAGTCTCAGAGAGCTTCCCAAGGCTCAGAGATGCTAGGCCCCAAGGTCACAGGTTCCCCACCCCTGTGCTAGGGCAACCAAATGCCACACAACTCAAGGCGGAGGAGAGACTCAGACCCTGGGCCTCCAAGCTCTATATACTTGCCTCTCATCAAGCCCATTTGACATAGTCCTCTTCATTGCTAACAGACTGGAGGCTGTTCAGAAGATCAGGCCTTGAATGGTGAAAGATCCTAGAAAACATCACATGACAAATGATTATGGGAGATAAAAATATTAGCCTGGAAAGGAGAAGACTGAGGGGAAACATAACAGCTGCCTTCAAATATCTGAAAGGCTCTCTGGAGAGAAGAGGAAGCAGGCTCGTTTCCCCATTGGTCCAGACATGGGCAGTCATGGGAACAGTGAAGGCCAGTGAGAGGGCAGCAGACTTTGATGCAATGGAAGGATGGCTGGGCATAGACAGAGACAGTGATGGACTTGGAGCCAGAAGATCTGAGCTTGACTCCAGGCTCTCCCACCACCAAGCTTGGAGATATGGACAATTTTTTTTAACTTCTCACACCTTCAGTTTCCTCATGTGCAAAATATGGATAGGTACTGAAGGCATGATTTCATTCATATGTGGAACTCCCAAATGATGAGAATGCCCCTAGCAATTCAGGGCAATGCTTTAGATGCAGCTTATAGCTTTTGGAGAGCTGCCTAGCAAACTGAGAGGACCTCAGTCAACAATCATTTATTAAGCCCTTAGTATGTGCCAGCACTATGCTAAGCCTGAGAATACAAAGAAAAGAAAAAACTGTCCCTGCTCTCCAGGAGCATCCACTAGAATATAGGAAACAACATATAAATAAGCAGGCACATAGGAGATATGAATTATGGAAAATGATTTGGTTGGCTAATGTGACAGGAAAAAATAATAAATGTTGTCTGGGATGTGGAGAAATAGGGACACTGATGCATTGTTGGTGGAATTGTGAACCAATCTAACCATGCTGGAGAGCAACTTGGAACTATCCTCAAAGGGCTAAAAAAAGCTGTGCATACCCTTTGATCCAGGAATATTACTTCTAAGTCTGTATCCCGAAGAGATAAAAAAGGGGAAGGACCTATTTGTACAAAAAATATTTGTAGCAGCTCTTATAGTGGTAGCAAAAAATTAGAAATTAAGGGAATGCCCCTCAATTGGAGAATGGCTGAACAAGCTGTGGTATGATTGTGATGGAATACTAGTGTGCTACAAGAAATGATAAGCAGGCAGATTTCAGAAAAAACCTGGAAAGACTTACATGAACTAATGCAAAGTGAAATGAGCAGAACCAGGAGAGCATTATATACAGTAACAGCAATATTGGATGACAACCAACCATGAATGACTTAGTTCTTCTCATCAACACAATTATCCAAAACAATTCCAAAGAACTCAGGATGAAAAACACTATCCACCTCCAGAAAAGAACTGAATGAAGATCAAAACATACTATTTTTCATTTCCTGTATTTTTTTAATCTTTGGGTGTCTTCTTTCACAATATAACTAATATGGTAATATGTTTTGCATGATTGAATTTATATAGCCTATAACAAATTGCTTTCTGACTCAGGGAGGAAAGGGGTGGGGGAGGAAGAGAGAAAATTTGAAACTCAAAATTAAAAAAAAAGTTTTAAATTAAATTAAAATTAATAATTAATAAATTTAAATTTTAAAAATTAAAATAATCATTAAAATTTAAATTAAAAAACATTTAAAATAAACATTAAAATTGTCTTTACATGTAAATGGGGAAATATGTTTTAAAAGAAAGTAATCTGAAAAGGGAAAGCATCAGCAATTGAGGATGGGGAAGAGGGGTACCAGGAAACGCTTCCTACAGAAGGGAGGATTTGAGTGGCTCTTGAAGGAAGATGAGGAAGCTAAGAGTGAAGAGGGTCTATGTTCCAGGCAAGAGCAACATCCAGAGCAAATGCATGGATGGGGAAGATGAAGCATCATGTGTGAAGAATAGCAGGGAGGCTGGGATGGCTGGAATGTGGAGTGTACAGGATGCACGGTGGGAATAGAGGTTGAGTGACTTGCCCTGGGTCACATATCTATTCTATGTCAGAAGAGACACTAGAATACAGTTCTTTCTGGTTCCAAGGCTGCCTCCCAACTTGTAAGATAGGATGAGGACAATTGCACTGTCTACCTCACCGGGTTGTTGTGAATTCAGTGTTTCACCATTTTTAAAGCCCTCTACAAATGGGAGTTATTATTCATAACAGCAGCCTTCCTAATAATGAACAGTCCAAAAATGACATGAGTTGTGTCATTAGGTAGTAAGCTACTCATCACTTGTGGTCCTCAAACGGAGGCTGGATGACCATCACTCAGTAATACTGTAAAAGGGAGTCCTACCAGTAGAAGGGTGAATTAAGTGATCTCTAAGGTCCTTTACCCTTCTAAAATTCTATGATAATTTAGGGGCATTGACTTGCACCAGAGCAACTAGGTGGCCTTGGAGTTAGGAGGACCTGAGTTCAAATCTGGCCTCAGACACTTACTAGCTATGTTACCCTGGGCAAGTCACTTAACCCTGTATGCCTCAGTTTCCTCATCTATAAAATGAGCTGTAGAAGGAAATGGCAAACCACTCCAGTGTCTTTGCCAAGAAAACCCCAAATGGGGTCATAAGGAGTCAGACATAACTGAACCATTCAACAACATACTGACTTGAAAGGAAAATTTGCCTAGAGGGTTGGGTGTTTTCCATTGTACCCTAAGGCAGAGAATCAGATTTCTAGGAGTTATAGTAGACCTTATTGTTGGTTACTCTACTGTCATAGACAATGAGAGCCATCCTCATTCACCTATGTGCCCCCAAACACTGGGTCCCCTAGCTTGAATTGTTCATGAAAAGCAGAATAATTTTGAGATGTCCCAGGCAGCACAATTCAAGGGTTAGAAGTCCCTAAACCAAGTACTTTTATGCAGGTCAAAGAGCACTGCTCTGGGGGCCAGAGGGCCTGCATTTCCGTCCCAGCTCTCTAGCTAACTTGCTGTGTGATCTGTGACCTCAAGTTATCAGCTGTCTCCTCTGTAAAATGTAGAGGGCAGGATATCTTCCAGCACGGATGTTTGTTTGTTTGTTTGTTTTAAGGGCCCAGTGAGTTCTACAATTTTCTGTCCTTTCTTCTAATGCAGAGAAATTCTTAGTCTGGGATCCATGATTTTTTTAAACAAATAATATCAACAGCATTTATTAAGTGCCTATTTTGTGCTCGGCACTGTGCCAAGTGCTGGGAATACAAAGAAAGGCAAAACATGGGCCTGCCCTCAAGGAATCCACAGTCTAATTGGGGGAAACAACATGCAAACATCTATATATAAAGAAGCCACATCCAGGATAAATTGAGAATAATCTCAGGGGAAAGGTCCTAACAGTTAAGGGGAACTAGGAAAGACTTCTGGGAGAACACCACATTTAGCTGAGACCAGAAGGAAGCCAGAGAAGACAGGAGATGAAAGTGAGGTGAGAGAGAATTTCAGTAAAAATGCCCAGAGTTGGGACACAGACTGTCTTGTGGAAGGAACAGCAAAGAGGCTACAGATACTGGAAGCTAGAGTATATGGATGGAAATAATGTATAAGAAGACTGGAAGGTAGTCACATTATAGAGGGCTTTAAAAGGGAAACAGAGGATTTTATATTTGATCCTGAAGGTAACAGGGAGCTACTAGAGTTCAATGAGTAAGGTAGTGACATGATCAGACCTGTACATTAGGAAGATTAATTTGACAGGAGAGGAGTGGAGTAGGGAGAGATTTGAGGCAGGGAAACCTGACTAGAGGCTACAACAATGTCTAGATGTGACACAATGAAGGCTTTGGCTGAAGATCCAACAAAGGAAACTGAGAAAAAGCAGTCATATGAATGGTTTCTTTCTATTTTATTTTAAGCATTTAAAAATATTATTCTGAGGTGTCCATGGCTTCCTCTGGACTTCCCAATATGTCTGTGACACCAAAAAAAAAAAGATTAAGAACACCTTAAAATTATGGTAGATGAATGTAATGGAACACCACAGGCCATAAAAAATGATGAAGGGCATGATTCCAGAGAAATTTGTATGAACTGATGCATAGTGAGGTGAGCAGAACCAAGTAATTAACTGAGACTATAGCAATAACATTATAAAAATGAAAAGTCTGTTCAATACAATTATCAACCACAATTCCAAGGAGCTGCTAGTGAAACAGTATATTATCTACCTCCCAACAGAGATGGCCTAAATAACAAGAATGAGACACGTTTTTTGGAGTCAGGCAGTATGGGACTTTGCTTTTTTATACATACTTATTACAAGGTTTTGGTTTACTTTTTTCCCAGTGGGCATGGGAGAAGAAAGTAGGTAGGAGAGAAAATACATTCTTGTTAATTGAAAAAAAAGCCCTGATTTTAAAGAATGACCCCCTATGCTAAGGCCTCTCCTGATTATCACATTCCACAGCCTAAATGCCCTTCCAGGTCTCACACTGGTGTTCTTTCCCCAAGGTACTTCAAGCTCCAACACCCTATGTTCACAGATCCCTTTCAGTCCTGGGAGCCTCTAATTTTCTACATCGAATCACCCCCTAGAGGGTACAATCGGGTTCTACTGGAGTCACTTTGTGAACTACTGTTGCCATCTAATGGCTTTTTCATAAAACTGTCTCTAAAATTCCCATCTGTGACCTTTCTCCTAATAGGCCTTTCTGCAATTTCATCCCCAAAAGGCAATATCCACAGATTTACTGAGTCATAAAGTATGGGATGAGAAGAGATTATCTGAAACCCTTTAAAGAGCTTCTCATTCAATCACTGCAGGCCAGGTAGGCCAGTGGCCATGGAGCTGAATTACACTCAAGTCTCCGGAGATTTAGCACTCTTCACCATGCTCTCTTTTCTCAATAATTCGATCATTGTGGCACAATGACTTGGGTGACTTGACAAATGCATTTATAAACAACCCCTTGTGGTGAACTTGCTAGTGCAGTTCAACTTTAATTAGAACATCAAATGTCAGAGCTGGCAAAGACCTTAGAGATCATCTCATTTTACACATGAGGAGACTAAGGTCTACAGAGGTCAGAGTGACTTGCCCAAGGCTACACAGTAAGTTAGTGGCTGAGCTGGGAGAATCCACCCAGAGCGTTATATTCAAGACAGCAGGGCCAAAATAGGGGTGTATGTGTATGGGCACACACATGCATGCACACACATGTACACACACACACACACATACACACATGCATGGTAAGGCAAGTTGAAAATGAGGATGATCCTAAAAGAAATGAGACTTCAGACAAGTGAAAATGCTAAATCATTAAAAATGCTACCCAAGGCTCTGTTCTGGAATAGTTTTTTCAGGGCACTGAAACTCGCTGCCATTAGATGCACCAGCCATGACTTGATAACTACGGGGAGAATATTATAGACTGGAAATGATAGTAATGGCCTTGGAGTTCTGTGATCTGGGATTGTGTTGGGAGTGAGGCAGGACTTGGACTCAAATGTCACTGCCAACATGACTACAGGCAAGTTATTTTAACTCCTCCAAGTCTTAGTTTCCTCAGTTAAGAAATGGAAATGATAGCACCTACATCAGAGGGATGATCATTACATGACAGGCATCCAGTAAATACCCACTATGGACCACCCCTTTGATAGGTGTTAGAGGACAAAATGAAAGAGACGAGCCTCATCATCCACCCCTTGCTCTGGCATCACATCCGGGGTTTCCTCGGTTCAGGTGTTGGGCAGAGACCAACCTGCCCTCATTCAGGGATCTGGAGATGTTTGGGCTGGAGAAGAAAAGCTGGGAGATGTGGGATTGGAGGGAGGGGGAAGTAACAGGAGCCACATTGTTGTCTGCCAAACCTCTGAAGGACTGTCATACAGAAAGAAGACTAGACTTCTTTTGCTAGGCCCCAGAGGACAGACTCAGGAACAATGGGTGGAAGGTATTAAGATAAGTTTAGGCTGGAAGGATGTCAACGAAAGTAAGATGGCCTACCATGGGAGGGGGCAAATTTTCCATCCCTGGAGGTCTTTGAGCAAAGGCTGGAAAACTATGTTCCAGGTATTTTTGTGAAGATTTCTTTTCAGTTATGGGTTGAAATAGATGACCACTTAGAGCCCTTTCCACTCTGAACTTTCCTGTGTGATTCTGTGGATGGCACTACAAAGAAGAAAAATCCCAAGTCCCAGTATACAAAAAGCCTGTAATTTTAATAAATGCCAAATAGAAATTAATCCACCTTTGTTTGAGGTCCCTTCTGCTGCTAGTCTATAAAGGTGGCTAAAAAACACACATCACAATTAGTGATGTTTGATCAATACCAAAAACTAAAAATACAAAAATGCCCTAGTGAAAACTGTGTTAAACCATTAGTTCAAGGAAATAGTTAATCCTCACTCTGAACAAGAACCATCCTCTACTATCCTTCCAATCTTATCTAAGCATGCAGTGGATTGCAGGAGCAGATGCACCCCTTCACTGGAATCCAAGTATCCCTTATGACTCTCACAATGTCTTCTGGTTAATAAACTTGGGTCCTTGTTGCTCTTGAAATAATGGGATTTTAATGAAAGTCCAAAGAGATCTAGAGATGGATGGAAGGAAAGAAGGAAGGAAGGAAGGAAGGAAGGAAGGAAGGAAGGAAGGAAGGAAGGAAGGAAGGAAGGAAAGAAGGAAGGAAGGAAGGAAAGAAGGAAGGAAGGAAGGAAAGAAGGAAGGAAGGAAGGAAAGAAGGAAGGAAGGAAGGAAGGAGGGAGGGAGGAAAGCTGTCATAGAATGCAATTTTCAAACTCTTCTGTGTAAGAGACCCTTCTGGCAGTCTGATGAGGCCTATGCACCTTTTCTTAGAATAATTCTTTTAATGTATAACTGAATGCAATGCTAAATTTCAATTAAAAGTTAGTGAAAATAGGGGTGGCTAGGTGGCGCAGTGAATAGAGTGCCGGCCCTGGAGTTAGAAGGACCTGAGTTCGGATCCGGCCTCAGACACTTAATCCACACAAACAAAAACCTAGCCGTGTGACCTTGGGCAAGTTACTTAACCCCAATTGCCCTAAAGGGGCGGCTAGGTGGCGCAGTGAGTAAGAGCGCCGGCCTCGGAGTTGGGATGACCCGAGATCAGATCCGGCCTCAGAAAATGAGCACCCACACATAAATAATGACTAGCCGTGTAACCTTGAGCAAGTTACTTAACCCCAATTGCTTAAAAAAAAAGTTAGTGAAAATAAGATGTAACTTTTTTCCATCCAAATTCACCAGACCCTTCCCCTGAACTCTATCTAGCAATCTCATGGGGGCTCATGGACCTAAGATAACAACCCCTGCACTAAATAATCCCTGAGGTTCTCTCTATTTCTAAATAGATGAAATGAAATTGTTGAGCAGTACTTTGGTGGAGGGATAACCCAGACCAATCAAATTTTATAAAACCCTGAAGCATTCATCTCTGTCTGGTTTTTGGGTCTCCCCCAACCCCCAGCAGAGCCTCTTGTATTAAATCAATGCGTGTTTTTGGAGAATTATGACATCACAGAATGCTAGAGCTACAGGGTGTCTGGTTCACATTGCAGACCCTTTCTCTCCCCGGACCCCCACCCCCACCTTAGAGTAAGAAGCTGAGTCCCAGAAAAGGGATGTGGCTTGCTTAAGATCACACAGCAAGAGGCGGGATTAGAATCTAAGGCTCTTAATTCTTTCTACCATGTGGGAAATCCTGTGATGACAGAACTGGCTTGGTCTCTTTCTCCCCTGGGCAAGAGTGAAAAAGCCCCCAGTACCCAGTTTCTGATTTACATATGAAGCCTGCCTTGGCCACTGAACCTTCTTGGCTATGTTGCTAAAGCCACGTAAACTGCTGAGTGTGTTTACATGAGAGACTAACAGCAGGCTAATCTAGAAACCTATGCCCCTGGTAATTCACATGCAAAATGAATTCAACTCATTAACAGGTCCCTCCAACAGCCCTCTTTTAAAATGGGCCTGGCAGTTCAGTTTAATAAGTGCACCTCACAACTCCAACCAGACTCATTTACACATCCCTTTCCTCTGGTTATTTCCTGTAGCCAGCTCCCCCTGATTGCCAGCCACAGCCAGGACCCTGGAGAGAGAGGGACACTAGTTGCTTTCAGGTGCTCTGGGGACAGATGCATCAGACAGCCTCCATTTTAACATGATGGGACTCAGGCTAAAGATGAATGGGTCAGCTAAAGACTGCCAGCATCTGCTATCTCTAGCTTCTCATTGATGCCTGCAATCCAGGGTAGGGGGGAGCCATATTGCTTTCCTATGGGCTTTTTACGTTCATTTTGATGGACCAAAATGATTCATAGAATCACAGGATCTTGGAGCTAAAAAGGACTTTCGTTTATTTACAAAATGTTTTCATTACAACAAGCCTCCCATTTTCATGGACAGAGAAAGTAAGGTTCTGAAAAGTTGTGTCTTGGTCCTGGTTACTGCCCTCTTATATTAATAAGATCACCCCAGGTCTCCTGACTCCAAAGCCAGAGCCAATGCTAACTACTACAGCATGTCATCCCTTTTCATACAGATGGGGACTATTAAAAGAACTGACCAAGGTGTTAGTGTATTTAACCTCACCCATTCAACTAGAACAGAACCAAAAGGTTGTAAGGAAAGGGGAATGATAAAGAGGAAGGAGTGTGGGAGGTGTTTGGGGAGATTCAAGAAGCACTGAACTTGCTATAAGAGAACACAAGTCACAGCTTTTCTACTTTTAAGCTGTGTGATCTTGGTCAAGTCTTGGAGCCTCAGTTTCCTCATCTGTAATATGGGAATAATACTATCACTGCAATAAAAAGATCACATTGTCTATTTCACAGGCCTGTTGTGAGGCACCAACATGCTAATGTATGTAAAAGAGATGTGTGCTAGTATTATTATTCATGAGACTGACGAACTAGCAAATTGGGGACTCTGGGCCCATGTCCCTGTATGCAAAGTGAAGTGGAAAATTGAAGCAATTATGTGAATAATTCAGTCCAAAACACACTTGTCTGAAATAGCCAGATAATTGAGGCAAGACATTTTTTGGCTTGAATCATCTTGAGAGTTGTCTCAATTATCCACTTTGCATGTGTAGCCCCAGCCGCCAAGAGATATCGGGTGGCCTCACAATTGTTAGCCACCCTGGCCTTCTTCAAGTTGGGTACTTGGGCTTAATCAGACCCCTCCCCTCCTAAGTCTGAACTGAAAAGGGGAATGGTCGCCATGAAGGCTGAACTGGCAGCCAACTTGGAGGCCTCTTTGAGGAGCTCCAGAAAGAAGAGAAAATGGAGAAAATGACTAGGGGAACTGTGTGAGAGCACAGTGAATTACAGGGAGAGCAGCTGCATCTGGCATTAGGATCACTCATTGGGAAAGGGCCGAATATCAGTGTAAGATATAAGGTTTCATACCTGCTTTTATGCAATGGACCAAAAACATATTTTTAAAAATCCCATTTTTTTTGTAGGGAAAAATCAGGTTGAGAGTTAAAAAATACATAGATAACAAACAAAAGTCAAGTTCATGCATCCTTTAACCATTAAGTATATTTATGACAGATAGGCAACCTGGCAACTTTGGAATCAGGAATATCTGGGTTCAAGTCATGCCCATATATCATGCATGGCAGCTAAATGACTCAGTGGAGAGAGTGCTGGATCTAGGATCAGGAAGACCTGAGTTCAAATTCTGCTTCATGTACTTACTAGATGTTTGATTAGGCAAGTCATTTATTTATTTATTTGTTTGTTTGTTTGCCTTTTGGAGGGCAATTGGGGTTGTGATTTGCCCAAGGTCACATGGCTAGCAAGTATTAAGTGTCTGAGGATGAATTTGAACTCAGGTCCTCCTGACTCCAGGGCCAGTGCTCTATTCACTGCATCACCTAGCCACCCCATGATTCTTCATGTCTCCTCTGGAGGATAGAGAAGGAGACTTGGAATGACCTGGAGCTACAACTACAGGGAATTTCTGAATTATTTCCAAGCTGGCTTCTGGGAGATCACCAGATCCTAACAACTCCCTCCATGGAGCTGATCCTCACAGATCCCTACTTTGTAACGAACAGAGACAAGAATAGCTTTCTCGTTCTCTGGGGGAGACAGCTGTGAACGTCTTTCACAAGTCTTCCCTGTCCTTTAGGGCTAAGGAAGGATCAAAGCTCTCTTAAATAAGGAAAGGACCTGGGAGTTGGCACTGTACCAGCCCAGCTCTGTGCTACATAGAGGATCAAAGACCATCTTCATGCTATTCTTTGGCAAATTCAATCCATCCTGGTTTCTTCTTTGCAGAGAACTTCCAATTCTAGAGTTGTAGATCTGACCTCCAGGACATTGCCACTCAGCATATCTCCAATTGATATTAGCTTCTCCATAAACCTCTAAATGACATAATTTTTGACAGAAGCAGTACTATTCAACTACCCTCCAACACTGGTACTATTTATGACTTCCTCTCTCTCATCTCCATATACAAATCCATTTTTGTACTCCTGCCATATTCTACTGAAAACTTTTTGGGGGCTCCCCATGACCTACCTCATAAAGTTCAGACTTCTTTGCCTGGCTTCCAAAGGCCTCCACAATCTGACACAGCCTTTGATTTCCAGCTAAGGACCTTTACAGCTCTAAATCTTTAATCCTATGATGTCCTGGTAACCTGGGGGCATTCCATCATGATTAGGGTAAGCATTTCTAAGAATTAACCTTTCCTCCTATCCTCCTGATGCTTCTTTCAGACAACCTCTACCAGGAGCACCCCAGCCCTATCTCCCCCAACCAATGACTTTGAAGGTCAGTTTTAAGAATTAACCATCCCCCCCTCCATATCATTTCTGCATATATCTCCTCAGCCTGTTCCATGCCCCAAAATATAATGAAACCACATGCTTCCAACTCATTTAACACAATAAAAGTGATTATAAGGATAGGATGGAAGAAAATAAGGTATTAGAAACCCTTCTCTCCCCTTCCAGTTCTTCAAATTTATAGTCAATCAACTAAGAATTTCCTAAACACCAACTATGTGTTAGACACAATGCAAGAAACTGGGCATATGAGGACAAAAATGGAAGCATTTCTCTTCTTAAGGAGCATACACTCTCTAATGCACATACATAGATACATAAGAAGTATGTGTGAAATGCCTGAACTCCAAGGAAAGGGCCTAGCAGTTGGCAGGGGTGGGTGTTAGAAAGGGCTTCGTGTAGGGCAGGGCTGCTTAAACTTTTTCCACTGGTGAACCCTTCAGCACCAGTGGTGACCCCTTTAGCACTGGTGGTGCCCCATTCAATGCTAGTGCTGACCCCTGCAATGCTGGTGGTGACCCCTTCAGCACTGGTGGTGACCCCTTTAGCACTGTGGTGACCCCTTCAATGCTGGTGGTGACCCCTTCAGGGCCAGTGGTGACCCCTTCAATGCTGGTGGTAACTCCTTTACCTGATAAAAGGGCAAATTTGAGACTGTTGCAATCATCTACGTGAGTGGTGACTAAGCCTGTAACCAGGGGAGTGCCTAGGTGAGTAGAAGGAAACAAATACAATATAATTTGTTGAGGTAAAATCTACAAGACTTGACACTTGGTGTAAGGGAGAGCAAGGGTGATTCCAAGGAAGTGAACCCAGGAGCTTGGGAGGATAGTGGTGTCCTTGAGAAAAATAAGGAAGCTTGAAAGAAGGAAGATGTTGGGGGGGTGAGGTAGATAATAAGTTATATTTTTTATTTTTAATTTATTTATTTTTAGTTTTCAACATTCACTTCCACAAATTTTAAATTTCTCCTCCTCTGTCCCTTCCCCCTCCCCCTTTCCAAGACAGCAACCTGTCTCTATATATACAGTCCTATGAAACATATTTTCACATTAGTCATGTTGTATAGAATTATAATGAATGGGAGAAGCCATGAGAAATAAATAAAAAACAAAACAGAACAACAGCAACAAAAAGAAAATAGTGCGCTTCGCTCTGCATTCCGATTCCATAGCTCTTTCTCTGGATGTGGACAGCATTTTTCATTATGAGCTCTTTGGAAATATTTTAGGTCCTTGCATTGCTGAGAAGGGTTAGATTTATTGAAATCAGACCTCGAACACTGTGGCTGTTACTGTGTATAATGTTCTTCTGGTTCTTCTCACTTCACTCAGCATCAGTTGATATAAGTCTTTCCAGGTTTTTCTGAAGTCCTCCTGCTCATCATTCCTTTTTCTTTTTTTTTTTTAAGCAATTGGGGTTAAGTAACTTGCTCAAGGTTACACGGCTAGTCATTATTTATGCGTGGGTGCTCATTTTCTGAGGCCGGATCTGATCTCGGGTCATCCAAACTCCGAGGCTGGTGCTCTTACTCACTGCGCCACCTAGCCGCCCCTTTAGGGCAATTGGGGTTAAGTAACTTGCCCAAGGTTACACGGCTAGGTTTTTTTTTTTGTTCGTATGGATTAAGTGTCAGAGGCCCGCTCCGAACTCAGGGCCTTCTGATTCCAGGGCCGGCGCTCTATTCACTGCGCCACCTAGCCGCCCCTCATCATTTCTTATAGCACAATAGTATTCCAATACATGCATATGCCACTTTATGATACAACTTAAGATCTGGTATGGCTAGGCCGCCTTCCTTAGCATTTCTTTTGTTCAGCCATTCCGAAGTTGATGGGCATCCCCTCAATTTCCAGATCTTGGCCACCACAAAAAGAGTTGCTATAAATATTTTTGTATATGTGGGTCCTTTTCCTATTGTTATGATCTCCTTGGGATACAGCCCTAGAAGTGGTATTGTTGGGTCAAAGGGCATGCACATTTTTATATCCCTTTGGGCATAGTTCCAAATTGCTCTCCAGAATGGTTGGATCAGCTCACAGCTCCACCAACAATGAATTAGTGTTCCAGCTTTCCCACATTTTCTCCAACATTTCCTGTTTTGTCATGCTAGCCAATCTGATAGGCGTGAGGTAGTACCTCAGAGTTGTTTTGATTTGCATCTCTCTAATCAATAGTGATTTAAAGAATTTTTTCATATGACTATAGATGGCTTTAATTTCTTCCTCTGAAAACTGCCTGTTCATATCCTTTAAAAATTTATTAATTGGGGAATGATTTGTATTCTTATAAATTTAACTCAGTTCTCTATATGTTTTAGAAATGAGGCCTTTATCAGAGACACTGGCTGTAAAAGTTCTTTCCAAGTTTTCTGCTTCCCTCCTAATCTTGGTTGCACTGGCTTTGTTTGTGCAAAAACTTTTCAATTTAATGTAAACAAAATTATCCATTTTGCATTTCATAATGTTCTCTGTCTCTTGTTGGGTCATAATTTCCTCCATCCTCCATAAATCTGACAGATAAACTATTCCTTGCTCCCCTAATATGTTTATAGTGTCAGCCTTTATACCTAGATCATGTACCCATTTGGACTTTATTCTGGTATACAGTGTCAGACATTCGTCTATGTCCAGTTTCTGCCATACTATTTTCCATTTTTCTTAGCAATTTTTGTCAAACAGTGAGTTCTTATCCCAGAAACTGGAGTCTCTGGGTTTATCAAACAGTAGATTGCTATAATTATTGACTACTGTGTCTTGTGTACCTAACCTATTCCACTGATCTACCCCCTCTATTTCTTAGCCAGTAACAAGTAGTTTTGATGATTGCTGCTTTATGATACAATCTGGTATGGCTAGGCCAACTTCCTTAGCATTTCTTTTAATTAATTCTCTTGATATTCTGGGCCTTTTGTTCTTCCAGATGAATTCAGATATTACTTTTTCTATCTCTATAAAATAATTTTTGGTAGATTGATTGGTATGACACTAAGTACATTAATTTAGGTAGAATTGTCATTATTATTATATTAGTTCAGCCTATCCATGAACAACTGATGTTTTCCCAATTATTTACTTCTGACTTTATTTGTGGGAAAAGTGTTTTGTAATTGTATTCATATAGTTCCTGGGTTTGTTTTGGCAGGTAGACTCCCAAATATTTTAAAATGTCTACAGTAACTTTAAATAGAATTTCTCTTTCTATCTCTTGCTGTTGGGCTTTGTTAGTAATATAGAGAAATGTCAATGATTTATGTGGATTATTTTATATCCTGCAACTTTGCTAAAGTTGTTTATTATTTCATCAAGTAGTTTTTTACTTGATTCTCTAAAATTCTCTAAGTATATTATCATATCATCTGCAAAGAGTGATAACTTAGTTTCTTCTTTGCCTATTCTAATTCCTTTAATTTCTTTTTCTTTTCTTATTGCTAAAGCTAACATTTCTAGTACCATATTGAATAACAGTGGTGATAATGGACATTATTGTTTCACCCATGATCTTATTGGAAATATATCTATCTTATCCCAATTATGTATAATACTTGCTGAAGATTTTAGGTAGATGCTACTTAGCATTTTAAGGAAGGCTCCATTTATTCCTATACTCTCTGTTGTTTTTAATACGAATAGGTGCTGTATTTTGTCGAAATATTTTTCTGCATCTATTGAGATAATCATATGGCTTCTGTTAGTTTTGTTGTTGATATGGTCAATTAGGCTGATAGTTTTCCTAATATTGAACCAGCCCTGCATTCCTGGTATAAATACTACCTGATCGAATTCTTTTATTCTCATTATAAGTTGCTATAATATCTTGCTAATATTTTATTTATTTTGCATCTATATTCACTAGGAAAATTGGTCTATAATTTTCCTTCTCTGTTTTGATGTTCTCTATTTAGGTATCAGTACCATATTTGTATCATAAAAAGAATTTGGTAGGACTCCACCAATTTTCCTAAATATTCTATTTGTATTGGAATTAATTGTTTTTTAAATGTTTGATAGAATTCACTTGTAAATCCATCTGGCCCTGGAGATTTTTTCCTAGGGAGTTCATTGATGGTTAGTTTGATTTCTTTTTCTGAGATGGGGTTATTTAAATGTTTCACTTCCTCTTCTGTTAATATGGGCAATTTATATTTGTGTAAATATTCATTCGTTTCACTAAAATTGTCAAATTTATGGGTGTAAAACTGGGCAAAATAATTCCCAATTATTCCTTGAATTTCCTCTTCATTGGTGATGAATTCACCCTTTTCAGTTTTGATACTGGTAATTTGGTTTCTTTCTTTCCTTAAATCAAATTAACCAAAGCTTTATCAATTTTATTGTGTTTTTTTTTCATAAAACCAGATCTTAGTTTTATTTATTAGTTCAATAGTTTTCTTAATTTCAATTTTATTAATCTCTCCTTTGGTTTTCATTATTTCTAAATTGGTATTTAATTGAGGATTTTTAATTTGTTCTTTTTCTAACTTTTTCAGTTGCATGCCCATTCATTGATCTCCTCTTTCTCTATTTTATTCATCTAAGCATTTGGGGATATAAAACTTCCCCTAAGAACCACTTTCTCTTCATCCCATAGGTTTTGGTATGTTGTCTCATTATTGTCATTCGTTTGAACGAAGTGATTGATTGTTTCTATGATTTGTTGTTTGGTCCATTCATTCTTTGGGATTAGATTTAGTTTACAATTAATTTTTAGTCTATCTTTCCATGACATTTTATTACATATAATTTTTATTGCATCATGATCTGAAAAGGATGCATTTAATATTTCTGCCTTTCTGCACTGGATTATGAGGTTTTTACGCCTTAGTACATGGTCAATTTTTGTGTATGTGCTATGTACAGATGAGAAAAAGATATTCCTTTCTATCCCCATGCAATTTTCTCCAGAGATCTTCCATATCTACCTTTTCTAAAATTCTATTCACCTCCTTAACTTCTTTCTTGTTTATTGGGAGGTTAGATTTATCAAGTTTAGAGAGGGGGAGGTTGAGGTGCCCCACTAAAATAGTGTTGCTGTTTATTTCTTCCTGTAACTCCCTTAGCTTTTTC
This sequence comes from Gymnobelideus leadbeateri, assembly GCA_011680675.1. Classification (NCBI taxonomy): domain Eukaryota; kingdom Metazoa; phylum Chordata; class Mammalia; order Diprotodontia; family Petauridae; genus Gymnobelideus; species Gymnobelideus leadbeateri. The sequence goes on from WOXC01002879.1 coordinate 84,899, forward strand.
TCTAAGAATTTGGATGCTATACTGTTTGGTACATACATGTTTAGTAATCATATTACTTCATTGTCTTTGATGCCTTTTAGCAGAATATAGCTTCCTCCTTATCTCTTTTAATTTGATCTACTTTTGTTTTTGTTTTGTCTGAGATTAAGATTGCTACTCCTGCTTTTTTTTAAATTTTACTTCAGCTGAAGCATAATATATTCTACTCCAGCCTTTTACCTTTACCCTGTGTGTATCCTCCTGTTTCAAATGTGTTTCTTGTAAATAACATATAGTAGGATTATGGTTTTTAATCCATTCTCTTATCTGCCTCAATTTTATGGGAGAGTTCATTCCATTCACATTTGCAGTGATGATCACTATCTGTGTCTTTCTCTCCATCCTATTCCCCTTCCCCCATTTATGCTTTTATTTCTCCCTTCTCCCTTAACCTCCTTAAAAGTTTTGCTTTTGACTACTGCCTCCCTCAGTCTTCCTCCCCTTCTATCAGCCCCCCCCTTTTCTTTCCCTTTTCCCTTTCTACTTCTTCCCTCCCTTCTAACTACCCCCCTCCCTTTTCTTTCCCCTTTCCCCTCCTACTGCCTTTAGGGCAAGTTAGATTTCAATACTCAGCTGAGTATATTATTCCCTCCTTGAACCAAATTCCAATGAGAGTAAAGTTCAAACAATGTTCATCTCCATCCCTTCTTTCCCTTCACTATGTTTTTGTGCCTCTTTATGTGATATAATTTATCTTTTTCTGACTCCTTCTTTCCTCTTTTCCCATTACCATCCCTTTGCACCACTCAATTAGGTTTTTTATCATCACATGATTTAATTTATACCCACACCCTCTATGTATATCTTTTTTAAAAGTCGTAATAAAGATACAGTTCTCAAGATTTACAAGTATCATCTTCCCATGTAGGGATGTAAACAGTTTGCCCTTATTGAATAACATGTTGTTTTTCTTTTTTTTCCTGTTTACCTTTTTATGCATCTCTTGAGTCTTGTATTTGAAGATCAAATTTTCCATTGAGCTCTGGCGAGTCCCTTATTTCATAGAATGTCCATCTCCTTGCCTGAAAAATTATGCTCAATTTTTCTGGGTAGTTGATCTTTGGTTGTAATCCGAACTCCTTTGCCTTATAGAATATCATATTCCAATCACTCTGATCTTTTATTTTTTATTTTTTTGCTTTTTTGGAGGGCAATTGGGGTTAAGTAACTTGCCCAAGGTCACATGGCTAGGTTTTTGTTTGTGTGGGTTAAGTGTCTGAGGCCGGATCCGAACTCAGGTCCTTCTGACTCCACGGCTGACGCTCTACTCACTGTGCCACCTAGCCACCCTGTCCCTCTGATCTTTTAATGTAGAAGATGTAAGATCCTGTATGATCCTGACTGTAGTTCCATGATATTTGAATTGTTTCTTTCGGACTGCTTGTAGTATTTTCTCCTGGACCTCATAATTCTGGAATATGACTACAATATTCCTTGGCATTTTCAATCTGTCATATCATCAGGAGGTGATTGGTAGATTCTTTCAATGACTATTTTATCCACTGGTTCTAGGACCTTGGGGCAATTTTCCTTGATAATTTCTTGGAAGATACTGTCCAGGCTCTTTTTTTGTCATCACTGCTTTCCAGTAGACCAATAATTCTTAAGTTATCTCTCCTGGATCTATTTTCTAGGTCAGTTGTTTTTCCAATAAGATGGTTTACATTTTCTTCTATGTTTTCATTCTTTTGATGTCATTTGACTGATTCTTGATGCCTCATAGAGTCATTAGCTTCTACTTGCCCAATTCTAATTTTTAACAAATTGTTTTCTCCAGTTAGGTTTTCTACTTTCCTATCCATTTGGTCATTTTTACTTTTTAAGGAGTTGTTCTTTTCAGTGAATTTTTTTTTTCCATTTTGCCAATTGTATTTTCTTGGGGGGGGGTTGTATTTTAAAATTTAAATTGTATTTTTAAAGAAATTGATCAATTTTTCTTCTACCTCTCTAATTTTGACTTTTGAAATCCTTCTTGAGCCCTTCCAAGAATGCTTTTTGGGCTTAAAAACCAGTTCATATTCCCTTTTGAGGTTTCAGATGTGGGTGTAGTGTCAATTCTGTCCTTTTCTGAATTCATATTTTGATCTTCCCTGTCCCCATAGCATGAATCTATGGTTTCCTAGGATGCTTTTTGCTCATTGTTACTGTCTTTTGCCTGGCTTTAAAGTAGATCTCTGCTTCTGGGGCACAGAAGACTCTGTCCCACACTTCTTGTGCTAGGGGCTACAGGCTTGGTTACTGGCTTTGTTTGCTGTGGCCTCTGGTTCTGGAATTTGGAAGCTATATAATGTTGTAGCTTACCTCTTGCTGAGCTGGAGCTGGCTGGTGTGTGCTGAGGCCAGGTGAGGTCTTTCTGAGTTTCCTCAGGGTTACACTGAAGCTTATGGCATGAGGTGTAGGGGAGGGGTGGTCTTGTCATTGGAGGTCTCTTTCTCCCCTAGGGTTGTACTAGAGCACGGGTAGGCTTAGCTGCTGAGGGACACCTGACCACACTGATGTCTGCTGATTCTCCTGGTTGGGCAAAGGCATGCCTGGGGTCCTGGTGTTGGTGCTTGCCAGCTCCACCACCCTGGGGCTCAGGATCTCCTGCTGGTTTGCTGAGATGGGGCTAGCTGCTGGCTTGCTGGGATGCCTTCCATACCATATTGGTACCCTTCAGCCACAGCAAGATGGACCTTTCCTGTTAATCCCCCTAGTCTTCTGAGCTAAAAGACTACAGTCTTTCCAGGATTTTTCCTAGGGCAATATTTTCTAGATTTTTCAAGGCCATCAAGGGAGGGTGATAGTTACTTACTATTTACTCCACCATCTTGGATCCCAGAAGTTTAAATAGGTGACTCTCAAACATTCAGTCTGTGTGCTGATAGCCCCAGGAGTAACTGCTGCTGTCGCTGCCACTGCCACAGACCCTGCACAGGACTACACTTCTCTCTCACCCAGTTCCAACAGCCCCCTTCCCCCCCACCTTAGAGATAATATTTCTATGCACAGAGAGAATACACACACACTAAATCCTAAATGATATGATACAAAATAAACAACAGATGCCATTTACAGACAACTTTACACACATTATCTAGTTGGATCTTCTTGGGATCCAGTGAAAAAGTACAGGAAGTAGGCTAAAAGAAATCAGGCAGAGAAAGCAAAAAGTCTTTTAAAGGGTGCACCCTGCTCATAGCAGATTAGAAATTTGTCAGGCATGCCAATTAGAGGAAACAATCAGAACAAGGAGGCATCATTCCCCCACCAGGGACAGCTGAGTGCCTTTTCAGTTCCAGATTTAGAAGTATAACACTAATAAGTAAGAGAAGAGAGAGAGAGAGAGAGAGAGAGAGAGAGAGAGAGAGAGAGAGAGAGAGAGGAGACAGATGAGAGAGGGAGAGGAGAGAGAGAGAGAGACAGAGAGAGAGAGAGAGAGAGAGAGAGAGAGAGAGAGAGAGTAGAGAGAGAGAGAGAGAGAGAGAGAGAGAGAGAGAGAGAGAGAGAGAGAGAATGGGGCCTAGGCCAAAGCCCTGGGGTACACCCATAGTGCCCGCCAGCGACCGACACAGGCATGTCATTTTGTTTCAGTTGTCTGGTTTTTTGGAGGAAGGAGGTGGAGGGGCAGGTGGCCGTTCAGGGGACAATGTGATCATGGGGAGCAGCTGGCTGTGCCAAGTGAGGTCCAAATATGGCAGTGGCTAGAGAGGAAGCAGTGATAGCTTCTGGAAGATCACTCCCTGGAGCAAACCCCCATTTGCCCCATGTTAGCTATGGAACTTGCCAGATTTCTTCCCTTGTCTGTTTCTAGGAAACAACAGGCCTGTACTAAGTGGGCCTTTTCCCTTAAGGAAATCATGAAGGAAAACCCAGGATAATTTTCTAGAATTAACAATCCCAAAGAAAAAGAGGATGGAAGATTTGAGAAGAATGCTTACAATTGGGAGTCACTTCCCCTACCACACCTTGATGTCTAGAGGTAGCTTTTGGCCTAACTGCTCTCCCACTTTGGCCTCTATTTCCAAATGTGCCTGGCAGAGATCTACTCCACAGAGCTGTTGTTCTAGCTTTGGCCTTTCTTTTTTTTGCTTTTTAGAGGGCAATTGGGGTTAAGTGACTTGCCCAAGGTCATTTGCCTAGTTTTTGTGTTAAGTGTCTGAGGCCAGATCAGAACCCAGGTCCTCCTGACTCCAGGGCTGGTGCTCTACTCACTGTACCACCTAGCTGCCTCCTAGGTTTGGCCTTTCTTGTTCTATGTCCACAGCAGTCTAAATTCTTTGGACCAGGCCTGGTACCTGAAGATAAGATACAATCCAGTCTAGCAAAGGGGGATTCTGGGTGTGGTCTCAGAATACTCGACTTTGAGCCTTGGCTTCATCTTGGGAAATAATAGCCATTCCCATCAATATGGCACTTTAAGAACTTGAACTTATCCTTACGAGGCTACAAAACAGGCAGCACAAGTATCATCATCTTCCTTTTACAGACGAGAAAACGGGTGCTTAAAAAGTTCAAGAGAATTGCTTAAGATCCTATAAGTGATAGAAGGGATTCAAACCAAGGTCTTAACTCTTAGCCTAGTCACGTTCCTGACAGAGCCTCAGTATCCTCATCTGAAAAATGGGAATAAGGATATAGGGACCACATACCTCAGAGGATGAGATGGATAGATAGTACCATGGAAACAACAAACATGAAATTGGATGGACAGAGAGACAGAGAGACTGGAAGATGGGAGGGCCTGATGTGCTGAGGTCCACAGTACCATGAAGAGTCGGACACAAGTGGACAGAAAAACCCCAAACACTACATACCTCACAAGGCTATTGTAAGGAAAGCTGTAAAATACTAAGTAAATGTAAGCTATTGTTGTGAATAGGTTATTTTTGTAAAAAAAATTCATTTAAGGATAAATTAAACAATGCTGTTTGCATTAGTTTGCAGGTCCACTGATGATTACAATTATAAGAAGAACACTTGCTTCTGTGTGCCTGCCCAACATTTAAAAGAAGCCTCTAACCTTCTGGTACATTAAGATTTTGATAAAAACAGAAAAAATATATTGAAACCCAGAGTTTATCTTAATAATGATCCTGCTTTAATGTAGGAAACTCTGAATGGCTATTTGGGAGAGGGTATTTTGCCTTCTAAATTCACTTCAGAAGACATTTCATTTGGGCTGAGACCCTGCCTACTAATCAGCCAGGGAAAAAAATTGTGGTATGTCTCAAAACAGGCACTTTCAATAGCAACAACAACCTTGTGAGTTGGACAGGGCCAATGTTGCTGTTTTAGGGCAGAAATGCATCAGGGAAAAGTGATCTGTGAAGTGATTCATGTCCAATTACATACAAAAAATCTACATGTTCCTGATTATTTGGGGTGCAGGTCTCTTGATTTCAGTGAGTTAGTGGGTATGATTCCCCTAATTTCTCCTGATAGGTACATGAGAGATGGAAAGACAGGGAAGTCAGATGAGCAAAAGTATCACAGGGCTAACTGGGAAATGGTATTACCATTTATGTATCATTTGGTACATACCCAACTACCTGGCAATGCCTTTGATGAAAAGTTTGAGATGTATTAATTGACAATAATGAACTTGAGGACATGATCATGAAGGTAGAAATATTAGAAAACACAAAAGTCCAGTTTAGATACCCCCACTGTAATTGAAATGTTTTTTAATTAATGTGGTGATCTTATCTGGGACAGACTTCTGCACCTGGCATTAGCAACCTAGAGAGGAACTGATGGCAGAGGTGGGATGGTTTTCATTGGCTAATGCAAGAATCTTGGACAAAATCACAACTTGTTGTCTTTCAACTCCTTTTCTATGTCTTTTTTCTACCTATTGGTAGCTCCTCTCCTCCTACTAGCCACTGTTCCCATGGTTGCCTTCTTGTACAAAGCTACCCACATATCACTGTTCCAAAAACCAATTTTTCCTATCCCACCCAGTCAAAATCAGACATTCTGTGAATGAGACTGACTTGAGCTCTAAAAATGCAACCTAATCATCTGATTATAAAGATGTAAATGGTTCAACAGGTAAGGGGTATTTGTATTTTCAAGAAAGTACAGAGTTAGTTCAAAGGAATCTGTAATAGGTGAAGGTGACAGGATGCCATTTTGAATATGGTAGGAGTTTCTCCTGGGCCTATCAGAACCACCTTCAGGAGACCAACCAGCCATAAAAAGAGGAGATATTAATATATTCCTGAAAAGTCTTTGAGAAATTAATGTCAAAGTGATTAAAAATTACATTTGTCATCTGCCATATCCCTACCAGCCACAATATACTTCCCACCAAAAGAAAACACATACACACATACACAATGAAAACTCAATACAACTTCCTGGGCTCATCACGACAAGTCCAAGTGTCTAGATAGAAATCTCTTTTAGGGGACAAACTTACAGGGGCTCAGACCACTGTAGTGCTAGGAGGTTGGGGAGGGGGAGCAAATTGAAGGCCTAGATTACTGCTTCTAGACAAGACTGAATCTCACACCCATACAAATATTTTGGCATCTCTTCTTTTTTTTAATTTCTAAAATTCTCAAAGGTATTCACTAAATATTGAGAATTTTTTTCCCTTCTGCACAGCACTACGTGACTACAGTGGCATCTTTCCAAAGTGGATCTTTGTATATGTTTTCCTAATTTCTCACAACTCTAGTCCTAATTCCATGTTGCTAACCACATCCATTTTTCTGTTTTTACTCCCCTATTGTTTGCTCTTAAATGCCTCTCAACACAGACTTAATTCAAACCACCTTTTTGGTTTAGTAAAATAACTATCATTGGCTTTTATCTGCTATTTTAAAACTCAATAGCAAAAAATGACAAGGTATTTGTCCCCGAGACATTACCAGAATAAGCAGTTATAAGGAAGATCCTGAAAAAGAATCAATACTGTGGTATAATAGATGAGACATTCTAAAGCTTTTGTAGAGAAGTGGGTAAAAAAAAGTCTTGACAAAAGCCTTACTAATATGCAAACAACTCCCAAGCAGCCATTAGAGGTCTTACTGTTACTGATCAACCAAGAAATTTACAGTGGGCCATCCAAAAGTAGCTGAAGTTTTCAACAGCCAACAAGGGGTTATTGATTAAGCACCTACTATGTGGCAAGCACTGGGCTAAGCACTGGGGATACAAAGCAAGGGGTTCACAGTCTAACAGAGGAGACAAGACGCCAACAGCCATGTACAAATAAGCTACATACAGGAAAAACCGGAGAGAAACTTCAAGAGAAGAGGCTAAGAATAATGGGAAAGACATTCCAGAAGGGAAGACTTTAGCTGAGACCTGGAAGCCAAAAGACAGAGATGAAGGAGAGTTGCTGGTTTGGGGGATGGCCAGGGAAATTGCACATAGTTGGGGGTGAATCATCTTATGTAAGAAGCAGCAAAGAAGCCAGTGTCACTGATCAGAGTTGGGGGCAGGGAGAAGGAAGAAGGTATAAGAAGATAAGAAAGTGTAGGAAGGGGCCAGGCTATGAAGGGCTTTAAATGACAAATGCAGAATTTGAGATTTGGTTTTGGAGGCAATCAGAACTCACTGGAACTGACTGGGTAAGGGGCTGATATGGTCAGAGCTGCTTTTTAGGAAGATCTATTAGATAGCTGAGTAGAGGCTGGACCAGAAAGACATGAGGCAGGGAGCCCAACCACCTGACTATTGTAACAGTCCAGATGTGAGGAGATGAGGGGATGTACCAGGTTGTGCCAGCATCAGAGGAGAGAACAGGATGCATACAAGACATGTTAGGAGTGTAGAATCAACAGGACTCGACCACTGATTGGATATGGGGGAGTGAGAGAGAGTGAGGGGTCTAGGATGACCACTGAACTGAGAGCCTAGCTAACTGGAAAGATGGTGGTACCCTCACAAGTAACAGGGAAGTTCAAAAAAGGGGAGAGTTTTGGGGAAAAGATGATGAGGTCAGTTTTGGACATTATGAGTCTAAGACGTCCATAGGACATCCAGTTCCAAATGTCTAAAAGGCAGTTGGAGGATGTGAGACTGGAGGTAGCAGAAAGGTTCTGCACAGAGATGGTAATTAGAACATAGAAGCTTATGAGATCACCAAGTGAAAAAATATAGAGGGAGAAAAGAAGAGGGGTCCAGGAAAAAACCCTGGGGAGCTCTACCATTGGTGTACACTACATGGGTGAAGATAAAGCAAAAGAGACAGAAGAGAAACTGTCAGATACATAGGAGGAGACCAAAGAGAGGGAAATATTAGGAAAATCTAGAGAGAAGGGAGTATCAAAGAGTAGATGGTGATGGATAGTGTCAAAATCTGCAGACAGGAAAAGAACAATAAGGATTCAGAAAAGCCCATTCAATTTAACAATTAAGAGATCATTAATAACTTTGCAAAGGGTGGCTTCAGTTGAATGATGGAGTAAGAAGACAAATTGCAAAGAGCTAAGGAGAGGGAGAAAAGGAAGTAGAGGCACCTATTGTAGATGACCTTCTTAAGGAATTTAGCCATGACAAGGGAGAGAAAAGTAGGGAAATAACTAGCAGGGAGAGATGGATCAAGTGAGGGCTTTTTGAGGATAGGGGAATCCACGAGTAAGTTTGTAGGCAGGAGGGAAGCAGCCAGTAGACAAAGGAGATATTGAATATTACTGAGGGAGTAGGAAGGATAGAAGGGGTAATTTATTGGAGAAGATAAGATAGAATGGGATCAGTTGTGCATAGAAAGGGGTTTGCCTTGGCAAGGAGAAAGGTCACTCTGTTCACCAACAGAGGTGGAGAAGGAGATGGTGCCAGAGGCACTTGAGTGATGTGAAATGTGGGACATGGGATAACAGGGAGCTCTCATGAATAGGCTCAATTTTTCCAGTGAAATATGAGGCAAGGCTCTCGGCTATAAGGGTAGAAGGAGGGGGAGCTGTGGGGGGGGCCTGAGAAGGAATGAAAAAGTTTGAAGAACCCATTGTGGTAAATGGATAGTGAATTGATTAGGTATGTGTAAAAGATTGCCTTGCTGCAGCGAGGGCCCAATTGAGATTCTGTAACCTAAACTTGTAGCGGACCCAGCCAACACAGTTTTGTGATTTTCTCTAGCATCTCTCAATATGAGTATGGAGCATATGAGTAGGAGCAAAAGCAGGAGATGGTAGGAATAAGATAATGTCAGAGTTTAGAAATGATAATCTATAGGAGAAAGAGGCAAAGGACTTGAGAGAAGAGGTCAATATAGAGTTGAATGGACTCACCACAGGGTCAGGATAAGGAAAAGAAAAGAACATAGTGCATGGGGCGATGGTTTGAGGAAGGACTGAGAGGCCGAGGGATTGATGGTCAGGGTTTGGAGTTACAAGGCAGAGGGAGGGGCAGAATGACAACAGATTATAATTAGATAAGAGGAATTTCAGAGTTCACAAATATGGATGTGAAACATTTGTGGGTGATGGTAAAATAAAGGGTATTATCATCTTCATGTATTGTTATGGTGAGGTGCAGATCAAGGAAAATGAGGAAGTTAAAGAATTGGGAGCTGGGATTTTTGAGGGAGTATCAATGTCCCCTAGTATAAAGGCAGGAGTTAGGGAGGAGAGACTGTGAGCCTGCCAATGAACTCAATTAAAAAGGAGAGACTGACCTGGAGATTGGTAGACAACAGCTCCTAGAATCTTGATTGGGGGATAAATACGTATGAAATAAATCAAAGGAGAAGTTACTGAGTGATGGTAGTTAGAAGAAAAACATGGATGTAGCGACAGGGAGTAAGGAGTTGTCCAACCCCTGCAACATAGGCAGAAAGTCTGGGGAAGGAGCAGAAGTACAACCAATGCTAGAGAGGGCAATATGGAAGCTGTGTCATCAGGGGGAAATCATGTCTCAGTGAGTGCAAGAAGATGGATGGAGTGAGAAAGGAAAAGGTTCACACATCCACAGGATGGATATAAGGCAACATTTACCTTTGACTCCTTCAGTCTTTTCAAAACCTGCTTTTAGACACTTCATTTAATCAGAACTAGTGTCAACAGACAATGCATTAACAGAAGTCTACTGTCTAGTTCAGAGCATAATAGCCTCTTCTGTCTAGACATCTGGAGTATTATGTTCCATTCCAGGTACCCAGTTTTAAGAAAGACATTGACAAAATAGAATATATCTAGAGGAGGAAAACCAGAATGAAGGATCTAAAAGGAAAGCAATCAAACATAGAAGCATAATATTAAGAAAATTGAAGGATACCAACTACTGGAGTAAAGACTCCCTATTCAACAAAAACTGTTAGGAAAATGGAAAGTAGTCTGGCAGAAATAAAATTTAGACTAACATCATACACTACATACCACAAGAAGATTCGAATGGATATATATGACCTAACTATAAAAAAATTATCATAAACCAATTAGAGGAAAAGGGAAGGAAATGCCTTTCAGAGCTATCATTGCGGGAGGGGGGAGAGAGAGAGAGAGAGAGAGAGAGAGAGAGAGAGAGAGAGAGAGAGAGAGGAGTATTTTTAAATTTTAAAATGAACTTAACAGGGGGCAGAGCCAAGATGGTGGAGTAAAAGCACAAACTTGGCATGGGCTCCACCTTCAACCATCTCCAATACCTGTAAAAAATGACTCTAAACAAAATTTAAAGCTACAAAGCCCACAAAGAGACAGAGAGAAACAAATCTTCCACTGAAGGCAGCCTGGAAGGCTGATGGGACAGGTCTATTGCAGCTTTCTGGGAGCTGAGTGCAGTCCCCAATGAGCCCCGGTTCTGGCCCCAGGGAGGCCCTGACCAGTATCCAGACCAGCCAGAGCAGACTTCAGGAGAGTGAATCACCAGCAGCTGTGGGGATTTCCACACTCCTCAACCCATAAATGCCAAAGAGAAAACAAAAGGTCAGTCTGGAACTCTGTTGTAAGGGTGAAGGAATAGCATGGTCTGGCCCTTGCCCCTGAGGCGAGAAGTAGCCAGAGGCATACTTTATGGCTGCTTTCAGAGCTCCTGGCCTGCAGATCATAGGGGGACCAAGCAAACTTTCAGAGCATAATTGCTCTTGCTTTGACCCACCTGTATCTGGATTGTCTTGGGTGGTGGTCCTGGGGTGTGTGGCCAGTGAGCCAGAGCTTGGGGGGTTGTAGACAGGGCACCCAATTAATAGGTCCAGCAGTTGTGAAAAACCCAGCAATTTGGAACAAAGCTCTCTCCATTCTGTAAGCAGAGTTCTACTGTGGCAAAGAGCTCAAAAGTCAAGTAATTGGCAAGATGAGGAAGTGCAATTAGACCACATAATCCTTTGGGGGGGGGGGACAAAAAGGATCAAAGCATGGAACTGGAGTAGTTCCATCAAGTCAGAACTTTTGCATCAAAAGCTTCCAAGAAAAATATAAAATGGAAACAGGCCATGGTGGAGCTCAGGAAGGATTTTGAAAATCAAGTAAGAGAAGTGGAGGAAAACCTGGTGGTGGGTAGGGAAAAAACGAGGAGAAAATTTGTAACTCAAAATCTTGTGGAAATGGATGATGCAAACCAAAAATAAACATAAAATTTAATTTAAAAAACAGATCCAAACAAATGAAAAAATAGAAGGCAATGTGAAATATCTCATTGGAAAAACCACTGACCTGGAAAATAGATCCAGGGGGGATAATTTTAAAATGATTGGACTACCTTAAAGCCAAGATAAAAAAAAGAACCTAGAAATCATCCTTCAACCAATTATCAAGGAAAATTGCACTGATATTCTAGAACCAGAAGGCAAAATAGAAATTAAAATAATTCACTGATTGCCTCTTGAAAAAGGTCCCAAAAGGAAAACTCTTAGGAATATCATACCCAAATTCCAGAGTTCCCAGGTCAAGGAGAAAATATTACAAGCAGCAAGGAAGAAAGAATTTGAGTACTGTGGAAACCGAGTCAGGATAACACAAGATCTAGTAGCTTCTACATTAAGGGATCAAATGGCTTGGAATATGATATTCTGGAGCCCAAAACAGCTAGGATTAAAACAAAGAATCACCTACCCAGCAAAACTGAGTATGCTTCAGGGTCATTCAAATATGGTCATTCAATGAAATAGAAGACTTTCAGGCATTCTTGATGAAAATCCAGAGCTGAACAGAAAATTTGACTTTCAATTACAAGAAAGAGAAGCATGAGAAGCTAAATAGTAAAAAGGAATCATAATAAACTTATCAAAGTTGAACTATTCACATTCCTACCTGGAAAAATCATAATTGTAATTCATGCTACTTTCCTCAATATGAGTATAGTAGAAGGGAATACATATGTACTTATGCATACATACATGTATGTATGTATAGGAGGGTGTATGTGTATATAAATATATATATGTGTGTACATGTATACATAGACAGAGGGCACAGGATGGGTTGAATATAAAGGGATGATATCTTAAAAATAAAATTAAGAAGTGAGAGAGGAATATATTGGGAGGAGAAAGGGAGGGATAGATTAGGGTAAATTATCTCATATAAAAGAGGAAAGAGAAAACTGTTACAATGGAGGGGAAGAACAGGAAGGTGAAGGGGAATGGATCAACTTTACTCTCATTGAATTTGGCTTAATGAGGGAGTAACATACACATTCAATTGGGTATTTTCCCCTGCAGAAAAGCAGGGGGGAAGGGGATAGGAGGGGGTGATAGAAGAGAGGGCAGATTGGGGAAGAGGGTAGTTAGAGGAAGGCACTTTTGAGAAGGGACAGGGTCAGAGTAGAGGGTGGAATGGGGGGGGGCAGGATGGGATAGAGGGAAGTGTAGTTTGTCTTTCCCAGTATGACTACTATGGAGATGTTCTGCATAACTACACATGTACAATCTATATTGAATTGCTTGTCTTCCCACTGGGGGTAGGTAAGGAGGGAAGAATGGAAAGACTCTGGAACTCAAAGTGTCAAAAAAACAAATGTTAATGCATATTGTATACAACTGGGAAATGAGATATGCAGACACTGGGGTATGGAAATCCATCTTGCCCTACTAGAAAGTTAGGAGGGGCATGGGGGAGGACATGGGAGAGAGCAGATTGGGGGAAGGGGTGTTCAGTGGGCTTGCTGTTTTGGGGTGGGGGAGAGATGGGGAGAAAGATTTGTGGCACAAAGTCTTGTGGAAATGAATGTTGAGAACTAAAGATAAATAAATAAATTAGAAAAATAAAATAAAATAAAATGAACTTAGCAACAAATACAGTGAGCATTTCTATATATATTGCAGAATAGAAAAAAGGATTCTAAATGAAACTGCAATTCTCTTATGCATAGTTTGTTTTTCTTTTTAAAATATAATAAATTCAGCACGTAATTTCCAAAGCAGTATCCTGCTTGCCTATGTCTCTGGTATTCCTTCTGTTCTCTTTTGTGTATTTTTTTTTAATATTTTAATGGCTCTCTTTTCTTTCTTTTTTAATTTTAGCTACTCTATTCTTAGTTCCCATTTCCCTCCTGCCTATCCTTAACTGATAAAAAAACTCAAACCCTGGTAACAAATATGCAAAGTCAAGTCAAAATAAATTCCCATATTAACTGTGTCCCAAATGTATGTCTTATTCTGCATCTTGAGTCCATCACCTCTTTGGTAGAATGGTTCATCATCTATCATCTAGAATCATGGCTGGACATTTCACTTATTAAGTCTCAAAGTTGTTTTTTCTTACAACATTGTTATTACATAAATTGTTCTTCTGATTCTGTTCACCTCACTCTGTATCGGTTCATACAAGTCTTCCCAGGTTTTTCTGAAACCATTAGGGAGGAATTCTTAACTAAACAAAGGACAGAAGTAATTCTAGAAGATTAAATGGACAATTTAAATGACATAAAGTTGTGAAGGTTTAGTACAAGCAAAATTAATGCAGTTAGAATAATCAGCAAAGGGGCAGGTAGGTGGTGCAGTGAATAGAGTACCAGCCCTGGGATCAGGAGGACTTGAGTTCAAATCCAGCCTCAGACATTTGACACACTTACTAGCTGTGTGACCTTTGGCAAGTCACTTAAACCCATTTGCCTTGCCTTCCCCCCTCAAAAAAAACATAGAATGATCAGGGAGATAGTTACCTGGCCAAAAATATCTTTGCAGCAAATTTCCCTAATATAAGTATAATATACAAAGTACATGTGGAATATATATATATATACATATACACACATTTATACATATATATATATATATATACTTATACACACATATACATATATGGGAATGTGAACTATTTCTTAGTAGATCAAAGGATATGAACAATCAATTTTCTTTTTATAATTTAATTTTAACCTATTTAAAAAACATTTTTGAGTTCCAACTTCTTTTCCTCTCTCCCACCCCTCCCCCACCTACTATGAAAGCAAGAAATATGATCTCAATTATATGTGGGGAAAATGCAATATTTCTTTATGTCTTAAAGTCTGAAGAAAATAAGAAAGGAGAAAGGAGAAAAAATTACATAAGAAAATAGACATAAACCAACATCTTACACCATATAACAAGATAAAATCAAAATGGGTACAGGATTATAGGTATAAGCAAACTAGGAGAACAAGGAGTAGTTTACCTATCAGGTTTATGGAAAAGGGAAGAATTTATGACTAAAAAGAGATAGAGAACATTATGAAATGTAAAATGTATTTTTATTACATTAAATTGAAAAGCTTTTGCACAAACAAAACCAGGATTAGAAGGGAAGCAGAAAACTAGGAAACATTTTTTACAGCCAAATTTTACAGTCTCTGATAAAGGCTTCATTTCTAAAATATATAGAGAACTAAGTCAAATTTACAAGAATATGTCATTCCCCAATTGATAAATGGTCAAAGGATATGAACAGGTAGTTTGCAAAGGAAGAAATTAAAGCTATCTATAGTCATATGAAAAAATGCTCCCAATCATTATTGATTAGAGACATGCAAATCAAAACAACTCTGAGGTACTACCTCATACCTATCCGATTGGCTAACATGACAAAACAGGAAAATTATAAATGTTGGAAAATATGAGGGGAAAATGAAACACTAATGCATTGTTGGTGATGTTGTGAAGTGATCCAACCATCCTGGAGAACAATTTGGTACTATGCCCAAAGGGTTATAAAACTGTACATGCCCTTTGACCCAGGAATACCACTTCTAGGTCTATATCCCAAAGAGATCATAAAAATGAGAAAAGGACCCACATGCACAAAAACATTTATAGCAGCAATTTTTGTGGTGGTAAAGAATTGTAAATTAAGGGAATGCCCATCAATGGGGGAATGGATAAACAAGTTGTGGTATATGAATGTAATGGAATACTAATATGCTATAAGAAATGATGAGCAGGTGAACTTCAAAAAAACCTGGAAAGTTTCATATGAACTGATGAACTAAGTGAAGTGAGCAGAACCAGGAGAACATTGTACACAATAACTGATGACTGACTTTGATAGACTTAGCTCTTTTCAGCAATGCAAGGATCTAAGACAATTCCAAAAGACTCAGGATGGAAAATGCCATACACATCCAGAGAAAGAACTATGGAGTCTGAAGGCAGATTGAAGCATACTCTTTGCTCTCTTTTTTGTTGTTGTGTTTTTCTTTCTCCTGGTTCCTCCCATTGGTTCTAATTCTTCTTTACATGACTAACGTGAAAATATGTTTAATATGAAAAAGTAGGTACAAAAGTCTTAATTTTATGAACTTACTCAAAATAATAACTTTAAGTTATTTTTCTTGGTCATTTAAAATATTTTATTTTCCCAATTACATGTAAAAACAATTTTAACTCTTTTTAAAATTTTGATTTCTAAATTCCCTCCCTCCCTTCCTTCCTTTCCCCCTCCTTGAAAAGACAAGCAATTTGATATAGGCTATATATGTGCAACCATACAAAACATTTCCATATTATTTCATGTTGTTAAAGAAAATACAGACGTGGGGCGGCTAGGTGGCTCAGTGAATAGAGCACCAGCCCTGGAGTCAGGAGGACCTGAGTTTAAATCTAGCCTCAGAAACTTAACACAAAAATCTAGCTGTGTGACCTTGGGCAAGTCACTTAACCCCAAGTGCCCTCCAAAAATAATCCCCCCCAAAATAAGAAAATACAGACTCAAAAATTCTCCAAGAAAAGTAAAGTTTATAAAGTATGCATAATTGCATGTCTGAGAATATCTAAGTTATTCACAGATGATCACTGTATAATATTGTAGCTACTGTGTACAATGTTCTTGTGGTTCTCACTTTGTGTCAGCTCATACAAGTCTTTCCAGGTTTTTCTGAGAGCATCCTGCTCATCATTTCTTATAGCACAATAGTATTCCATCACAATCCTACACCACGATTTGTTCATCCATTACCCAGTCTGTGTACATTCCGTTAATTTCCAATTCTTTGCCACCACAAAAGAGATGCTATAAATATTTTTTTTACATATAGGTCCTTTTCTTTATTTTTATTTCTCTCGTATGAGCCTATTTTTTTCCTACATATAACAAAATATTTATAATAGCACCTTTTGTGGAAGTAAAAACTGGAAATAAAGTATATACACATCAATTGAAAAAAAAAAAGAATCATCCCTTCCTTGGGGTGGCTAGGTGGCGCAGCGAGCAGAGAGCCAGCCCTGGAGCCAGAAGGACCCGAGCTCGGATCCGGCCCCAGACACTCAACACGCAAACAAAAACCCAGCCACGTGAACCTGGGCAAGTCACCCAACCCCAACTGCCCTCCAAAAAAAAAAATAATCATCCCTTCCCATCAAATTCAACCTGTGCCCTCTATCCATGTATACCTGTGAACATATGCCATGTACCCTTCTTCAATTATTTCCATAATGAGAAAGGTTTCATCAAACACAGTTATTGTTTTTCCATGTAGGACTGCAAATAGTCCAACTTTGATAAGTTCCTTTTGATTTCTTTTCCTTGATTACCTTCTCAAGCATCTCTTGCTTCTTGTGTCTGAATGTCAAATTTTCTATTCAACTCTGGTTTTTTCCTCAAGAATGCTTGAAAGTCCTCTATTCCACTGAATGACCATATTTTCCCCTGAAACAAGATACTCAGTTTTGCTGGGTAGGTGACCCTTGGGTTCATTCCCAGCTCTTTTGCCCTCTGGAATATCATATTCCATGCCCTTTGATCCCTCAGTGTAGAAGCTGCCAGGTCCTGGGCTATTCTGATTGTGTTTCCACAATATTGAAATTGTTTCTTCCTGGCTGCTTGTAGTATTTTCTCCTTGATCTGGGGATTCTGGAACCTGGCTATAATATTCCTGGGAGTTTTCTTTTTGGGATCTTTTTCAGGAGGTGATCTGTGGATTCTTTCAACCTCTATTTTGCCCTCTGGGTCTAAAACATCAGGGCAATTTTCCTTGAGAATTTCTTGAAGGGTGATTTCTAGGTTCTTTCTTTGATCATGGCTTTCACGTAGTCCAATAATTTTTAAATTATCTCTCCTGGATCTATTTTCCAGGTCAGTGGTTTTTCCCATGAGATATTTCACATTGCCTTCTATTCTTTCATTTGTTTGGATCTGTTTAATAGTATCTTGATTTCTCATAAAGTCACTAGCTTCCATTTGCTCCAGTCTAACTCTGAAGGAATGAATCTCCTCAGTGAGCTTTTGAGATTTTTTCCATCTGGCAAATTCGACTTTTTAAGGCATTCTTCTCCTCATTGCCTTTCTGAGCCTCTTTTGCCATTTGAGTTAGTCTATTTTTTAAGGTGTTATTTTCCTCAGTCAGGCTGTTGACTGTCATTTCATACTTTTCTTTCATCCTTTTCATTTCTCTTCCCAAATTTTCCCCCACTTCTCTTATCTGATTCTTAAGGTCCTCTATGGCCTGTAGCCAGCTTGTATTTTCATTTGGGGCTTTTGGTGCAGGAGTTCTGACCTCACAGTCCTCCTCCATGCTTTGAGCCTCTTTGCCCCTAAAATAGGAGTCCAATGATGAACTTTTCTGTTTATTTTGTTTCGTTTGCCTAGGCATATTGCCACTTAATTACTTGATTTTTGGCCTTGTTGCCACAGTAGGACTCTGCCACCAGACAGGGGAGCTTCCGCCCAAACGGCCCAAACGTGGGGTCTTCACAACTTCCGCCAGTTGGGTGGCCTCTGTAAAGCCTCCGCCCACTCTGGCAAGTTGGATACCCACCCCAAACTTCCCCACCAGACCACAATCCAGATCCAGGCAGTTTAAAGCAAAAGTGATTAACCCCCAGACTGATTGCTGGATCTTCCTACAGTTCACAGACCAGGAGCTAGAGCCACTACTGATGCTGCAAAATGGCTTCTGTGCAGCTGTTTCTTCAGCAGCTTTTTGCCCCCAGGGGAGGCAGCCATGTGTTTCCCAAATACTGATCCCAAAGTCCATAGGGCACTAACCTCTCACTTTGTCCTAGGCATATCTGTGCTGATAATTCTGGAATCGCCACAATTGCTGGTGTTCTGGGGTTCCACCAGCAGGCTGAAGGCCAGGCTGCCCTGGGGCTAAAACCTCTGACCTGGGCTTGGCTCTGCGGGCTGCGCTGTCGGTTCCCAGCATGCTGTGCTGCCTGCTCTCTGAACACTGCGCTGGCCGCTCCCTGCAGGGCTGCTGGGCTGTCCTCAGCAGGAGGTTAGCTTCTCTGTGCCGTTCTGTGGGTGCTGTGGCTCCAGAAGTTTTTCGGAGCGCCCTTTCACATTGTTTGAAATTTGTGTGGGGCAGAGCACATTGGAAATGCTGTTTCTCGAGCCTATTTTCAATAGAATGAGTGCGACAACCACAGAAACAATCCTTGGAATCATTAATAAAAGGAGAAATGCAAATGAATGACTCTAATTCTACCTAACACCAGATCAACAAAGATGACACAAGAGAAAAATGGCAATTCGTTGAAGGGGTTGTGGGAAAACAGACATACAAATTAATTTGTAGGTACAACAGTTAATTGGACAACCATTCTGGAAAGCAATTTGGAACTACATCCTCCAAAATAACTAAACTTTGATCCAGTACCACTATGACCCCAAGAGATCAAAGACAATGGAGAAAGGCCCATGTGTACAAAAATATTTAGAGCAACACTTATTGTCATAGCCAAGAAATAGAGTCAAAGTGTACACTCATCGTTTGAGAAATAGATGAACAAATTATGGCACATGAACATAATGAGATATCATTATACCAAGCAAAATAACAAAAGGGGCTGATATAGAAAAATCTGGGAAGATTTCTATGGACTGATAATAAGAGAAATAACAAGCAGAATCAGGAGAACAATTTGTACAATGATTACAAAATTGTAAAGAAAAACAACTGTGAAAGATTTATTACTCCATAAGCCTGATGATAAAGCACACTGCTTACCTCTTGGTAAGGAGGTGCATAATAAGACATACATCTTCAGATGAGATCAATGTATAGATTTATTTTGCTTGACTATATCTAATATCTAATATAATAATGACTATATTTAATATAAGGGCTTCTATTTGGGTGAGGAGTGCAAATAGCATAGTAGTTTTGTTACTATCCCATTAAATTTAATATATATTCATAGAAAAAGATTGAATATAGTAGGTCAGAGTTTCATATATAAACCTTTTCCAAAGTATCTTCTATATTAAAATCACTCTTCTAAAGAAATATTTGTTTTTGTTTGAGAGAGAAAAATAGAGAAGAAGAGAGCGGGGGAGAAAAGAGAGAAAATAAAAGATGAGGAGAGGGACTAATGGAGAGGAGAACAGAGGAGGGGAGGGGGGAGGGAGGCAGAGAGAGAGAGAGAGAGAGAGAGAGAGAGAGAGAGAGAGAGAGAGAGAGAGAGAGAGAGAGAGAGAGAGTGTTAAATGGGGGAATAGGGTATGATAACTATTTTCAAGTATCTATAAGGTTGGCATGTGGAAGACTTAAATTTATTCTACTTGACCCCAGAAGGCAGAAAAAGGAGTAATGGGAAGGAGAGTGGTGTTAGAGGGTGGAAAATTTTGATTCAATGGAAGAAAAACCTTTCTAATTGTTATAGTTGCCAACAATAGTAGGCCTTGCCTCACAGGATAGTAAAGTCCCTGGTCCTGGAAGTATTTAAGAAGTAAGACGATCTTCTGTTAGGGTTATTACAGGTCATCCCCACATGAACCAATCAGCAGGGTCAACAAGTAAATGCTGGGTTTGAGTGACCTTATGCATGAATAGTAATTTTATCATGAGTTATAAATAGGAATTTAGAGATGACATTCTAAGAATAACATCAAAGGAAATTTCTCCTCCCCCAAAAGACTAGGGAAGCTATCTATGATTTCTTCACTGATATACCAAGAGAAAGATAATCTCAGTTTTTTGAATTCCAAGAGCATTTTCCTTTTAAGGAGAAATACCTATTTATTTTTATTGTAGCTTACAATGAAAAGAGATGGGGAAATTATAGACGGACCTCCTTGATTCAGGCTTCAGGGTAGTGTATAAAAATTGACAAAGTGTTACTTTCCTAATAATTAGCCTATATTTCCTTCAAACCAGTTTGACAGAACACTAGTCATCATTCTTAATGGGAAGACTTCAATAATAGCTCAAATTAATTACTGTATCCCCAAACCACAAGTCACTTTCTACTATGTAATATAAGGGAAGCAAAGAGGTAAGCAACAAGGAAGGAACAATGGAAATTCTTTTCCAGTAAGGACTCTTCTGGTTCTTATGGACCCCCAATTTGACTAGGGAAGAACAAATCCATACAGTAACAGCTATCTTGTAGCAGCCTATGAGTTTAAATTTATAGCTTTGTAACTCAACTTAACCAATAATCCCAAAATAGAGAACATATAATGGATCTACAAGAGTTTGACATCCATGCCTAAGGTCATAAGGGATATGAAGTCTTCTGGTCCAGTTATTGTCTCCTGGTTCCACTATGTTTGCTGTATGACTATGAATATAGTACTGTTTTGTTTCATTGACTAGCACTGAAATTAAAGGTGGAAGCCACCTACCACCATATTTTCTGAGAGAACATCTGAAGGGGGCTGCTGGATATTCATGGAGCCCAGGTCTTCACAAGTACTCTTAGAAAAAGTGCCAAGGCTAGAAAGGGGGTGGGATAATCAAAGGATTGAATTCCATCAAAGAGCTTCACTTGGGGACCTGGGGGGCCACAGGTTCCCCACTCCTGGGCTAGATACTCTGAAAAAATGTAAGTGACCAAACCCTTTGTTTTTCCTGTAGTATATTGCACATGCTTTCTTAAACTACTTGGATGCTATTCTGCTCCCACAGGACCTCTCCCACAGCCCTGCTTCCCCTAAATTGGGTATGTTACTTCTCTGGCCATGGTGAGGTGCTGAGAAAAGCTGCCAGCAGATTATCATTCCCCCTTACTTGGCACCTTCCCAGTCACCACACACCCACCCAGTTCTTCCCAGCAGAGGTGATCTTTATGCATAGTGGGGCTTTCCCTCCTCTTTTCAGTGTTTACATTCTCCACTTCCCTTCATGCCCATGAGCTCACTCCCATCCTAGCACGACCACCCCAGAACAGCTTCTACCTTTTTTTCTATTCTTCTACCTGTGTTTTTCAGCTTTGAGTTGAGAATTCTATTTTCTGCCTTGAGACCCCTAACTTCCGACCTAGATTGATTCCTAATTTCTTCTTTTGTAAATTTCTCTTTTGAATGATTCTACAATTTGTTGTTGTTATTCCATGTCCTCTGGGGAGCCCACAGGATTCTGTCTTTCATCAGGCAAGAAAGATTCCCTGTCTTTCATGTTATTTGCTAAGTGAATGAGAGATTCTCTTTGAGGTTTTCTTCATTCTTCCTTCTCTTTTTTAGGATTCTCTCTGTTCATTTATCTGCCTGCCTGTTCCCTGGGCTTTAGTTGAAGATTTCCTCTTGTTATTGTTGTGGTGCCCCCCTCATTTCTGGGGGGGGGCACCACAACCCTTCCTGCCCCCCAGGATCACAGCATAGGTGGCATCCTAAACTCCTCTCTCTCATGCCCACCTCCAATCTGCTGCCGAGTCCTACTGATTCTACCTTCACAGCATTCCCTATATTTCTCTCCTCTGCCACTACCATTACCTTCATGCATACCCTTGTCGTGTCTCGTCTGGACTAATGCAATAGCTAGCTAGTTGGAATCCCTTCGTCACATCTCGCCCCGTTCCAGTCCATTCTCCACTTAGTTGTCAAAGTGATCTTCCTAAAGCATAGGTCTAACTATGTCACTCCTTTACTCAATTAACTCCTGTGACTCCCTATTACCTCTAGGACCAAATATAAAATCCTCTAGTATTCAAAGTCCTTCATTATTATTATTATTATTATTTTGTTATCTGCCATTCAGCTGCCAACTAATCACCTATCCTTCTCGCAAGCCAGACACTGAGTTTTTCACCTTTTTTTTTTTTGGAGGACAATTGGGTTTAAGTAACTTGCCCAAAGTCACACGGCTAGGTTTTTGTTGTTGTTGTTGTTTGTGTGTGTGTTAAGTGTCGAAGGCCGGAACCGAACTCAGGTCCTTCTGACTCCAGGGCCAGCGCTCTACTCACTGCACCACCTAGCCGCCCCTCAAAGTCCTTCTTAAGATGGCCCTTTCCTACTTTTGTAATCTTCTTACACTTGAATCCCCCTCACGTACTCTGCGATCACTAACACTGGTTTCCTTTATGTTCCTTGAATAAGACCCTTCATCTCTCAACTCAAGGCATTTTCAGTGGTTGTTCCCCATGCCTGGAATGCTCTCCCTTCTCATTTCTGTCTTCCAGCTTCCTTCATACCCCAGATAAAATCCTACCTTCTGTGTGAAGCCTTTCCCAATCCCCAATAATGCTAGTGCCCTCCCTCCATTGATCAGTTTACATCTTGTCTGTATATAGTTATTACATGTTGTCTCCCTCATTAGACCATGTGCTCCTTCAGAGAAGGAAATACCTTTGGTTTTCCTTGTGTTCCTAGCACTTAGTACAGTATCTGGTATATAGTAAGAGCTTAGTAAGTGTTTGGTGGCTGACCTCCATCAAAGATTTATGGAAGGGTATAGAAAAACTGCACTATTCATGTACCATTTATAATCCCTCTGTGAGATTTTTTATTCAGGGGAACATTTTACAATAAAACTCAATGAGCTAGGGAAATAAAATGGAACAAAGTATAATGGATTGGGAGTCAGAAGACTTGGGATCGAATCCCAGCTCTATTAGTTTATATCTATGTAACCTGAGGCAAATCACTTAACCTCTCTGAGTCTTGGTTTCCTCACCTGCAAAATGAAGGACTTCTCACACTGATGAGATGATAAATACACTAAGTGTAAGATTTTACTTTTATCCTTATTAAACTTCAACTTATTAGATTATCACCTGTCCAGCTCTTTTGGGACCATGACCCCGTCACATAACAAAAAAGCTAGTCTCCGAACTTTGTTATCATCAGAAAATCTGATTGGCTCCAAGTCATTAACAAAAGTTTTAAATAGCACAAGACTACACCAAGATCTCTGTATTGGTTCACTAGAGACCTCATTCCAAGCTGCCAGTCAACCATTAATCGCTCTTTGGAGTTAGCTATTCGACCAGAAATCTTCAGAATGTTCTTTTTTTTATCTGCCCCACATCTATCCATCTTGTCCAAAAGAACATCATGAGACTCAGTCAAATACTTTGCTAAAGTCTAGGAAAACTTTGTCTGGGTCATCTCCTTGCTCTCCAAGTCAGTGGCCCATCCAGAAAGGAAATGAGGTTATTCTGGCATGCTCTTTTCTTGATGAGGTCATGCTGGCTCCTGCTGATTTCTGCTTCTTTTTTTGAGATGTTCAATAACTTTTCCTTTAAAAGAGATTCTAAAATTTTGCCATTAATTGAAGTCAAGCTACTGCCCCCGAGACTTTAAACTCCATTCCTTCCCCTTTCATCAAACTGAGACAATATTTGTCCTTCTCTAGCCCTTAAACACCTCTCCTGGTGGCCACAGTCATTCAAACGTCACTCACTATGGCTCCACCATCACATCTGCTGGTTCTGGCAGGCCCCCTAAGTAAGCAGTTTGTCTGCCCGGGCAGAAATGCATCAAGGACAGCTAGCTTACTACCTTACTGCTTATCTTGACTATGAGCTATCTCTTGGCTATGTGTGTGACAAGCTGGGGAAGGATTTTTTAAAGGGACCTTGGAGAAAGCAGTATAATAATTTATGATAGTGGGAAAATATTCTGAATTTTATAATAGAGCTCTCTTCCTTTAATCAGGGGGCAAGTATAAAAATCAGACCATTATAATATTTGTTATGGTATCCATGTAATAGGGTTGTTGTAAGGAAAGGACTGTGCTAAGAGGCCATTAAAATGGGAATTGTTATCAAATGAAATACTGTATGTAAAACATTCTGGAAACCTTAAATTGCTCTAGAAATGTGAGCTATAATTATAATTAATAATAGTGATAAGTTATTCCAATCTTCAGAAACACCAAAGCAGCCAAAGGAAGAGATTTTTTGCCACGTCTTCTATTTCTCTCCACAGTAAGCACTATTCTCCCAGATTCAAGCTTTGTGCCCCCCACATAAAACCTTGGAGGTTTCATTCTGGCCATCTCCTTTCCAGGGAGCAATGCTCACTGATAAGGAAAAACCGTGGGAAGAGCCAGGGAGTCAAGAAGATGTTGGCATGTGGGGAGAAGACTCCTTTGTGCACAATGTTTACAGAATAATAACAGCTCTTGTTTTGATGTGGGTAAAAGGTACAGTTGCAAGAAAAGATGACAACCCAATGTTGGTACAACAGAAGTTCATTTATTACAAGCCACTGTGGTGGCATCTAGAGCCTCCCATCTAGAGAGGTTTCAATTTGGAAGCACCAGCAAGTCTCTGAATAAGGAGTCAATGTGGTATTGTGGGAAAAGCATGGGACTAGAGTCAGGAATTCTAGGTTCTAGGTCCAGTTTTACCACTAACTAGCAGTGTGACCCTGAAAAAGTCACTCCACAGCTGTCTGGGTCTGAGATACTTCACCTGTAAAATGAAGGGGTTAGAGAGAGGTCATTCAGTTTAGTGGAGAGAATATAGGATTCAGTACCAGTTGCCTGAGTTTGAATCCTGGCCCTGTTACTGACTATCTGGGTAACCTTGGACAAGTCTCTTCACTTATCTGGGTCTGTTTCCTCATTAACATGTTATCTCTGGCCCAAAGCCCATTGGAATGGGGCTCTCTGCCTCTCTTCCCTGCTCTGAGGAAGGGCAGGGAGTGGAGGAGAGTGTGAAGGAAGAGAGGCTCTTCAGTCTTTTTAGAACCTCTTTGAGCTCTGTGTCACCTCAGGTACTTCCAGCTTGAGAAAGAAGGTGGAAGAGGCCAAGCCCACTTCAACCCCTGCTCAAGGAAAAAACTCTGAGTAGACAAGAGAGGAGCTGGGGGTCTCCATCATGGCTCTATCTCCAGCCTGCTACTCTAGAGACTTGGGGGAATTTCCCACTGGGTGAGATCCAGGACATTCTCTCTTGGTTGAACTGAGTTAGCTTGATTTCAATGAGAGAGTCCCTTCACTCTGTATAAGCGGGGATATATCTTCCTGTGGATTCTTCTCTGATTTCTGTTTTGCTATGATTCAGATAAACGGGTTTCTTTGATAATTGCTATGTGTGTTCATTGTGGAACTGGCATTTGGTGGGAAAAGGGAGTCAAGCCTTGGATACAAAACTCGAGGTCCTCCCTCTCCCCATAACGAACAATGATCAGAAATCAGCTTGAGCCTGATCGTATAGCCCTAGACTACAAATATTAAAGGGCTGCGAGATACGCAGTCCTAGTCTAGTGCCCCCTCTCTCTGAGAAAAGTGTTGGTCTGCTCTTGGAGTAGAGCAAAGTACTTTACTCTGGCCCAACCTCCTGCTTTCCCTGCTGCAAGGAATTAAAGTCTCTCTTGGAAAAGGGGCAGGGGAGAGAAGATTTCTATTCTATCTCCCTTCAAAGCCATACAACAACAGCTCCACATGTGGGGGACAGCCCCTGTGCCACATATAGGGTTTTGCAATACATGATGGGCTTACAACACATGAAATAAAGGGGCTAGATCAGATGATCCTTAAGGTCCCCCTGATCCAAATTCTATGATGCTTATAAAAGGGGTGGTGTAACTATAGTATCCCACTTACAGGGATACTATAGTTAGAATTAGGTACCTAGTTAATCAGATAAGATTAAATAAAAAGGGCTGTTAATCCTTCTACTTCAAGGCATAAACCTTAGATGACCAGTTGGAAGACATTTTCCATCATGGTACAGTAGTCCACAACTGGTACATTTGGTGAGGAAAAGTGGTATGGCATTCAGTACGGCTGGGTTCTGGTTCCACTGCCAGAAGCTGGCTCTGTGACCTTGACTAAAATCTCCCCTATCCCTATCAGGATCTCTGTTACCTGGCAACCTTGTCTATCCAGAATAAACATGATGAAAAACAAGAAAAGCAAAAGTCACCTAGTTCATTAAGATTCTGCAAGAAGAATCTCTCAATCAAGCAACTGACTATGCACAGTCCTGGAAAGCAGAGATGTTAAACACTGAGGTGGGGGAGTGAAGGGCACAGAACCAGATCAAAATGGAATTGGGAAGTGTTTGACAAAATAAAGAAAAAATACAACATAGATAATGTTAATCTGAGGTTTTCTAAGTCAATATGCAGCTATAGGGGTCCTACTTCTATTTGAGTTTGACACCACTGGTGCAGAGGATCAGATAGTCTATAATTAGAGGGATCAAGCTGGAGTTATGGGAGAGACTTTACCAAGGACCCCTTGAGGACCTGGATTAGCCTCCCAAGGTGGGCACCATGGGGAGGATATTCCATATAGGAGGAATGATGGCAAACAAATCCACAGAAAGCCACAGAGCACAGAAGGTGGAGAGGGCAGGGAAGGCAGGGTATATAGTGAGAAACAGAAGGCTTATAATGGGGAGCAATGAGAAATAGGGTTGGAGAATAGGTAGGATGGATCAAATCATGGAGAGCCCTGAAAACTAGGCCAGGCAGTTTGGATTTGATGTAGTAGGCAATATGAAGCCATTATGGACTCAGCAGCAGCAGCAATGACGTGCCAAATGTACTGGAAGTAGAAGAAATGAGAACTGGGGAGAGTACCTGTAAAGCACTTACAGAAATTCAGGTATGAGGGGCAGCTAGGTGGCACAGTGAATAGAGCACCGGTCCTGAAGTCAGGAGGACCTGAGTTCAAATCTGGACTCAGACACTTAACATAAAAGCTAGCTGTGTGACCTTGGGCAAGTCACTTAACCCCAATTGCCCTCCAAAAAGAAAAAAAAAAGAAATTCAGGTATGAGATGATGGGAGGCAACTTGGCACTGTGGCTATAGCACTGAACCTGGAATCAGGAAGCCCTATTTTAAATCCCACCTCAGACACTGGCTAGCTGTGAGACTCTGGGCAAGTTGTTTAACTTCTCAGTTTCACAGTCCATAAAATGGGTGTAATCACAGCACCTTCCCTCCAAGTGTTGTTGTGAGAGTTCTAAAGCACTCTGCCAACTTTAAAGAACTAAACAGCTGTAAGTGATGATGACATCAGTGCTAGGAGAGGTTAAGTATGGTGCTGCTGAGGAGGGAAGAAAAGGGACTGAGACAGGCAACATTCCTGAGGGGGGACTTGCTGAGGGAATGATCATAGAGGGTAAAGCAACAGAGGAGTCTTCGAAAGCCTGGGAGAATGGTGACAAAGCACCCCCCCCCCCAGATCACTTAGGGAAAGGCAGGGCAGGAGGGGGCAAGAAGCTGAGGAATTCAGATCAGGATGTCACTCAGCAAAAATGAGTCTACAATATTGTTTAAGCATTAATTGTGTGCAAAACACTGCATGTGAACGTTGGGGAGCTGAGAAGAATGAGCTGACACTCATTTGTGATTGCACGAGGGAATCCGAAAAGCCTAGGGCTCGGCCATGTCTCCCCAGGACTGGCCTGGAAATGAGGCTGCTTATTAAGGCTGATGGGGGAGGGCTCCCTTTGAGGCACCTCACCAGGCTGGGCAGGCCGGTCCTCCTGGGCCTTTCCCTCCTGGACAGTCTGTGGTCCTGGGATTCCCAGGACCTTGATTCTGATCCACAGCACATGCTTGACCCAGCTAGACAAGAAAGGAAAATAAAATAATAAAATAACACAAAATAATAAAGCTAAACTCAAAGTCAGAACTAAGAAAAGCTCGACTCCAGGATATTCCTGGGGGAAAACACCAACAACCACGAGAAACCAACAATATACTTCTGCTGAGAACCACAGAGTATACAAATCCAGTCAGCCTAGCTATCTATCTCCATGAGAAAAGCTTTGTAACCCTGATGTATCACTGAGAAAGAAAGGACACTTTGACGGAGATTGTCATTAGTGGACTGATAAAACAGAGATCCCCTTTCTACAATACAACACAATATAGCCATCCATCAATCAATCAATAACTAAACAAACAACTCTCTTGGGAAATATTTGCCTTCATTGCTTGTTACTGGATTTTTGATCACCCAAAAATTCACTCTGAATTAAAACATATCCCTTCCCAAGGGCCTGCTTCTGAGGCAGCCCCCAAGGTAAGACCCCACAATTCCACAGTAGCAGTTGTGGCCATGTGGGCTAAGGTGGCTGGGATCATGAGAACATCGATTTTTGAGTGAAAAGTGACCCTAGAGGTCAGCCAGGCCACCAAAGGGAGACCTAGAGAGGAGAAGTTATTATAATCCCAGATATGGGATTTGAACCTGGAGATCTGCTACTCTGAAACACACAGCACAGCACAACTTCCTCAGCCACCCTCCTTCCTGTTACCCACCTCCTTCTGCCTTTCCTCTCGCAGGAAATAGGACCTGCCGTTCCACGGCTTGCCCTGACACAGCATACTTCCATCTGCATGCCAGACATGCGTCTTCCAGGGCAGCCAGGATACACAGTTCTTATTATGACACCACTATGCAAAGACTTTGCCATTCTCACAGTTTTTGAATAGCATTGTCTAAACCCACTGGGGGGAGGGGGGATCAAGAAGCTGCCTGGGTGATATCTTTATTTCTGGGAGACAGCTGATCATTCTATTTTCTATACTGTACGTTCCACATTAAGTCATTATCTATGCTGTTCACTCCATTAATTCTTCTAGTTTTATTAGCAAAGTTCTGGTGCCTGGGCCTGTAGCAGTGACAAGCATTCCTAGAAGCTAATCTGACAGATAATGACTCCATTAAGTGTTGAATACTAATTGGCTTACATCAGAGGCCTGAAATTAATTGATGTAAATAAATTAACACCTGAGCATGTATCACCCCAGCTTTGGATTTTCAAAATACCAATGATTTTTAAAGCGCCCATCTCCAGCATGGAAACCTTATGAGTAATTAAAAAGTGGCAATGTGTGGGAATATCCAAACAGTCAGATGAAGATTGTTTATGTCCTCTCCCGACGAGATGGTGGGTGCTTAGGACTTAGTAGTTTGTGGAGATTGCTGGTACCAAATTTGGTTTTCAGCTTCCCTCCAAGGAACAGAATACATCTTCACTACAACTGTTGCCAAACCAACCAAATCATTCCACTGATAATGTTTGAAGAAAGCAAAGGCTGTGACTTTGAGGAGCGCGGCCCAGTTTATGAGTGTCACTGGTAAAAATCATGGCCAACTCTCAGGTTGAATGTGCGCAGAGTGCTAAATTGTGCCCTTTCAATTTGATAAGTGGTGGCATCTGCATAGGGTTTATATAAGTGGGGTAAATACAAGGATGTCAGAGGGAAATGGCTGAAAAGGAACAAATTCTTTTTCCATCTCATGGTGACTCTTCTTTCTGCTGACCTCCCTTTGTCTCTTTATTTTCCCAGTCATCCAGGTCTGAACCCTCAGAGCCATAACCCTTGGCTAACTCAAGGTTGGCTCTCACATGCCATAAAAGGCCTGAGCAGGTTCCCCACCCAGGAAATCTGAGAATTACCAGGGTGTTGGCATCATTTTCCCTTACAAGCATCACTTACAGTTCACAAGACTCAGAGAATCACTGGGTGCATTTACAAGTCAATGCAAATAAAGAAAACTGGACTAAAGAAAACAGGGATGGAGACTAGACTTGGATTTCATTATGTAGAGAGCTGCCACTGGAGGGAAGTCCCTCTACCAGTGCCACCTGGGACCTTCTCTGCCATATTCAGCCTTAGGGAGTAACCCAGAAGCAAGTGGAGAGAACTGAAGTGTCTTGCCCGCTGTCACAGTCAGTCTGGACCAGAGGCAGCACTTGAACCCAGGGCTTCTGGCTTTGAGAACAGCTCTTTAAGCACTGCACCAAAGTGTCTCTCATGGTGATATTAGAGTGAGAATTTGTGAATATGGTGGTCATATCATAAAGTCGGCCATATAGGGAAATGCTATAGATCACAGGATGGGAGAAACACCTGTATCTTTAAAGTTGTGAAATATTCACCTGGGATTTGGACTTCTCAGGCCGCAGCAGCTCTGTGGGGAATGCAGCATGTTCAGCAAAGATCCTAGGGAGCCCCCAGGGAGGAATGCCCACCGACTCTCTCCTTGTCCCTTCCCATCAGAGCTGTGTGGTGCCGTGCCATTTCACAGAGACAGAGGGAGGGATTTGTGGTGTATGACACCTGGACGTGTAGTGGTCGCTTGGCACCATCAGCCAGTGGCTTGTTGGGATCTCTTTGATTAAAAAGTCCGTGTCATTGTGGTCACTGTGGAAGTAGGTAGTGTATTTTCTAGCTTACAATGTGGTAGTAGCTCAGCAGAGTCCCAGTACATGACAAAAAGACTTAGCTTACTTGGTGCCTGTTCTCCACCTCTGTGTGGAGAGCAGGGGCACTCATCAAAGTGCTAGAAACAACCTAGGAAACCCTTGCTAAAGAGCCTGACATCTATGGTGGGGGTGGGGAACCTGTGGCCTGGAGGCCCCACATGGCCTTCTAGGTCCTCGGGTGCGGCCTTTTGACTGAGATCAAGTTTTATTGAACAAATCCTTTTATTATGGAGATTTGTTCTGTGAAGTTTGGATTCAATCAAAGGGCTGCACATGCAGACCTAGAGGGCCATATGTTGCCTCTTGAGGCCAAAGGTCCCCAACCCCTGATCTAGGGGATTAAATTGAAAACCTCAAGGGCACAGGAGGCGTTTTCATCATTGCTGCTAGTGGAAAATCAGCAGCTATGGAAGAGAAAGGAAGATCTTGGAAGAGAACAGTTGGTTAAGAAGGTGGTGCCTGGGAAATAAGACTTAGGGACTACAGCTTAACATATAGGAATGATGACCTCCAGGCCCAGGAGGGAGTACACTTAACACGTTAAGGCTACTAAGAAAGTATTTGCCTAGAGTTTTGTAAACCCAATTTTTTAAAAAAAAGACCTTTAAGCTAAAAGGAAAGGAAGAGGGAGCAAAAGATCCACATATTCCAACCAAGTTAGATAACATAGGGAATTGTTACAATATAGGAACAAGGAAAGAGGTAGACATCCAGAAATCCACAGGAGACAAAAATCAAGAAAGGAGCCAGCAATGAAAACATGACCTCAGAGGTCAATCTACTAGGACCTGTTAAGGCACTATGTCAGGCACTGGTGGGGGAGGGGAGGGCGGGGTATAAGTACAAAAGATAAAACAATCCCTATACATGGTGAGCTTAGGGTACATTTATAGATATATGTACATATATATGTATGTATATATATACACACACACACACATAAATATGCTGCATAAATATAAGTGAATAAGCATAAATATATACAAAGTAGTTAAACACATGGTAGTTTCAGAGGGAGGGCAATAGCAGTTGGGAGTGATAGAAAAAGGCTTCGTGCAGAAGATTGTGCTCTCTTAAAGAAAGAGAGAGGCTCTCTGAGGAGCAAGTATGGAAAAAATGTATTCTAGACACATGGGCCAGCCAGTAGAAAGATATAGAGATGGAGATGAAGGGCCATGTGTGAGGAATAGAGAGCAAACAGTGAGAACATGACAAGATAGGCTGGGACCAGACTGTGTAGGCCCTATATCTTAGAGGCCACAGGAAGCTACTGGAAATAATTGAGTAGGGGAGTCCCATATTGAGATATATGTCTAAGGAAAATCCCTTTGCTGGCAGAGTATAAGAGAGAGTACAGTGGGGAGAAACCTGTGACTGGGAGACCAACTGGGAGGCTACTGCAATGATCTAGGTGAAAAGTTATGAAGGCTTAAACCAAGATGGTAGCCAAGGGAGGAGAGAAATTAGAATCATATATGAAAGATGTTGTAGAGGAAGAAATGTCAAAATAAGACAAGTGATTCCATATGTGTGGTAAAGGACGGTGAGAAGTCAAGGAGAACACCAAGGTTAAGAAGCAGAAACACTATAGATGAATGGTGGTATCTTTGACAGAAATAGAGAAGTTTTAAGTATGGAAGTTCTGTCTCAGACATGTTGGATGTAAGATATCTCCAGGACATCTAGTTCTATATGGCTAGTAGGTAAGCTGGGATGTAGGCCTAAAGCTCCGGGGAGAGACAAAAGCTGAAATATAGGTCTTGGAATCATCTATATAGAGATGGTAACTGATCTCCTGGAAACTGATGAGATCACTGAGTATACAGTATAAAAGAAGAAGAGGACCAAGAACAGAGTCTTGAAGAGGAGTTAAAGTTAGTAGTCATGACATGGAAGAAGATCCAGCCAAGGGAACTTAGAAGGAGTGGTCAGACAGGTCAGTAGAGAACCAGGAAAGAACCATAGCAAAAACCCTCCAGGAGAAGAGGGTCATCAACAGTGCCAAAGATGCAGTGAGTGAATTAAAAAAACATGGCAATCAAGACAAAGCCATGAGATTTGGCAATGAAGAGACCACTGGTAACTTTGGAGACAGTAGAATCTGTAGAGCAATGAGCTTGTAAACCAGACTGGAAAAGGTTAAGGAATGAATGATAGGAGAAGTGGGGGTACAGAGTGTAGACAACTTTCCCAATTCTAGTTTGTTATGCCCAACACCATACCACCTCTTAATACTGCTACCCAGAAAACAGCAAGAGTCAGAGGAAAGCATCCAGTACATTCAGGAGACAGTCCATAGAAGATTTCTGCTTTTTTGGAGGGCAAGTGGGGTTAAGTGACTTGCCCAAGGTCACATGGCTAGTTTTTGTGTTGTGTCTGAGGCCAGATCTGAACCCAGATCCTCCTGACTCCAGGTTTGGTGCTTTATTCATTGTGCCACCTAGCCGCTCCCACAGAGGATTTCTGAATAGATGTGGAAAAGAATCACAAATAACGACAAGGCTGTAGGTTACACCAATGGAGGGAGTGGCCACCCGTGATACCACAGATCAGTGGTATGGGCATATCATCTCCCACAATTCAAGGATAAAAAAGGGAGAGGCCAGAAAAGATACAGGGATTTCATGTCAGGTTATACAATTAGCAAGTAGCAGTGCCAAAGTTCAACTCCAAATCCAAGTAATATCCCTATTTTGCATATGAGAAAGCTAAAGGTCAGAGAAGTTATATGACTTGTCCAGAGTCATAAAAGTCATGTCAAAGGCACAGGTTCAACCCAGGTCTCCTGACTCCAAATCAAGCTCTCTTTCTCCTATAGCACATTGTCCCCAAAATAAACTCTTTGCTTCAGGCAAATTAATTTATGCATCGTCCTCTAAAATGTGCCTTGTACCCATGTGTCTTGTCCTTTTTGATTTTTTCCAACATTGCCTCCCCTGGGAAAACAAACCCATGCCTGTCAAAAAGCTCCTCTAGCTCCCAAGTTATATTTCTTCTAAGTAGGCTTCCTGGGCCTTCCTGGGCCTCACCAGCCCTTGCCAACAGATACCTTTCCCCTCAAGTCCATCTCTAGTTAGATGGATAGTTATACCCCTTCTTCTGATACAAACACATTCACATATACATCTTATCTCCTTCATGGGAGATATTTATGTTGTCTCCCCCATTATAATGTGAGCTCTTGACAGAAGCCACAAAATGACACAAAGAAGCTAACCTCCCACTGAGGACAGCCTGGCAGGCCAGCAGGAAGTGGCCAGTGCATTGCTATGGGAGCCGAGCCCAGTCCCCGATGAGCCAGAGATTTTAGCCCCAAGGCAGGTCTGACCAACCACCCGCTGGAGGGACTTCAGATCACCAGCAGCTGTGGCCATTTCCAGAATTAATAACACATAGATGCCAAAGACAAACTGAGAGGTCAGTTCAGTGTGGACTTTGGGATCCAGTAGTTGGGAGGACAGTTGGCCTTTGCCCCCAAGACAAGAAACTGCTGAGGGGCCATGGCCCTGCAGCCACACCCACATGGCAGCTTCAGGCCTGGCCTGCAGAGTGTAGGGGCACCAAGCGACCAGTCTGAGGGGTAATCGCTCTTGCTTTAACCTGCTTGGATCTGGATTGCTATCTAGGGAGGAGGTCCTGGGATGTGCGACCATCTTGCCAGAGGATGTGGAAGCTTCAGAGAGGGCACCCAACTAATACCTCCAGCAGCTGAGAAAACCCCAGCATTTGGGACAAAGCTCCCCTGTCTGGTGGCAGAGTCCTACTGTGGCAACAAACCCAAAAGTCAAGTAATTGAGTAGCAACAAGAGCAGGCAAAGGAAACAAAATAAACAGAGCAACCTAACTTTACACTCCTATTTTGGCAACAAAAAGGATCAAAGCATGGAAAAGGAGGAAGATAACAAAGTCAGAACTCCTGCACCAAAAGCTTGCAAGAAAAATACAAGCTGGTTAAAGGCCATAGAGGACCTTAAGAAGCAAATAAGAGAAGTGGAGGAAAAATTGGGAAGAGAAATGAGAACAATGCAAGAAAATTATGAAATGAGAGTCAACAACCTGACTGAGGAAAACAACACCTTAAAAAACAGACTGACCCAAAGGCAAAAGAGTTTCAAAAAGGCAATGAGGAGAAGAATGCCTTAAAAAGCCAAATTTGTCAGATGGAAAAAGAATGTCAAAAGCTCACTGAAGAGAATCATTCCTTCAGAACTAGATTGGAGCAAATGGAAGCTAGTGACTTTATGAGAAATCAAGATGCTGTTAAACAGATCCAAACAAATTAAAGAATAGAAGGCAATATGAAATATCTCATTGGAAAAACCACTGACCTGGAAGATAAATTCAGGACAGATCATTTAAAAATTATTGGACCACCTGAAAGCCATGATTAAAGAAAGAACCTAGAAATCATCCTCCAAGAAATTCTCAAGGAAAACTGCCCTGATGTTTTAGAACCAAAGGGCAAAATAGATGTTGAAAGAATCCACTGATCACCTCCTGAAAAAGATCGCAAAAAGAAAATTCCTAGGAATATTATAGGCAGGTTGCAAAATTCCTAGATCAAGGAGAGAATATTACAAGCAGCCAGAAAGAAACAAGTTGAATATTGTGGAAACACAATCAGGATAGCACAGGACCTGGCAGCTTCTACACTGAGGGATCCAAGGGCTTGGAATATGATATTCAGGTGGTCAAAGGAGCTGAGGTTAAAACCAAGAATAACATACCCAACAAAACTGAATATCATGTTTCAGGGGAAAATATGGCTGAAATAGAGGACTTTCAAGCATTCTTGATGAAAAAACCAGAGTTGAGTAGAAAATTTGACATTCAGATACAAGAAGCAAGAGAAGCTTGAGAAGGTAAACAGGGAAAAGAAATTAAAAATAACTTATCAAAGCTGAACTATTTACATTCCTACATGGAAAAACGATAATTGTAACTGATGAAACTTTCTCAGTATGAAAATAGCTGAAAGGAATATATATGTCTATATAGGAGGGTATATGGGCATATGAATATATATGTGAATATGTGTATATATGTTGACAAGTATAGATAGATAGAGGGCACAGGACCAATTTAATAAGAAAGGATGATACTTAAAAGGTGAAATTAAGAGGTGAGAGAGGAATATAATGAGAGGAGATGGGGAGAGACAGAATGGGGGTAAACTATCTCATATAGAAGAGGCAAGGGAAAACTGTTACAATGGAGGGGAAGAACAGGAAGGCAAAAGGGAATGGGTCAGCCTTATTCTCGTTGAATTTGGCTCAGAGAGGGAATGACATACACACTAAATAGGGTATCTTACTCTACAGGAGAGTAGGGGGAAGGGGATGAGAGGGCAGATGATGAAAGGAAGGGCAGGTTGAAGGGGAGGGAAGTTGGAAGCACCCACTTTTGAAAAGGGACAGGATCAAAGTAGAGAATAGAATAAGTGGGAGATGGGATAGGATGGAGGGAAATATAGTCAGCAGCTTTTCACCCCCAGGGGAGGAAGCCATGTGTTCCCCAAATACTGGTCCCAAAGTCCATAGGGCACTAACCTCTCACTTTGTCCTAGTCATATCTGTGCTGATAATTCTGGAATCGCCACAATTGCTGGTGTTCTGGGGTCCCTCCAGCCGTCTGAAGGCCTGGCCACCCTGGGGCTAAAACCGAGGACCTGGGCTCGGCTCTGTGCACTGCGCTGTTGGTTCCCAGCTCGCTGTGCTGCCGGTTCCCAGCCGCTGTGCTGCCTGCTCTCAGAGCGCTGCGCTGGCCGCTCCCTGCAGGGCTGCTGGGCTGTCCTCAGCAGGAGGTTAGCTTCTCTGTGCCGTTCTGTGGGTGCTGTGGCTCCAGAAGTTGTTCGGAGTCCCCTTTCACATTGTTTGAAATTTGTGTGGGGCAGAGCACATTGGAAATGCTGTTTCTACTCTGCCATCTTGGCTCCGCCCTCCAATATATACTATTATTAATACTATTTTACATATATTTGGGAAATAAGATATACAGGCACTGGGGCATAGAGATCCACCATCCACCATGGAAAAGTTGAAGGGGGTATGGGAGAAGAGATGGGAGAGAGCAGATTGGAGGAGGGGATAATCTGTGGGACTGTTATTTTGAGTTGCTGGGTAGGGGAAAAACAGGGAGAAAATTTGTAACTCAAAATCTGGCGGAAATGAATGATGTAAACAAGAAATTAATAAAACATTTTAAAAAAAGAAAGAAGAAAATCAAATTACCAATATCAAAAATGAAAAGGGTGAATTCCCCACCAATGAAGAGGAAATTAAAACAATAATTAGGAACTATTTTGCCCAACTGTATGCCAATAAATTTGACAATCTTAGTGAAATGTATGAATACTTACAAAAAAGTAAATTGATTATATATAAAAATAATAATAATAAAAGAATGCGAGCTCTTTAAGGGCAGAGACTGGTTTTGCCTTTCTTTGTAATCTTAGTGTTTAGCCCCTGACTGAAATATAGTAGGTACTTAACAAATGTTTGTTGACTTACTAGCTTCCCCACCCCCCATTCCCAATCCTTCTAGGTCTTGGAATCCTGAACCTAAGCACTGGTCTTTGGTACTGGGTTTCCTCTACCTGTTATCTCTACTACTCAGCAGAACTCCCTGAAGCCACTCAAAATGTGCTCATTTCTAGACCTTTCCCTACTGCCTACTGCTTCAACCACATAGGCTAGCTTTCCTGCATATTGCCTGATACTAACAACCTATCTAGCTAGACCACATTCTAGTGCCTGGCTCCTTGACTTCCCCAAATATGTTCACCTTTAGACTACCTCATTTCATGGCTAACCAAGCCCAGGTTATATATATATATATATATATATATATATATATATATATATATATATATATATATATATATATATATATATATATATATATATATATATATAATTTGCTTTTTGGAGAGCAATTGGGATTAAGTAACTTGCCCAAGGTCACACAGCTAGGTTTTTGTTTGTGTGGGTTAAGTGTCTGAGGCCAGATCCGAACTCAGGTCGTTCTGACTCCAGGACCGGCTCTCTACTCACTGCACCACCTAGCAGCCCCATGCCCAGGCTATATTACCCCCAAATATCTAGATTCTAGGGTCTACCATGGGGCCTGAAATTCTACCATTAAACATTCATTCCTTTGGCATTTAAAATAATTATTAAATTTTATGTTTACTTTTAGTTTATATCATCCATTTCTACAAGATTTGTAGTTACAAATATTCTCCCCATCTTTCCCTTATCCATCACCCCTAAACAGCAATCCCACTGTATGCCCCCTCCCCCAATCTGCTCTCTCCTATATCTCCCCCCTTTCCCTCCTCTGACTTCCTGATAGGGCAAGATGAATCTCCATACCCCAGTGCCTTTATATCTTATTTCCCAGTTGCATGTAAAAAAATAAAAATAATATATATTTTTTAAACATTTGGTTTTAAAACTTTGAATTCCAGATTTTTTCCCTTCCTCCCTCATCAACCAACCTTACTGGGAAGATAAGCAATTCAATATAAGTTGTACATGTGTAGCTACGCAAAACATTTCTATAGTGGATATATCGTGAAAGACTGACTATATTTCCCTCTATCCTATCCCACCCCAACTTGTTCTATTCGCTACTTTGACCCTTTCCTTTTTCAAAAGTGAGTGCTTCTAACTACCCTCCCTCAAGGGGCATATGCCAGACAGCACTCCCAGACCCCCTGTTCCCAAAGTCCACACTGACCTCTCACTTTGTCTTTGGGATTTATGGGTTGATAATTCTGTAAACCACCATAGCTGCTGGTGATCCACTCTCCTGGAATCCCTCCATTTTGGTCTGGTTGTGGCCGCCCTGAGGCTAAAACCACAGGCTCATGCAGGGCTGGGCTCTGCTCCCAGGGCACTGCAATGGACCCTTCCTGTTCACCTGCCAGGCTGCCTTCAGTGGGAGATTTGTTTCTCTCTGTCACTTTTTGGATTCTATAGCTCTAAAGTTTGTTTAGAGTCATATTTTATAGGTATTTGTGGTGGTTACGGGAGGAGTGCACGGAGTTTTCCTGCTTCTACACTGCCATCTTGGCTCTGCTCCTCTCCTTTGACTCTTAAAGACATTTTGATCTTCAAGAGTCCCAATAGGGGCAGCTAGGTGGGGCAGTGAATAAGAGTGCTGGCCCAGAGTCAGAGTCAAGAGGACCCTGGATCGGTTCCTGCCTCAGATACTTAACACCCACACAGATAAACACACACACACACACACACACACACACACACACACACAACTGGTGTGTAACCTTGGGCAAGTTACTTAACCCCAATTGCTTAAAAAAAAGAGTCCCAATGAAAATGCAAATACCCCTGGGGAGGGGGAGAGGATGCTTTTAAAATTCTTTAGCTTAATTAAGGACTAAATAGAAGCTAGATGGGCTATCGATGAGGCCAAGAAATGCTCAAAGAGATATGGGAAGGTTGGAGGACAAAATAAAACAAGCTTTGAAATTTTGTCCAGGGTCTTTAAGAGTTTCTCTAGGAAAAGAAGTCTTCATGTTGTGGCCAGAGTTCAAGAACAGAGCCTCTCGAGATCTAGCTAGACTGCTCCATAGGCAACAAAGTCCTAGTCTGTCACTGGGTACATATTTTTCAGCTTGGGTTAGGGGCAGAGCATCAGCTCCCAATAACAGAGACTTTGGGAACCCATGGTCATTTCCATTC
This sequence comes from Gymnobelideus leadbeateri, assembly GCA_011680675.1. Taxonomy (NCBI): domain Eukaryota; kingdom Metazoa; phylum Chordata; class Mammalia; order Diprotodontia; family Petauridae; genus Gymnobelideus; species Gymnobelideus leadbeateri. Next base: position 124,327 of record WOXC01002879.1, read on the forward strand.
TGGAGAAGGTTGTGTGGAGATCAGCCTGATAGATATGGAACATGGTATCAATGTTATAAGTCATTTATGGGGGACAGGTTCTCCCTCTCACACCACATAAAATTCACAAGCATCTGAACCCATCTTTCAGCCAGAAATAAAGCCTCATCTTTGTTCCTATCACAGGTTTTCCCCTTATTAATATAGTACTTATATTATTTATATATTAATTGTGATATATTATTTACATTATCTAATAATATTTCTATATAGCCCCATTGACATGTATTACTATTCAGTGTTTAGAAAAGATCTTGGGTCTCTTGGAAGACATTGTCTCTTAGTAAGTTTCAAGGTCCTTGAATTAAGGGTGGTAGCTAAGTGGTGCTGCAGTGGATAGAGTGCCAGGCCTGGAGTTAGGAAGTCCTGAGTTCAAATCTGACCTTAAGACACTTACTAGCTGTGTGACCCTGGACAAGTCACTTCACCCTGTTTGCCTTAGTTTCCTCATCTGTAAAATAAGCTGGAGAAAGAAATGGCAAACATCTCTAGTATCTTTGCCAAGAAAATCCTACATGGGGTCATGGAGAGTCAGACACAACTGAACAACAACTGAACAACAGCAAGCAGTCCATCAGAGTTCCAAAACAAGCACTAGATGAGGTCTTCTGGGGGAATCATAGATGCTTTACTAAAGGAGGTAGCATTTATGTTAGTCTGAAAAGGTTGTACAGGAATTAAGATAGTGAGAAAAGGTATAGATAGGAGAGAGAATAACCCATGTTTGCCAGTTGGTGAATGGGGAGTAACACGAGCTAAGGCTGAAAGGGGTTATGGCACCATACTGTGGAAGGTGTGAATGCCAAGCAAGGAGATCTAACTTTACTTGGCAGGCAATAGGGAGCCACTGAAGATGTCTGAACAGATTGGTGGAGGAAAGACTTGACCAAATCTATGCATCAGAAAGATTCTTCTGTCAGTGGCTTGAAGAAAGGAGGTGAAAGAAGTAGAAAGAGCACATGTACAAAGGCTACTGCAGTAGCCCAGGTGGCTGACAATGAGGTCTGGACAAGGGTGGTGACAGTAGAAAGAAAGGAAAGAGAACAGATTCAAAAGATGTTGAAGATATGAAACTAACAGAACCTAGTGACTGACCAACAATGTAATGGTAATGGAGGAGCAAAGTCACAGACAACCCCAACATTCCAAGCATGGGAAAATGGGGTCATGGACAGAAATGGGTATGTCAGAGAGACAGAAGGCTATGAGTTCAGTTTGAGAGAAGTTAAGTTTGAAGGGTCGATGAGATATCCAACTGAAGATGTTCTGGGTATAGTTGGAGATGCTAGTCTAAAGCTCTAGACTTGGAAATCATCTGCTTGGAAGCAGCAGGTAAAGCAATGGGAGTGAATGATATTGCCAAGAGGAGAGATATAATAAGGGACAGACTCGAAGTGTGTTTGAGCTAGACCAAATAATAATGGCCAGAGAGGGAGTGTGCCATGGACTAAGAATCTGTCACTTAATGCCTAAGTGATCTTGCCCACAGTCAGATAACTAGCATTATCTGACCACTGACTAGAATTCAGGACCCTTGATGGCAGGTCCAACACCTTTTCCACTACAGCAGGCTGCCTATCCTGCTGCCTTGCTGTCTGTCACTGAGAGAAACAAAAGACCCCGAGAGAACAAACTCAAGACAATCAGATTTTTAGGGGCAGAAAAGGGAAGGATGATTTTGAGCAGGGGACACTGTTCAGGGGGCATTCAGAGTGAAGCCTTTGGGTGGCCAGGGAGCAGTCATGGAGTCTCTGAGGCTCTGTGAAAGAGGCAGAGATCTGCAAGGCCAATTAGACCTGTTGAAGAATTTTGCTAAGGGTTAGCTCTGGCTAGGCTAAGAGCTGGGCAAGAAGGATTTTTAGGACCAGTGGTAATAAACCACTGAGAGCTAGACCTGTTTCTTTCCTCGCTCCCCAAACTATTAAAAGATCTGACTGGTGACTTTGTTCACCCCCTCCTACCATTATTCTTTCACATCAATAGTGAAAAGACGCTCTAGTTGAGATAAGCAGAGAGATGCAAACATAGAAGAACTTAGCACTTGACAAATACAAGAAGGCTGATCCAGAAGAACCCTATGGTGGGGTACTGAAAGAAACTAGCACATGTGATTTCTAAGTCACTTCTGCTACTCTTTGAAAGCTTGTGAAGAACTAAAGAACCATCACGGGAATGGAGAAGTGCAAAGCTAGCCTGCTTTTCCAAAAAAGAAATGAGCCAAGTCTGCAATTCTGGGCCAGTGAGCTTGAATTCAATTCCTAGCAAAATTCTAGAGCGTTATAAAAAGGATTGTTAGCAATCACAAAGAAAAGGAAGCAGGGATCCCTCAGAGCCATCATGGCTTTACCACCAGCAGACTAATCTCATTTTTTTAACAGGGATACTAGACTGGTAGATCAAAAGAAAGCTATAAATGGAGTTGACCTAGATCTCAGCAAAGAATTTAATGAAGATTTTCATGTTATTCTTGAGAAAAAATGGAGAGATATATGCTAACCTATATATAGCACAAATAGGGAGATTCAGAACTGGTTAAGTGACTAGATGCAAAGAATAGTTGTTACTGGTTTAACAAAAACTAGGAAGACTCTGAGGATCTGTGCTTGGCTTTGTGCTGCTTTCTAAAAATCAAAGATCAAGCCATAGATGAATTCATCAAATTTATAGATGACATTAGGCTAAGGGCAGCTAACAAGTTCAGTGACTAAGTCAGGATTCCAAAAGATCTCAGGGTAGAATACTAAATTGAATGAGATAAAATGAAAGCTAATGGAGCTAGTCAAAGTTAAAGTATTACTTTGGGATTTTAAAAATCAATTTTCTGAATTATATGGCAGCTAGAAAAACTTCATTAAGAGGGTAATCCTAGCTGGGAATAGGAGAGCTAGTGTGCCACTGTTCTCTGTCCTGGTCAAATCATCTTTGTAGTACTAAACTCAGTTCTGGGTATAAATGTGGGTAAGGGATGGGACCAGGCACTGGGCCTACAAGTCCACTGGGATAGGGAACTTTATCTACCAATGCAGATTAGTAGCTTTTCTGCAACTTCTCTGTCTTACTTTTCTAGAGCACCAAGAGGATTTGTCCAGGGCCACACACCCAGTATGTGTCAGAGGTGAACCTCAATCAAGGCCTTCCTTGTTTGAAGATCAGCTTTCTATCCACTGTGTAGTGATGCTGATGCTCTGATTTTGGAAGGAAGGCTGTTGAGAAGCTGAAATAGGTTCACTGAAGGGCAACGTGGATGATGAATGGCCTCTAGAAATTATCATATCAGGATCTGTTGGAAGAATTATGTCTGCTTAGCCTGGAGAATTTGAAGGCTGTGAAGTAGAAAAGGGATTGAACTTCTTCTGTTTGGCCCCAAAGGCAAAACCAGGAAAAATGGGTAGAAGGTATAGTAAAAAGACAAAATAAGGGTTGATATAAGGAAGAAAATTCCTACCAGTTACGGCTTTCTAAAAGAGGAAAGGGCTGCTTTGGGAGGCACTAGGTAGGGAGGATTCCCATTCAGGTACAGGTTGGACTGCCTCCTCTCTGAGGACCCTGACAACATGGAGATCCTAGGATTCTGTAATAGAGCCAGAGTATTTGCAATTTTTTAAAAGCAGCACTTTAATCCTATGGAATGTAACTAATATTATGCTAACATTCATCCCTGGGCTTAGCACAGTGCCTGGCACACAGTAGGCACTTAATAAATGCTTCTTAACTGATTGTTTCTAGCAAGGACTGGAGGCTGGGGTGGGGGGCACACAAAGGACATCTAGAGCACTGGCCCTACACATATGGGGTTGGGGAGGGGAGGCACGGTTAAAGCAAGGCGATTCTATTAAGTAAACTATATCAAATGCCTGTTATATGCAAGGCGCCACATGGACTTGGGGATACAAAGACAGATGAAACAGCTCTTGGCCTCTGGGAAGGGAGAGGAAGAGGGGAGGGGAAGAGCAGGGGTAAAGATATGACCTGACATAATTGAGTAGAATACGAGGAAAATTGGAGAGGGAGAGGATTTGTTAGCAAGTGGGGGATCAGAGGAATCTTCACAGAAGAGGGGGCATCTCAACAACACATTTGGCACACTAGGGCAATGGATACTTTGATACTTGGGGGAAGGTATTTGGGGGAGAGTCTCTAAGGCCCTCAGGTCACATCCCATGGGTGACCACCTACTCTGCCTCTCTGAAAGCTGCCTCTCTGAATAATGCTTTCTCCATTCCCTCCCAACAGAATTTAGCATTCTGTAGCCATTTATTTATAATGCATCTTTGTAACAGAGATGCACAAATAAGAGTGTTTAAACCACTAGCCATAACTAGGGGCCTAATTTATGGTCAGCTCCTTCACCCCTCACCTGAATCACCATTCCTAAACATCAGCAGCACACTTATTTTACTACAAAGCTCAGAAACTTACCCAGGATTTCCAGACTTTCACCCAAATTGGCTCCACAAATTGCCATGGGACAGTATGAAATTGGGGGGGCGGGGCAGAAAAGGAAAGAGAAGGAGTGGAAGGAAGGAGGAGGGTTTTCTTTTCAATCAAAGCTTCAATCAGACATGGAAAACAAGACTATGCATGATAAAATATTTGAGGAGATGGTCTTAAATAGAATCCATTTGCAGTTCAGGTTTTTCCCCCCAAGAAATAAAATATTAAATGAAGGCACACTCATTCTCCAAAAGAGTTTCCCATGAAATATTTTCATAACAGTCATCACCCATATAGAGGCAGTGGAGACCAAGACAATAACAGTAACTTATTTTTAGGTGGAAATATGATTGAATGGGGTAGCTAGGGGACACTGCTAGGGATAGAGCACCAGGCCTGGAGTCGGGAGGACTCATCTTCCTGAGTTCAAATCTGGCATCAGACACTTCTGTGTGACTTCTATGTATATGTGGGACCCTAGGTAAGTCACTTTATTCTGTTTGCCTCAGTTTCTTCATCTGCAAAATAAACTGGATAAGGAAATGGCAAACTACTCTAGGATCTTAGCCACAAAAACCCCAAATGAGGTCACAAAGAGTTGGATATGACTAAACATTAATATGATTTAAGAGGAGGTTCATAAACTTGTTTTGTTTTGAACATTTGGATAACTATTTTAATCTAATTGGTTCCTTTGTAATCCTTCACATTTTCTTTTATGCACTTAAAAAGCATGATCCTGAGAAGGGCTCCCTAGGCTTCTTTGGATGGACTGCCAAAAGGGGTCTATGACATAGAAAGCAGAAAGCCCTGATTTATCAAGGACTGTCTTCTCAAACAGCTTCCATTGGTTGTGATTAGATAGAACTTTAAAAACCATACTCTATGTAGAAAAGTCTCCACAACCAGCCTTGTAAGGGAGGTAGTGTAAGTATGATCTCCATGATACAGATAATGACACTAAAGCTTTGAGAAGCATTGAGACTTGTTCACAGTTGCCCACACTTGTGGCAAGTCAGTCTTCAGACTCCAACAGCACTGGCTTAAAAGTCTTGAGACTGTGGGATCAAGTCTTAGTTTGTTAGCGAAGTGACCTTGGACAGGTCTTCTTGTCTCTCTGGGTCCCATTTTCCTCATCTATAAAATCAGGAGGTCTTCCTCGATGGTTTCTCAGGCCCTATCTAGCTTGGAAACCAAGGCAGCAATTCAGGGGAGTTCAGTGCTCACTTCACTAAAAAAATGTGACTTCGTTAAGAAAGGCAACTTTCCTTCCTTTCATCTCTGCCTTCAAACAAGTAATAACAGTGATCAAAGTAATTAGTTGTGCAAAGCATTATCTTGTCCAAAAAAATGGGTCTTAAAGAGCCCATCCCTAAAGATGCAGCAAAGCTCTTAGCTCCTGGGGACCTACAAGGGGCTGAAAGGTCTCCTCCAAGGTTGGGCTGCCCCAGGTTGTATCTAGAGGAGCCTACCAGCAGGTGGGGCTGAAGAGGGAGGGGAAAAGCTCCCTTTTCCATGCCCTCCTTATTAAAACGCTACAGCAACAAACCAAAGATCACTGCCTATGCCTGGCACTAACTTTATCCACTACCACACTGGTGGTTGAGGTAAGACATGACAGCCACGGGCCTGCAGAGCACAGCGTTTGATATGTTGGTGTTTAAGTCTCGGGGCACACGCTCTCACCCAAGCCTCTGAGCAGCCTCCCCTCCAGAAGATCGAAAGCCAGTGCTGACAGCTCCAGTTTCTCCTCAGCCAGGACTATGGCAGCTGGGAAACAAACTAGCACTTTCAAAAATGGTCTTTGATGGTGCTCAAGAGGGAGCAACTACCAATAAAAAGAAAATGGCATTCAGAACTCGGGAGATCCAGGTCCTAGCACCAACTGTGCTCCAGATTTATTGAGTGAACCTGGCAGCAAATGGCTTTCTCTTCTTCTGGGGCTCACCTTCCTCCTGAGCAATGGGAGTGTTGGATTCCAGTGTCTAAGACGACTCCCAGTTCTGTGATTCTGCACCCAAACATCTGAATACACACAGCTGTATCTGAGGGAGGTCATTTGGAATGCCCAGGATATTATTCTGTCCCTTGCCAGATGTGATGAAACTTTGGGGAGGGGACAGAATCATTTCAGTGCTAATTTCTTCCTCCTAGAGGAAGTATAAACCTGGCCAGGGGAGTATGCCTAACATGTGACAGAAAACTAATCAGATTCACCAGTTTCTCAAGGAGTAGACAGGGAGGCAACCAGGAAAGATACAAGGAAAGCCACAAACTCATCTTATTTCTGCTTTCCAGAATGTGCATGATGTTCTGGACATGGCATGCCACCAGGCAAGGCCTGGAACTGAGGGAAGCTCTGTCTCCAACAAGCATAGCCATGTTGAGAAGGATATGATGATGGGAGTCCTAATACTCCCTTCAATTTGTGCAGGAGAGTCTATGAGGGAATCACCTCCTTACTTAGGGCAAATACTTTGCCATGGATGCCTCAAGGAGGAAGTTCTGCTGTATCCTTTTCTTCCTCATTCCACAGAGTTTCTGACTGTAGCCTGGATCATTCATATCACTGGCCCAGATGCTGTGGAGGAAGGTGGGAGATGAAAAGACAAAAGGAAAGAGTAAGAATGCCATTGGGAACACCCACCAGACTTCCTGAGAGGTGCTGGGTGAGGGGGAAGCACACTGCCCAGCCACCCAGGGAAGGAGGAAATAAAATGGAGAAAGAGAGACTTGGTTCACCCAAGATGATTTGATAGTAGAAGTTCTCACATTAACCTAAGTAGATGCTTTCTGTAGAAGGTTGGATTGTAGGACCCAGGTGTTAGAGAAGAGAGGGAGCAAGCCATTAAGTATTCCGGAGCTATCTTAGCAACAGATAACTGAAAAAGCTAAAGGTTAAAAAAACTGTCAGTTGCAATTTCAGAATATTTTCACCGAGGGACTCAAGCCACCATCTCCAAACAATAGGAAATCAAGAAGCCAAACTAAGAACATTGGTGAGAAAACCCATTATGCCTTCTGGGAAAGGAGAAGAGATGGATCAGGACTGGACAGCAGCCAGGAATGGAGGACTACCAAGGGGAACTTTGGGTGCCTAGAAGTACCAGAGCTACACTGGCAAATGGAGGGGAGAAGTAAAAGGTGGCCCTTCCTCCACACAGTAACCCCACCTAAGGGAGTACTGTGAATGGCACAGATTAGAGAGCTCTGGGGGTGAGTTAGTCTATGAGAAGTTAAGTGGGGGCTTGACTTTCTGAGGGTTCTGATATAAATCCTAATAAGGGGCTCAGCGAGGACTAGAACCAGGGTTTCCTGCTTTCCAGACATAAACTCTCTCCATCCCCCCAAACACAGCCCCTCCGTGAAAAGGGGGAAGAGGAAGTTTTGAAAGAGGGTCAATGTATAGACATAGTCTTGACGGTGAAAAGTGGAGGAGTAGTTCCTGATGGACAACAGAGGGTTGTAATGGCAAGAACACAAGATTTGGAGACAAAAGAGCTTAGTTTGAATCCTGATTTCCTAACTTTGTGATCTTGATCATCGCTTAACATCTCTGTGCGTCAGCTTCTTCCTCAGTTAAATGAGGGGCTAGAACAGATTCTCTTCAAGGCCCCTCCCAACTCGAAATTCAGTGATACCTATGATTCCTATCTGGTTGCTTTTCTTGGTCATAGTCCCCAAACCAAAGAAAAAGATGTGGTCAGTGGTCAAAATATTCCCACCCTACCAGGCAGAGAACAGATTTGGGAACTACAGGAAGAAGAAACATAGCTAGTTGTCTTTTTTCCATCTAGCTATTGTAAGTCAGAAGGTATATATAAATCAGATAATGCAGCTAAATAAACATTCATGACTGATACAATATATGGCTGGAGAGGAAGCACAATGAAAGAAAGCTGATCTTAGAGTCAAGAAGATCTGAGTTCAAGTGTGACCCCTGACACACTTGTGTGTAATCCTAGGAAAGGCATTTAACCCAATGATAAACTGCAGAAGAGTCAGGAATTTCATCAGGAGTTCCCTATACCAATGAAATCAAAGCTCCAGAGGACCATAACACACACACACACACACACACACACACACACACACACAGAGGAGGTAGAGAGCTATGACAAGGGCAGACATAGGCAGAATGAGTGGTTTCTATTTGAGAAGTGCTAGCAAGGCCCTCAAATATCTTCGCCATTAACCTAGGAGTCAGAAGACTTGTATTCTAATCCCAGTTCTGACTATCTTGATTTGTGAATCAAACATCTTCCATTTCTGTGCCTCAGTTTCCTTATCTATAAAATAATAGGCAAGATCCCTTATACCTCTAAGAATCTACGATCTTCTTCAGAATATTGTTTAACCTGTCACTGAGCTTGGCAGCTTTCAAAGGAAGAAATCTAAGCTATCAACAGTCATATAAAAAATGCTCTAAATCACTAATAATTAGAGAAAAGCAACTCTGAGGTAATATCTCACAGTCATCAGATTGGCAAAGATGACAGAAGAGAAAAATGACAAATGTTGGAGGGGCTTCAGGAAAACAAGCACATCAATACAATGTTAGTGGAGCTGTGAACTGGTCCAGGCATTCTGGAAAACAATTTGGAACTATCCCCCCTAAAACATGAAAACTGTCCACATCCTCTGACCCAACAACATCGCTATGAGGTCTATACCACAAAGAGATCAAAGAAGGAGGGTAAGGACCAAGATAGACGAAAATGTTAATAGCAATTCTTTTATAGTAGCCAAAAGCTGTAAATTCAGGAGGTATTCATTTTGGAGAGAATAGCTAAGCAAATTATGGCAGCTGTGAATGCAATAGAATATAATCATATAATAATAAATCACAAAATAGTTTCAGGGGAAACCAGGAAGAACCTTTTGAATTGATGAAGAGTGAAGTAAGAAGAACTAGGAGAACCATCATGACAGAGAAAAACAGCTCTGACAGACTGTATAACTGACCACCATCCCAGAGGACTGAAGCCGAAACACGCTGTCCACTTCCTTGCCAGAGCAGTGATGGACCTAAAATGTGGGATGAGACATGTTTTTCTGGACATGGCCAATACGGAAATTTGCTTTGCTGAATTACATGTATTAGGTGGGTTTTTTTTTCCATTTTAAAAAAATTGTTCAAAGGGGGTGGGGCAGTGGCCGAAAAATACAACGTTTCAAAAGAATTTGTTACTGAGACCAGGCTCACCTCCCCAGCATTGTATAAAATTGTATTTCCTGGCCTTTGCCTTCCTTTACTGCAAGAGCTTTAGTCACCCATACAAATCCACAGAGAGTGGAACAGCTATCAGTGACCACTATGCAACCCCTAGCAAAGTGATTCTGGGGGATTTGCTCCCATGACTTGACTGGATAAGCACGAGGAGGAAGTTTGGAAGTGGGCTGCAGTGCACAGACCCTTGGGAAGCTCCATCCCTAACCAGCAGGCTCAGAATTCAGGTGATGCAGTAGATCAGACTTGAAATTCGGCTCTCTTAGGGTTTATCTGGGAATACAGAAGAGCATTGCTAGTTTCTGGTTTGATTTGGCAAAATGCATCTCTAGGTCTTCTCCCCTCCCTGCCTTTGCCTCTTTCATTTGCCTAATGTTTCACCTCCAGTGACAGAAATCTGAAATCTTGGTAGACCTTGGGAAGCTCATGGATGTCAGAGTATCAAACTGACAGTATCAAATATGTATACTACTTCTAAAGAGCTATTTGCTGCACTGTAGGTTGAACCAGACAGTGAAGAGGCTTTGGTAGCCTTACAAAGATGTGGCTTTCTTCTGGGGGAAAACACGAATAGCCACCTGCCAAAGGCAGCTTATTTTCAGTTTGGGGAAGGAGGGGTAGGGAGAAAGGGAGGGTGGCTGGCCACCAGAGCATTTGGCAAAATCCCAAAGTAGACCACATTTGGCTGTGGTTGGCTCACCTTTCACTCCCTTTCTCCTTTCAACTAGGTGTTCAATTCATTTCAACAAGCATTCAGCTTTAATCAACTAGGTGTTAATTCAGTGCTTATCTAATTAAAGTAATTCACACTAAGGTGTGAATGGATGTGGGGCTCCAAAGAAGTGTGTTTGTGAATTTTGAACAACACAGCCTTTATGGGCTAATCTAAATTAATCTAATTGCCAGAATGTGGAGGGGGGAGGTACTTTAAAGGGGGGCTAGCCCCTCAATTACTGTGAAATAACCTCCTTTCCTTACCCTCAGAAGCAGACTAGTACCCCCACTTCTGAAAGACTGCAAAACCCTCTAGCTACAGATTGCTCCAGCTACCCAAACATGTTACAGACTTCAATATTTCAATTAAAGGGGAGGAAGAGAAAGAAATTGCCCCATGGGTAAGCACAGGAAACCTTTAGGGAGTGAAAGGCTCTGAAAGACCACCTTACAAGGCAGCTTTGTTGACTTTTTTATTATTAACACCCAGGTCTCATAGAAAAGCAGACAGGAAAATTCTACCCAATAGGTCTATTGATAATTGGGTATGATTCCTCTATTAAATGACCATGACAGATGTGCATGCCCCCCAGCCTGGTTAGACACTGATGCATTCAGTAATCCGTTCATTTGGTAAGTATGTATTGAGTCTACTATGTGCATTATAAGCAATCAGCTGGGCCTAGAACTGGATAGAGGGTGGTGACCAGGCCATAGCTCATTTGAGGAACAGTGATCTCACTCTCCTGCCTCCCCTAGGCCCAGTGTTCTCTCAGTGATGTTATATGACTGCATTATGGACCACCACTATCTCTAGAGGAATCCAAACCATAGGTGAACCAAGGGACAATACCCAGTGGGTGTGTCAGCAGGCAGCAGCATACAGCCGATGACAAATGAGGAAATGTATTATTGAAAGAGGAGGTGGAGTGCAAGCAAGAGATAAAAGCCTGGCAGCAGAAGGGCTGTGCTGGTATCTAGGGAATACCAGAAAAAAGCAAATCCAAAGGCCTTGTGCAAGGCTTCCTTACCTGTGTTCTGCTGTCTGGTCAAGCCCATGGACCTCCCTCTCGCACTAACGGTTTGTTTGGTTGTTTAAATGAATAATAGAATGAAATGCTAAATTTCAGTTAGGGATTAGCGCATTTTTCCCCATCCAAGGTTACAGACAAACCCCTTGGGGCCTGTGGACCCCAAGGTAAGAAGCCGCAGCCAAGAGGAAAGATTCCAGCCTGTTCTATGTATCATTTCTGGAGGATCTCTGGGAGAACATGGACCAGAATCACCCAAGACGAGAAGGTCTGGGTAGCTTACAATCTGCATTGTTAGAAAGAGTGATGGGGGGTGTCTTGTCAATACCTAGCCACATGGGGCCTCAGTAAGCATGCTTTCACAGAGCTATAGAATGGAAGGGTCCCTGCTCACTAACTGAAAGCATGCTCAGTTGTTCCTGTCCACTTACTCTGGGCTAAAGAAAATGCTTCCCATTGACTGTCTGGCCCCAACCCAAGAAGTCCGTGGCTGAGTGTGACCTGGTAGCAGCAATGGCAGATAAGCAATGGGGAGGAGCCAGAGTGACCCTGAGAAGTGACCTGAGCAACCCAGTTTGGCAACCAAGATAGAGGGTCCATTGGCTAGGCCACATTTGGAAGTGAACTTGGCAGCTGGCATGTTAGCCAGCTATCCACAGGGCCCTGGGTTTCCCCAATCCCAGGGGAGGTTTTCTACTCAGTCAATATCCCTTTGTAAAATCAAATGGGTTTTAATTCATTATTGATACAGAGGAGATACTGACTGGTTACATGACACCTTGGGAATGCTAACTGGCTCCTGGCAAAGGATACTGGGGTGGTGATAATTACTGGTGACTGGTATTAGAGCAAAACCTATCAGTGCAGGGGCTTGAGCCATTAGCATTAGATAATCAGACCAACCCCTAGGAGTTATCCCTAGAACACTGATGGGGGATTGTATATGAGCTCTGGAGACCTGACTTTCCAGTTCAAGGGCCAGATCTCACCTACATCTCCCCCTGCCACCCACTCTGTAAGGCTATGAGAGGATTCGCAGTGATGGGGAAACAGAACTCTGCCCCAATGTGAAAGGAGCTGAGATTTTGACCCATTGTTTGGTCCAACATACTTAAAGACAATGAAGCATAAAACATCTCATTCAAGGACAGATATCTGTGTTTTAAAAGAAGGACCTTGTAAATTTGACAGTACCAACGACAACCCAAATGCATTGACTGTGAGAGCACCAGGTTTTGATGTGAGAATGTGGTAGTGATGGAAGTCTAGAAAGAGTGATGGGGCACATAGCACCTAAGCACTGGGGGTGGGGTGCCCCAAAGGATGCCATTGTAGTTACAGCTTGACTGGCACTCAGTCAATCAAGAAGTATCTATGAAGCGCCTGCTGTGTGCTCTATGCTGTAAGGGGCAATAAGGATACAAATCAAAGAATGAAACAATCCCCAGGAACTCACATTATAATTGGAAGATGGCAAGTACATAAATAAGCAGATTCAGAATAAAGAAAAGGCAGTTCAGGGAGGAGGAGGAGGCAGAGCCAGAGAGCCAGAGAAGGCTTTTCAGAGCCACTGGTACCTGAAAGAGGGGAGAGATTCTATGAGGAAGCCATGAGGAGGAAATGCACTCAGGCATGGGAGTCGGCCAGGGCAGAAGCATCAGGACAGGAGGTGGCATATGAGGAAGAGAATGCCACCACACTCTGAGGCTGGCTCACAGAGTACAAGGAAGAGTGATGTATGGGTGCCCACCAAGGACACTGAGGCTCCTGAGCGCTGGGGACCATGTTGGGAAACTGCTTTACAAATGAAACCCAAGAGTTGATAGTTGATCCTAGGGGCAGCAGAAAGCCACTGGAGTTTATTGATTAGAGAGGCAGGCAGCCATTAGCGAAATCACTCCTGAAGTTGTGTGGAGGAGAGATTGAAGAGGGAAAGGGTGGAGGCAGGGAGGCCATTGCAATAGTCCAGAAGAGAGGCCATGAGGGCCTGAACTAGAGTGAGGGCTGTGGGCCAGATGCAAGACATGCTGTGGAGGAAAAAGCCATAAGCTTTGGTAAATGAGTGAGCTCTGTGGAACAAAGATGAGGAGTCAAAGAAGATGGAGGCACCTATCACGATCTCCATCCCCTCCCCCACCCCACACCTGAAAACCTCTGAGACATCATCCATCCTCTTCTCTCCTCCACCAGTCTCAGAGGATGAAAGGATTCTCCTCCTCACCATTTGGGCCCTGGATCACATTTCCAGAACCTTGCTTCACTGATCATTCTGTTTCTCATCTTCAGTCCCTCCCCATTCATTTATTGCTCTTCACAGCCACCTCCACCGCCACCACCAGCACCAGCACCGCCACTGCCACCGCCACCACTACCACCACCGCCACCACTGCCACCAGCACCACCACTGCCACCAGCACCACCACTGCCACCGCCACCACTGCCACCAGCACCACCACTGCCACCGCCACCACTGCCACCGCCACCACTGCCACCGCTACATCCATGCTTACAAATGTGTTCAGGCATCCCTCAGCCTGTGCAAATCTCCCTCTGAGCCTGCTGTTCTCTTACTCTCTCATGCCCTGTTTCTCCTCTTCCCTGCCAAGGCCCCAGACATCTACATTCTTTGCCTCCACTTTCTCCCCATCCTTGTAGCCTGAATTCCCATCTCACCAATCTGCTAACACTGCCTTCGGTCTCCACAGTCACCACTGATTTCCTAAATTCTCAATCCAAAGGAATTTTCTTAGTTCTCATCCCCCCAACCCTTCTGCACCTTGACACTAACGACCACTTCCACCTGCTGGATACACTCCTCTCTGAGTTCTGCTTCTGTCTGTCTGACGACTACCTTTCAGTCTCTTTCATTGGTTCATCATCTTTTCCTCATCCTCTAAGTAGGAATGTCACCCATGATTCTGTCCTGGGCCCTTTTCTCTATTCTTTAGAAAGACCCAGATGGCTCCAAAGGAGAAAGTAAGGCTGGTGACTTTGCACAGCCCTCCTCACTTAAATCCCATTCACTTGCAGGTCATGGTATCACCTCCCTGATGTCATGGTCCTCTTTGAGAAGGAAGGACAAACAACAAAAACAACAGAAAGAAAAAGTGCATAAGATCAGAGTGAGAGCTGTTCAGGGCCTTAGAGGTCATCTAGTCCAACCCCTTCATTTTACAGATGAGGAAACTGAGGCCCAGAGCTGGGAAGTGACTTACTCAAGGTCACACAAATAGAACTGGCCGGTTCTCTGACAGAAGATCCAATGATCTTTCATCTATCATGCTATCTCCCCAAGACTTAGGACACAATGCTCTGGTTTTCATAAAGGACTGTGGTTAAAACCTTCTAAGTTGGAGGTCTTGATAATAAAGAATGATGGAGAATGATGGATCTGAATCTTTGCAAGTTCACTTAGCAGCCAGGTCAGGTGTATCATATTGTTGCCATCTAGCGGCCCCTTCAGCACACTGCAGGTGCAACACTGACCATCTAAGGCCTCTCTTACTGGTGGCCATGTCAGAGAAGGAGAGACCTTCTGTCAGGTGTATCTTGAAAATCTCTTTAATTCCCGAGATCCATGTTCAGAAAAGGTTGGTGAGCATATCATGTCAACAAAGGCAAGCCAAAAGTGAAAGCAGATGAGAGAAATGTGACAGGAGAGAAGGAAGAAATGTACCGATTCAAAGTCTTGTGAATCAGTGTGGTGTTTTGTTTTTCAACTGAATTCTCCATAGGAAACGCTGAAAAGAGAAAGACGTAAGTACATGCATGTGATGAACCACACTGCCCATAGGGAAAGATGATCACTCAAAACTTAAGGGTAAACAGCACGGTGATTTGGTTAGAAAAATGCAAATGAGAGCAGAAGGAATGAGAGAAGGCTTCCATTTCCACATTTTCAGCACTTGAAATGGACTCCACTATGATAGCAGATGAGGGAAAGGGCCTGGAAAGTAGACCCAAGGCCATGGGAGCCATATTGCCTGAGAAGGCAAAGGGTTAAAACTTCAGGCTTCCCAGATGCTATTTCCAATGAAAGAGCTAGAAGGGAGTTGGAAAATTACATTTTTTACCTCGAGCCCTCACAGCAAGGAAAGGTACAGACACAGCTCAGTGCCAAGCCACCTCTACTCCCAGAGAGGAATCCCCAAGGAAGGATCCCGCTGCTGCTGAGGTGAGTTCTATAGCATGGGTCTGGGAGAGGGATTTTATCCAATTTTCTCCTGAGATATCTAGTATCTCATGTTTATTTTCCAGACAGATGTGCCTCAGGAAGCCACTTTGCTTTCATACTGGTCAGTCCATTCATGAAATACATGAACAAACTTTTTAAACATTAAGAACTTTCCTAGTTCCTCTGAGCAGCACACCTAGGGCTCTGTAGACATGCCCAGCTTGTTCTGGATCCAATTTGACCATCTACACTGCCACAACTCCAGACAAAACCCACTGTGATGTTCAAAATTCTTAATGCTTAATTGTGACACTAATCCTATTGGGCAACTTCAGGGTTTGCAAAAGATCAGAAGGAGAAGAAGGAAATAACATCATCAAGTCCATCCTTGAAGTATCTTTCAAGTCATCTATTTCCATAGTACTGATCAGCATAAAGTGTGGAACCTGAGAAAAACACAAGACCCTAAGAGTAAAACATCTGGATAGGCAGGATGTGTACCCTGAAGGCCCCCTCTCTTACTTTCAGTTAATGGATTGGCAGCAGGACCCAGAAATGTTTATTGCATTCTTCAATTCTTCAGCATTACTATTCCAACTAGAGCCAGGAAATCCTGAAAATGTCCCAGGGAGCATGAAGGACCCAGAAGCCAGGCGCTTCTGACAGCAGCATCCAGACCTACATGCCGAGGATGCAAATCAGCAGGCGCCCACAAGATTATTACCATGGCAAATGCTCGTCTTCAAGCTTGACATCACATTTAATAAAGGTTCTGTCTTTGAACTGTCAAAAAAGGCCACCTTACTGGAGGAAGTGAGGATGAAAGCTGGGGATCTGCAGCAGTATATCACAGACCTTAAGCAGGAAGGGTTACAGTTCACATGCCTCGAGGACAGGGCTTCTTACCCTTTTCCATCTTGAACCCCTTGGGCAGACCGGTGAAGCCTTCTCACAATCATGCTGTTAAATGAATTAAAGAAAATACATAGGATTACAAAGAAAAACAATCTTATTGCAACAATTCTCAAAATCAATTTTTTAAAAAGTTCTCACAATTCAGGTTCAAAAGCCCTGTTCTAGTGCATGAAGATTTTCATTGTGTTCTCCTTCCAACAACCCAACGAGGCAAGCAATACAAATTTTATTCCCCCCATGTTTGTATGCTATTAGATGTGAATGGAGGGAAACCAAGACTTTTAAGGAAGCTCTAAAGGGGGAGCTCTCAACTGTTAGGGCCCCTAGAGATCATCTAATTCAACCCTCTTTTTATATATGTAGAGAATGAGGTCCCAAGTGCATACAAGCCTCCCCCAAGATCACACAGTTAGTTAGCGGCAGAGCTGGGACTAGAGCCCAGATCTAATGGTCCACCGCTTCCCCCCCTCATAATAACTCACATTAACACAGCAATTGAGGTTTACAAAATGCTTTCCTGACAACAGTCTTATGACCTGGGTCATGGAAGTATCTATTCTTATATAAGGAAACTGAGGCTCCCAAAAGATCAAAGAAGGTCCCCCAGTTACTAATTTTAGAGCTGATACTTGAACTCAGATCTTCCAACTCCCAGGCCTGTGCTCTTTCCACTCTACCAGATGTTGCTTTACTTCACTCTATAGCATACCATCAGTGCTCTCAAATTCTATGAACTACAAATAGTTGTTTTTTAATGCTGTCATTTAGAGTTAATAGGAACTTGAGGGTTCACCTAGTTCAAACACCTCCTTCACAGCTAAGAAAATGGAGAGGGTCAGGTTAATGGGCTTCGTTAAAGTCCCACCCTCCTATTGGTGGCAGAGCTACAATCTGGACTGTGGTTTTGGAATCCTAGTCCAGGGCTCTATCCATATTACCAAACATGGCACCCACTTGTAGGCCCACAAAAGGAACAGCAAAACCTTGACTGACTTGCGGCTCCTCGAGCTAGAGCTGAGAGAGATCTTTGAGGGCATCTAGCCCAATCCCCTCATTTTATAGGGGAGGAAATAGGGAGGAATTGAAAAAGCTACTAAAATGTGAGAGTGTTTATTACAGTCATTAATCATGATGTCTGCCCAACTGAAAACCGAAAATTTTGGTTAAAGTGAGATTCTCATATATGGAGATTCTAAGAGAAGAGAAAAGAATCTTGATATAGATATGTAAAGACCTGTGACTTCATCAATGGGTGAGATGTCACAAGTCTTCTAGGCCAAGTCTCTTGTTTCACAGATGAGGAAACTGAGGCCCACTGAAGTTAAATAGCTTTCCTAAGGTCAGAAAAGTAGTAAGTAACAAATCTAAGATGGAAGAATCCCATCTCTGACTTAGTAGGGGCAGCCTGATGCACAGAGAGGCCAAATGACTTGCCCAGGGTCACTAACCTAGGAAGTGTAAAAGAGGATATGAACCCAGATCTTCCTGGCTTTCAGTCCATGATCCATCATGTCATACTGGCTCCAAAGAAATAATTTTTTACAAACTGGACATTAAAGGGGATTTATAAGCATACTGAGAGCTGTATCTTGGATGTGGGTAGACAGCTTACTCTTTTGAAAGCTGAAATATTCATGCCAAGGATACCTATCTCATGAAGGACCTGAGATACCTTTTGTGGCTGTCCCAATTCAGTTGGCTCATGTACTCTCCCGGAGGTGTAAGAAATAGACCCTAGCAGATAGCCTGGTACTTTCCAAACTGCAAGCATGGTATCTACAAGGTGCCCCTCCCCAAATAATAATAGAGAGGAAATATTAGTTGGTATTAGTAATGACTCTGCCCTTCAATGTGACCAAATCATTTACGCTAGGGGTGGGGGACCTGCAATCTCCAGGCCTCATGTGGCCTTCTAGGCTCTCAGGTGCAACCTTCTGACTGAGTCCAAGTTTTATAGAACAAATCCTTTTACTAAGGGGATTTATTCTGTGAGGTTTGGATTCAGTCAAAGGGCTGCCCTTGAGAACCTTGATGATGCAGGTTCCTTACCCTGATTTACAGGAAATCCAGGAAAGCCAGACTTGTGGCCTGAGGACTCAAAAGGATTGGAGAAGTCTTCTAGTCCAACCCTTCATTTTGCAGATGAGAAAAAGAAGGCCAGAAAGGATAATGCTTGCCCATGGCCATGCAGCTAAGAAGGGTGAGGATTTCAATGCATGACCTCCCATTCCAAATCCAGCACCCTTTCCACCTGCTGTGATGTTTCATTCATCCTGATGTTGCTCTGATGTAGTCAGTACAATTGGCCTCTGTGAGTGGCCTCAGGTTTCACCTGGTCCTTTGCCTTCTCTTGCCTTCCAAAAGCTTATTACTTTTGCCCAGTGCTCTTGGGATTAGCAGGAGCAAAACTGTAGTTACCTCTTTTTCAGCAGAATAGATATTTCTTTTTTTTTTTTTTTTAAGCAATTGGGGTTAAGTAACTTGCTCAAGGTTACACGGCTAGTCATTATTATTTATGCGTGGGTGCTCATTTTCTGAGACCGGATCTGATCTCGGGTCATCCCAACTCCGAGGCCGGTGCTCTTACTCACTGCGCCACCTAGCCGCCCCTTTAAGGCAATTGGGGTTAAGTAACTTGCCCAAGGTTACACGGCTAGGTTTTTGTTTGTGCGAATTAAGTGTCGGAGGCCGGCTCCGAACTCAGGTCCTTCTGATTCCAGGGCCGGCGCTCTATTCACTGCGCCACATTTGCACTTCAATCATCTGTAGGGATGAGGCTGATCATACTAAATTCAAGGTCTTTCTGTCTATCCAAAAGCAAGTCATACCCTCTCCTGGAATTTTATTCTGTATTGACCTGATTATGGGGAAAGGGCATCTGTCACAGATCCTATATTCAAGTAACTGTTATCTCATCCAGTTCTAGGATCCTTCCAATGCCTCTTAGGACAGGGTGGGGTGTCCTTCCCTAAGGCAACATACCCTAACTATTAATACCTTAATATTAAGGGATCTCCAAGTCACCCTAGCTATTCTTCAGTTCATTCCAATAGTTTAGGAACACCATGCAAATTACTCCACAAAAAATAATTAAAACAACTCCAGGTTGCCCAATGTAGCAAATCACCTTACTAACAACCATAGGTTATGTCTAATGCATCAGTAGTTTCAGCAAAACTGACTAGTTGGTCCAATTTATTAAGTAGCTGGTTCCATCCCCAGATATTAGAAAATTATTCTTCCCTCTATGTCCAAGCCTTGAGACCCTTTTAAAAGTCCAGCTATACAACAAAGTAACTGTGATCAAAGGGAGGGGGTAGGCTTACCACTCTGATTTTAGTTAAGCTCCCAGAATGGGATTCTCTCTACAGACATATTCATCAGTGAAGACTTATTAGAGAATAACAGCTCACATTTCTATGCTACTTTAAGGCCTGCAAAGCACTTGTTCCACAATAGTACAAGAGAGGTAGGTAATACCATTCCCCCTTTGACAGATGATGAAAGTGATGTGCCAATAGTTACAGTTAGGAAGCGTGGGAGCCAGGATGTAAAGCCGGGTGCCCTGACTCAAGGTCCAGTGCTCTAGCCATAACACCACATTTCCTGAATTATGAGAATCTGGCTGAAAACAACGGTTCTAAATCCCTAGGGCAAAGGATGCCACTGAGAAAGAATATTCTAGAAGAAAAAGGCTTTTTTTCCTCCTTCTATCTCTGGGCATCTGCTTCTTGGACCAATGGGAGATTAACATCCATAAACTGTGAGAAAGTCCTAACCAATCTACTTTCTACAATAGAAGGTGAAAAAAATCCCATGGGTATCATGGGAGAGGGAAGCCAAGGAAGAAAATGAGGCAAGCAGAAGAGGACACAGCTTTTCCCTTCACTTTCTACTCTGAATAAAAATAAACCCTTAACTACCATCCATACATTCATGTCCTAAATGAGCTTTTTATAAAAGTGGATCTCCAACCCCCCCACCAAAATCTCTTAACTAGAGACTTTTCAAGTTACAAATGGAAAATAATCATTTCAATTATTTCACTTAAAAGAGGATGAATAGGGAAAGAGTTTTTTCAAGATATTCAAATGTTGTTTGGCTAATAAAGAGGACGTCTTAACTTATGAATGAGAATCTTCATGAAAAGGATATTTTGAATACTTATTATTTGGAGGTTAGGGGTAAGCACAGCCCTTTCTTTGTGAGCACTGGCCAATGTTTTTGAAATTACACATTGGGAATCATCTCAGAGACACAGTTTCACAATATTTTGCATTCATTTAAAACTGAAGGGTATTTTATTTGTCTACTTGCCAACATTTTGAAGTCTCCCTCCCAGGCTCCTGTCCTTCTTTAAGAGCCCCTTAGGATTGCTTTGACGCTCCTGGAATGAAAGATTCCACACCCCAGAAACACAAGAGATTGTCGGAATTGGACTGCTTCCCAGAGTGAAGGAGATGGCTGGAGAGGGAACCATTTAAATTGAAATACATCCACCTCATCCTGAGCTGATGTTTCAAACCATCAATATTTCTTAAAAAGTGCTTGGAAAGGACAATATTTATCAGTACCAAACTTGTATTATTATAGCTCCCATGAAGGAAAACATCTCATTCTTTTAAACAAATCCTCCCCCCATCCCTGGCCCCCACACTGGGAGTGGCACACTTATGTCCCAGCCCTATTAGTGAAGATATATAATGCACTAGGTGGTAATTAAATATGTTTTACAATGCCCCAGGGCCAGAGAAAAACTCCAATTTTGTATGTTTTTTTTTACATGTGCCATGTAAATGTCAAACACCCTGGTTCGTCCTCTAACACTGAGGTGGCTCAAACATCATTGACTTCAGAGCTGCAAGGGTGCTGTGAGACCATCCAGTCCAAGCCACTCCCCCCATTTCTAGCTAAGAGAAGTAAAGCGATCAGTCCAACATCACAGAGCGCCAATGTGAGCCCTGAGGCTGCCTCTTCTGGCTCCCAAGGCAGGCTTGTCTTCTTACTATACCCTACTCCTAACAAACATCTTGCCAGAGAACTCCCAAAGCAACAACAACTTCAAAGAGGACCTGAATAGGCAAAGTCTTTGGCTGGATTTCTCACCAAGTGCAATTGGCTTTCATCCTTTAAGGAAGTCCAAGGAGGGAGAGTTTTAGGATATTCCTGCAGGATTCTGCAACAATCTATTTGAAAGTGAAAAAGCAGGAAATCAGAAGTCCTTTGTTCAGGCCTCAGAGCAGTCTTGGGCTGTGTGCAAATGATGCCATAAAGCCAGGTGGAAAAGATCAAATAAAATATACTGGTCTAGTGGAAAGGGAACAGGCTTGAAAGTTGAAGGGCCTGGATTGAAATCTTGACTCTACTAGTCACAACTGCATAATGTGAGAAATACTGATAGTTTGGTTTCCACAGATTCTACGGGAACAGTGGGTGCATAGGAAACAGATCCTGCACAGGATGTGTGGGAGGACCTAAGTCAGGGTGAGGGAAAAAGAGCATAACACTCTGTCCAGTCATACAGTGGGAAAAATCTGTGCATTTATCTTTAGAAAGGGGGCCCAGGCCAAGCTGGATCAAACCAGTTGGAGTTCAAACTGACCATAGTCTAGTTATGGGTTATACTGGTGGGAAAAAGAGAACCATTCATGTGAGGGACAGTCCTGGAAAGGGGATGTCCTATCTGACTGGGCCCAATGATTGTAATGGGGGTGGGATGAAATGGGGTAGAGCCAAATGGTCCTATATAACCTCTGTTCTGCTTCTGTGGTGGGTGGGTGTGTTTTTTCTCATGAGGGAACACATGCATACCCACTTCTCCAGAGAACCGTCAATAAAGGTTTCTCTTCATTCATTCCACAAACTGTGATTTCTTCTGTTACCAATTGGGTTCTGATTTGGAGATTGAAGGGGAGGGAGCAGCAGATCTTCCCAGACTGAGCTCCGAACTGAGCTGATCCTGGGACAACAGAATTTACTTATAACAGTAAAGTTGGGCAAGATTAACCTCAGCTTTTTAGAGCTTGTAAGGTCTCTCAGGCTCAATCTTGCACGACATCAACACCCGATGCCAAAGAATGAACAAGACAGACTTCTCCCTATTTCTCCTCTGGGCACCCTCTGGTGTCTCTTTCCCCCTTTTTAGCTTCCTTTTGTGTATTGCCTCCCTTTGTTAGATTGGAAGCTCCTGGAGGACTGGAACTATCTTCTTTGTTTTTATTTGTATCCCCAGTACTTAACAGTGTCTGGCTCATAGTAGCTACTTAATAAGTGTTTATTCACTATGACTATGATTGAATGAAATAGTTGTTTTGGATGCAGAAAAAAATCCTGACTTCACTACACTGACCCTTAGGTAACTGTCAATCTCTGCCTCATTATAACCATCTGCAAAAAAAAAATGCCACCATAGTTATTGAGAAAGAGCTTTCATTTTGGGATCTCAGTCTGACAATCAAGAAGCATTGATTATGCACTTACTAGTCAGTCAAGAAGCATTGATTATACATTTACAAAGTGCTAAGCATCTAAAGCCAAAGCCAAAGACATAGTACCTGCCCCCAAGGAGCTCACATTATAATGGAATAACCAAGAAGCCAGCAACTAAGAATATACAAGATAGATACAGATGAAAGACTGTGCCAGGGGAAAGATATCAGCACTGGGGGTAAGTGGGCAAGAGCTCATTCAGAAGTGAGATTTGAAGTGAGTCTGGAAGGAAGTTAGGGAAGCCACAAAGCAGAGGTGAACAGGTAGAGTATCCCAGGAAAAGAGGAACAGCCAGGAAAAAGACACAGAGTTAGGAGCTGCAGTGTTGTGTGGGAGGAACAGCAAGGGCAGTGCCACTGGTTCCCAGAATATGTGGAGGTTAAATATAAAGAGTGAGAAGGACCAGATAGGTAGGAAGGGACCAGGTTGGAAATGGCTTTCCATGTCAAAAGAGATGATTTGACATTAGATCCTGAAGGTCACAGGGGGCCACAGGAGTTTATCGAGTTGGTGTTGGGAAGGGGGGGAGTAAAATAGTCCAAAAATGCATTTTTAATAAGATCACTTTGGCATTTGAGAATAGGAGAGACTAGAGTGGGAGAGACCAATCAGAAGGCTACTGCAAGAGTTCAGGCATGAACTGGTTGGTGAGGGCCCATACCAGAGAGTACATGTGTGAATGAAGAGAAGGGAATATAGCCAAGAGATGTTGTAAATTGACAGGATTTGCTTTCAGACTGGATATGGGGGGAATGGGGTGGGGAGGGAGGAGTTGAAGATGACACCTGGGTTACAGGCCTGTGCTCCTAGTGAAGAGGGAAGGGTGATAAGGAGGGGGGGAGGGTAAGTGGTTCTGCCAGGGATACCTCTCCTGGCATCCAGTCTGGAAGGAATTCACCAGGCTCAAGCAGACTTTGAAGCCAAAATTGTAAAGTTTATTGTTACGCTGTAGAGAACAGTGGGCTAGATTCTTATGGAACCTGCAACTCGCAGAGGCCGCAGGCATAGTTTTAAGGTGTCAATTATGCTAACTAGGTGAGTAAGGGTGGGATCAGGGAGGAGTTAAGGAGTGGTCAGTGCTCAAAGGACCATACACTTTTAATATCAACTGCGCAGGTGTATTGCCCATGATTCACTGGGAAATAGCTCAAGAGGGGCTAGCTGGAAGTGTGGTTTTAGGCCTGACACTTCACTAAAGAGTGCCCAGTCTGCCTCCCACCGAGGTCATCAGAGACAGTGTGGGTATATAATTGACTAAGGAGTTACCCTATAGATAAGGTATTGAAGAATTTATGGTGGGGCTGGCCACTCTAACTAAGGGAGATAACATTTACATAACTTATTGTTTCAAGCAGAGATAAACAGTTCATGAGTTGTTGCTGGGCAGAGTGCTGGAAGAGGGAAGGGGCAGAGTCAATGCTCTGAGGCTGGGGGGGTGGAAATGTGATCTTACAGACTGCTTTTACAAATTGATTTTACAGACATAGATCCCAAAGCACCCCATTTACAAACTGATGTTAGAGATTGATACTACAGACACATATATATCACAAGGACCCCATCACTAGGAAGATGATGATATTCTAGATAGAAACAGTGAAGTGGTTAGGAAACAAGATCACGAATTTTGTTTTGGATAGTTTGAATTTAAAATGTCTACAGGACATTCAGTGAGGATGTCCAAAATGCAGTTGGTAAGAAGGGACTAGAAGTTAAGAAAGAGTTTAGGGTTGGATAAATAGATCTGGGAATCATGTACATAAAAATGATAATTGAATCCATGGGAGCTGATAAAAGCAGCAAATGAGGGAGAGTAGAAGGAATAGAGAAGGCCCAGGACAGAGCCTTGGGGAAGACCC
This sequence comes from Gymnobelideus leadbeateri, assembly GCA_011680675.1. NCBI lineage: Eukaryota > Metazoa > Chordata > Mammalia > Diprotodontia > Petauridae > Gymnobelideus > Gymnobelideus leadbeateri. The sequence continues at coordinate 149,212 of WOXC01002879.1, forward strand.
ATGGTCAGTGGGTATGAACTGAGTGAAAATCCAGCAAAAGACACTGGGAAGGGGAAGTCAGATAGAGAGGAGGTCAGAACCAGGAGAGAGCAGTGATATGCAAACCTAGAAAGGAGAGTAACCAGGGGAAGAGGATGATCAACAGGGTGAAAGGTGGCAGAGGATAAGAAGAGACAAAAGGCCATTAGATGTGGCAATAAAGAGGTCTTGGGTCACTTTAGAAGGAGCAGTTTCAGTTGAATGACTGAACCAGGAAACCAGACTGCATAGAGTTGAGAGGAGGGGAAGCAGAGGCTTCAATTGTAGGGAGCTTTCTTAAGGAATTAAACCATGAAAGGGGAGGAGAACTATAGCTAGTGGGTTGGGTCAGATCAAGTGGGGGTTTGAGCAATCAACAGACGAAGATCTGACATTGGTGAAAGAATGAGAATCATAGTGGGCAATCTTGGAGAAGACAGGATGGAGTAGTTTCAAGAGTGATAGTGGTAGATGAAGGGATGGTGGTGGGGAGGAAGCAGTGTTACAAATCTCCCACCATGACCAGTGAGTCCAGGGGTATGAGCACAATTGGTACTGAAAAGTGTGGCCAGGAATGCTGTGTCCTCAGGGATATGGGAGGGATGGGAAAGGAAAAAGTTTAAGATGAAGGTCAGTCAGTTCACTATGAAGCAGGCACACCAGAAAGCACAGTGGAAGGAAAGGAGAAATTCTAAATGGGACTTGGCATTGGGGGAAGGGGCATGCCTCAAGGAGGATGGAAGGGAGCAGACTATAGGAGACAGAGAATGGAGTTTGTACTAATAAGCAGGGGTTCAGAAGCCCTAGGATCAGAAGGGTATAACTGGGTGGGTGGGTGCTAAACACTGGGCAATTAACGAAGGAAGATTATCAGTGGCTGGAGAAAACTCCATTGAGAGAGGCAATCTTGGACGGCGATTACCTAATACCAACACAACTAAGAAGTGATGAGTAGGCATATACCCCAAGCAGGTCAGGGTTAAACATAAGAAAGGCCCCACATAAGCACCAAAATAGACACAGTAGCACTTTTCATGGCAGCAAAGAACTGGAAACAAAGTAGATGCCTAGGGTGGGGGAAATGGTTGAACAAAGTGTGGCTTAGGAATATTATGTTACTCTAAGAAACAATGAATATGATGAAAGTAGAGTGGTACATAAAAACTTACACAAACTTATCCAAAGTGAAGCAGAGCCAAGAAAATAATCTACAAAAAGACAACAATGTATATGGAATGATCGGAAAATAATCAAAAATAGAGGTTGGAAAATAACAAAGGATGATCCCAAGCAGATACCAGTTCCTTCATGGAGGGAGGTATGTTTCATGAGTGGGGAAAATAGCATATATTGTCAAATTTTTAGAAAAATCTATTAATCAGTTTTGTTGATTTTTTTTCCTCTTCCTCTTTTTCTTTCTTTTTGAAAAAAATTTTTTTTGTAATATGAGACAGCTCTCTGGAAGAGTGGGAAAAAATATAGACATGGGGTGGGGCTAGATTTAGATGATGCAAAACCAAAAGTTATCAATAAAATAAATGTTTAAAAATTGATATTCATTTAAACAATCAGAGATTTGGGGAGTGTACAATATTGAAAATAAGTTTGAAGAGTATTTTTGGAATTAATCATTTTTACCATTTTCTAGACAAAGTCTTAGATTATTATTTATAATGCATTTCACAGTTTTTACAATCCTCAGCTTTCTTTTTTTCATGCAGAATTAACTGTTAAAGAATTAGAATGCCATCTACAGTTTCCAGCCTGGTATCACATGTGATTCCTTAAAACAGAAAGGAAAATTGGGCTGTGTGTGTGTGTGTGTGTGTGTGTCTGTCTGTCTGTCTGTCTGTCTTTCTGTCTGTGTCTGTCTGTGTTTTGGATAAATCCATGATGAATTAAACCCTGGAAAATGGCACAGGCCAACTCAGAGGATGAGGTATTTGTTCCTCACTTTTTATGGAGCTTCATTCACATAACCCGGGATAATCCACCAACTCCTAGGCACTATGGGACTTAATATTAAACAGTAACAAAATCTGCTGCAATTCTGCTGGCTTGCTTTGAATCCTCAAAATGAAACTGACTATTTACTTTAAAAGAATCAGGGATTGTCTTGACTTTGTATTTCCATCCCCATCGCTTAGCATAGAAGCTGTACAGAATCAGGGTTTAATGTTTGGTGATTGATTAGAACTAGAAGGAGCCTCTGGAGCTCACCCAGTTCAGCTCCTTCCTCTTCAGGCCAGTACAGTATCATATCTATTTTACAAATATTATTATTATCATTATCATATCTATTTTATGAGTGAAACAACTGAGTCCTGCAGTAGTAAAAATGACTTGTCTAATTCAATTCAGTTCAATTTGACAAATATTTATTGGATACCTACTCTGTTTAAGGCCCTTACCCCACAGTCACATAGCTAGCTGGTGGCAAAGTAAGATCCTTATCCCCATTTCACAGATGAGAAAAATGAGGTTCAAAGAAATTAAAGAACATACCCAAAGTCATATACATAATAAGTGTCTGAAGTGGGTTAACATGTGTCCAGTGTTCTCTATGCTATATCACATAAGAGATTAAGAGAATGGAAAGTTTCTAAACCCAGGAATACTAGTTCAATTTTTTTAGAAGGTCACTGCTCAGTTAAAACCAGGGAGTGGAGAGGAGAATAATTTGCTCTCAGTTCATGTTCACTGGGCCAAGGCCAAAGGAAGTTACCAAATCTAGCCAGCTCCTAAAGCAATTATCAGACTGTTTTGGTGGGGTTTTTTTGCTTTTTCGGGGGGAGAAGGCAGGGCATTTGGGGTTAAATGACTTTCCCAAGGTCACATGGCTAATTTTTGTGTTAAATGTCTGAGGCCAGATTTGGACTCAGGTCCTCCTGACTCCAGGGCTGGTGCTCTATTCACTGCACCACCTAGCCTCCCCTATCAGGCTGTTTTTAAGAAAGAAAGCCCCATTCATTTAACATCAACAAGCATTTTTAAATGCCTCCTGTGACTAGACATGACAGGGTCCAGAATCCCAGAGCCTCCAAGTCAGAAGGGCCCTTGGAGGCCCCTAGTCCAGCCAGTAGCTGAACAAGAATCCCTTCCACCACACCCTCAGTACTCACTCTGTCTCTCTGCTTCAAAATCTCCAAGGAGACTAAGGAGCTCCAAAACAGCCCACTCCATGCATGGACACCTCTAACCTTCCACAAGTGTAATCAGTTTCCCCCAAGAAGGGAAGAAAAGCAACTGTCCCCTTCATCTCCCTTCCTCCCCCCAAGATCACTAAGCTAGATAATATAGAAGAGGGCCCAGAATAAGGCATTAGGGGACACCCACAGTTAGTAGGCATGATCCAAATGAAGAACTACAAAAAAGACTGACAAGGCACAGGCAGACAAGTAGAGAGAGAACCAGAAAAGAACAATGGAATGAAAACCTCCAGAGAGTAATCAGAAGGACAGGGGACCAATATTACCAAAGACACAGTGAGTAAATTCAAGAAGGATGAAGATCAAGAGAAGGCCAATAGACTTGGCAATTAAGAGACCACTGGTAAATGTGAAGAGAGCATGTGTAGTTGAATGATGAGGTCAGAAGCCAGACTGCAGTGGAGTTAGCAGTAGAAAGGGCCTCAAAATACCGGGTTCAACTTCTTTCTCTTCAGGCCAATACAGTATATATCTATTTTACAAGTGAAGCAACTGAATCCCCAGAAAACAAAATGACTTATCTAGTTCAATTCAGTTCAATCTGACAAATATTTATTGGAGAAGAGGAAGTAGAGACAAGTAGATGACTTTCTCAAGGAGATTAACTTAGGGGACAACCTAATGAGAGATAGTAGGAAAAGTCAGAGCAGGTAAAAGGGTTTTTTGGTTTTGTTTTGAACAATGAAGGAGACATGAGAGTGTTTGCAGGTGCTAAAGAAGGAGCTGGTAGATAGGGAGAGACCGAAGATGAGAATGCAGAGGTGACCTAAGGCGCCATCTGCTGGAGAAGAAGGGAGAATAAGGGATTGATGGTGCACATAGGAAGATGTATCTTAGCAAGGAGAAGGGCCACCTGTTCAGGTGAGAGAGGGGAAAGAAAAGACACTGGGGTGAAATAAAGTGATGTGAAATGAAGAGGAGGGGAGAAGAGGGAGCTCTTGTTGAATGCCCTAAGGGTGAACTTCTTAGATGAGAGGGAGGGTAAGAGAGGTACAGTGGGAGGCTTGAGGAGGAATGAAAAGATTTGGAATAGCTACTAATAATTAACAATGAATAGATTAGGAAGGATTAGAAAAGAGTTGTTTTGCTGCAGTGAGGACACAGTTGAAATTATGTAACATAAATTTGTAATGGATTCAACCTACACAGTTTCATAATTTTCTCCAGTTCTGTCCAGCAGCACATCAAAAGAAGCAAAGGATGTGGGTGGGGAGAACAACCCAGGGGTGAGGTTTAGCAAGGCAACAGGATAAGAGAGGAAGGAATTTGATAAAAGTGGATAAGACATAGCAAACTGGATTGTTCGTGAAGGCATCAAAATAGCAAAGAGAAGAGAGAGCAGCAAGGCATGGGGGAAATGTCCTGAGAAAAACCCCAAGGGGGGAGGGAATGGAGATGCCAGCCAAGATGAAGAACATGGTTAAGAAGGAGAGGAAGAGGGACAGGTGGAATGACAAAAAAACTGTGATCCAATAAAGGGATACCAGAGGTCATAAAATAGAAGGGGAACACCTGGGGGTCATGGCAAGATCAAGAGGATGACTATCTCTGTGTGGAAATCATAGTAAATGAGTGGAATGAGAAACTGGATGAAGATCCCCCAGAGCCAGTGGTCTGGGGGTGTCTCCCCCTCATCCAACAGTCCAGGGGTCCAGGGAACTCTCTAGATAGAGATCCTAGGGCTTCATTAGAAATTAGAAAAAGGTCCGAAAACCTTCCTCCAAATTTTCCCCTTACTTGGCTTCCCTTAATGGGCTCCCCCTGAGGCCTATTAATAGTAGGGGAAATCTTCTTTTGCATTAAAATTACACAGGTCCAGGGGCTCTCTGGATGTGCCTGTGGTCTTGGGGTGTCCCTTGCCCCACAGGTCCAGACCTCTCTTGATAGTGACATATATAGATAAACATTCCAAATCTAACATTCATAGGTCTTTCTCATATGCATGTATCTTTTAGCATTGGGATTCAGATTTACTCTACATTTATATTAAAAATTTCCCAAAGATCTTCCTAATTATTCCTCCATTCTCCTTATCTCATGGCTTTACAAGGAAACTGGCTTAGGGAAGGGAATGATTAATAATAAAATGTGCAAACCATTAGCAAACACATCTTAGGAAGGCAAGGATGGACATTTGCTGCTGCCTTTGCTTTTTAATGCTGAAAAGTCATTCAATCCAAGCCCCCACCCTCCTTCTAAGGTCCCACAGCCCAGATTCTAGGGGAACAAGGCAAGAAAGAGTCTCTCATGAGAGTAAATTCATGGGGAAGCTTAAGGCAAAAGAACCCACTCCTTCCCTATAAGGTTGTCATTTTGCTGTGGCTCCCACTTGACTTCTGTTGCTACATTTAGGTTTCAGCAACTTTTTGCTGACGAATTTTAGAAACCATTGAAGTAGTTAAGGTACTAAGTCAGTGGCCCTCCAGGTCCATGATGAAAGGCCTGAGGTCTGTCTGTAACACTCTTCTTTCTCAGGGTCCAAAATGGGGGCCAACCTAATACTTAATCTTTGCACCTGAAAAGTTTAAATACTAAATCAGGCCTGCATATTTAAGGAGTTCTTTATCATGTAAGAGGGCCACCTCAGGGGCGACTTAAAAAAAAGTAATGGCCTATAGGCTGGCAGCCTTGTATAAGGACCTCAAACCCACTTTTCTCTCCCTTAGAGAAACATTACACTAATCCCAAGATAAGGAACGTGAGGGAAGGGGGAAATGACTAAAGAGAGGAGAAGGTGAAAAGGGAAGTCAAACCCACATCTATCCATAACCAAAGGGGAACTAATGTTTTGGAGGGGAGAGACAGGAATCAGACTATCCCCCCCAGTTCCTGTGCTTCCCTCATCCAGCAACAAAATTAGCCCAAAGTTCATGGTCTAGGATGCTAAAGACTGAGGTTTGCCTAACCTTCACCCCACCCTCACTCCCACCTTCATAAAGATTGTAGCAGGAAGGAAGAAGTTAAATGGTAACACTTTAAATCTTTTGAGATTTTTTTTAAACAGATGCCACTGTGGCAAAAGCAACATTACTCTGTGCAGGCTAGGCTACATTTTCCCCTAAGAAGCAATGAAACCATCAAGAATTAATTGTTCTAGGGGGTTACATCTCACACTATTGATGTAGCTTCCTGGTAGCCTCAAAATAAAAGCCCAAGGGATAAAAAGCCATGACCTAGATGGCAGCATAGAAGCAGGAAAACTCCATGAGCAACCCCTATAACCACCTCAAATACCTATAAAATATAATTGTAAACAAATTTTAGAGCTATAGAACCCACAAAGTGACGAGAAACGAATGTCCTACTGAAGGCAGCCTGGCAGGGCAGCAGGAAGTGTGTCAAGGTGCACTGGGAGCAGAGCCCAGCCCCAGTGTGAGCCCACAGTTTTAGCCCCAGGGCAACCCAGACCAGCAATGGTTAGAGCAGACTTGGGAAGAGTGGATCACCAGCAGCTGTGGCGGTTTCCAGAAATATCAACCCATAAATGCCAAATAAAAAATAAAAGATCATTGTAGAACACAGAACTGGGGGGAGCGGGGAACAGAGCAGCAGTCCAGCCTGTGCCCCTGGAGTGAGAAGGGGCAGCGGTGTGGCAGCCTTCAGAATTAGAGTGGAGCAAATGGAAGCTAGTGACTTTATGAGAAATCAAGATACTATTAAACAGATCTAAACAAATGAAAAATTAGAATGAAATATCTCATTGTAAAAACCACTGACCTGGAACATAGATCCAGGAGAGAGAATTTTAAAATTACTAGACTACCTGAAAGGCAGAGGACACAACACCAATTGAATAGGAAGGGATGATACTTAAAAGGTGAAATTGAGAGGTGAGAGAGGAATATAAGGAGAGGAGATGGGGGGAGAAAGAATGGGTTAAATTATCTCATATAGAAGAGGCAAGGGAAAACTGTTACAATGGAGGGGAAGAACAGGAAGGCAAAGGGGAATGGGTCAACCTTACTCTCATTGAATTTGGCTTAGGGAGGGAATGACATACACACTAAATAGGGTATCTTACCTTACAGGAGAGTAGGGGGGAAGAGGATGAGAGGGGGATAATGGAAGGGAGGGGAGGCTGTGGGGGAAGGGAAGTTGGAAGCACCCATTTTTGAAAAGGGACAGGATCAAAGTAGAGAATAGAAAAAGTGGGGATAGGATGGAGGGAAATAGAGTCAGTCTTTCACATTATATCCACCATGGAAATGTTTTGTGTAACTACACATGTACAACATATACCGAATTGCTTATCTTCCCAATGAAGGTGGGTGACAAGAGAGGAAGGGAAATAATCTGGAATTCAAAGTTTTAAAATCAAATGTTTAAAGATTTGTTGTTGTTGTTGTTATTGTTTACATGCAACTGGGAAATAAGATATACAGGCACTGGGGTATGGAGATCCATCTTGCCTTACAGGGAAGTCAGAGGCGTATAGGGGAGGATATAGGAGAAAGCAGATTGGGGGAGGTGGTATTCAGTGGGATCGCTGTTTTGGGGTGGTGGGTAGGGGAAAGACGGGGAGAAAATGTGTAACTCAAAATCTTGTGGAAATAAATGATGTAAACTAAAAATAAAAATAAACTAAAAATAAAATTTAATTTAAAAAGAGCTGTGACCTTCTTAGGCTTCATACATTGCTGATCCAGACCATTAGGACAGGAGGTTGAAAGAAAGGATCAGGCATGTCACTGGAACCTCGAGTCCAGTGGTTTTCAAGCCATGGAAAGATTGCTATTCAGTCATTTCAAGTGGCTCTGGCTCTTCTGACCCCATTTGGTGTTTGCTTGGCAAAGACCCTGAGGGAGTGCTTTGCCATTTATTTCTCCAGCTCATTTTACAGATGAGGAAACTGAGGCAAACAAGGTTAAGTGACCTTCCCAGGGTTACACAATTAGGAAGTATCTGAGACTACATTTGAATTGATGAAGAGGATTCCTTCTGTTTCCAAGACCAGTGCACTATCCCACTGGGCCACCTACCTGCCAGCAAGGGAAATACACAAAGACAAATATTTCTTGACCATAGTTCAAGACAGGGTAAAAAAAAATGCTTATTCTGTTCTGGCTGGCTACACTAACAAGATATAAAAATATACAAGGAACATGTGCTCAAAAACTTTTAAATGATATATTGTTTAGATAATTAATTGCAGGAAATGAAACATTGACATTGTTATAAACCTGCTTGGTTTAGGAATAAACATTACTTGTTGGAAAGCCAGGAAGGTTTTCGTTATCTTTATTTCACGTTTATTCTCTCCTGAATAAATGGGTAACCTCCTAAAAAGATTGCAGAGAATCACACAAAGACAAACTCTTTTATGCAGCTTCCATTCAAATTTCCTGCCTTGTTCTTCCCTTCAGAACTGGGACTGGTCCCAGCTCTTTGGGGTTACAATCTTTCTGACCTGCCCACTACACATATGTACTCCTTAGTATGTTCCCTCTGCCCAATATATATTCTATGATTGGATAATGAGGCTCTAATTCCATGCTGGGTGTGTCAGTTACTATGTATAAGGCTAGTTAAGCATGTGTGTTAATAAAAAGGTGGTGACCGTCCCTTGACCCCCAGTTGGTCTGAGCCAACTTAGCCCAGGCCCCTTCCAAGGGTAAACTTACAGGTTTCTTCCAGCTATATGATTGGATATGGCGCTCTGCCCTTCCTCCCCTCATCCTAATTTACACCTTTCCCCATGCCCTGTGCAGCATCCATTGTTCCTATACAATCTGTGGAAACCAAACTACTAGCATTTCTCACATACATAAACAGGATACTGACGATATATTGTGTAGATAATGTACTACAACAAAGAGATAGCTGTTAGAACAGGACAGAAAGTACAAGATGTTTCTCTACTTAAACATGGTTAGACATTGTGTTTACTCCAGGATCTACAGCTGTCCTGCCATTCCTTGGAGCCAAGATGGGTTCACTGCTGAGCTCCATTTCAGCACAAAGAGAGCTCTTTGGGGACCATCATCTCTGAAAAGCATCATTTAGAGAAGAATGCGGCACCCCAGGAGTCAGGATACCTGAATTCTAACGAACTCCACCATGAACTTGGGGCATCATCAGCCAAGTTGGGCCACCTCTTTGGTTTCCCATTTCCTCATCTACATTGAAAGTAAGGGTGCTAAGTTTAAAGGCATCCAGATTTTTTCATTGTGAGTGACATGATCAGAAATTCATAATGTGTAAGAGCCAAATGAGTTTAATTTTATAATTAATGTATCTAGTTTCATTAATAAGTGCTAACTGATCAAATCCAGCTGGATTAAGACCTGACAATAGCAGGTTACACAAAGTTAGATAGAGGCAGGTGTGAGTACAAGCAAGGTGGGATTTTTGTTCTTTTTTTTCTTCATGTGCTGCAGTTTAGTTTTCCAGGCTCAAGATAAATTGTAAACATCTGAAGTATTAATCCCTTTGAACTTTGATAATTCACAGCACAGATAATTCACAGTCAGGTAGGTTTTGTTCCTTCTGACTCTGAGCCAATCAAGTGCCAAATGTTTGCTATAGATTCTGGGAGGTTGGCATTTTACTTTGGGGGTTCACTCATGAGACGGATGTTTTGATTTCCTGGCCAAGACTCTGAGTGGCTGTTTGTTAAGAGCCAAAGAATGCTTAGATGTCTGTGCTCCCTCAATCCAGTGATGTATGTAAAGTGTATAGTAACATGGCTTTACTCCGACAGCTGGAGCCCTGTCTGTTGGTCTTTGTGCTAATTTCTCTGCTTGTATTTTCTCCATGTTCAGGGTGTTGACCTTTCCCCTGAACTAGTGAATGTAATTAAAAACAGGATTGTTAACCCCTTTTTGAGCAGTCTTTCCTTTAAAAGCAGATCAAAGAACCTGTGCTAGCAGGCCATTCTGGGTATACTAGGGTTTTTGCTAATACAACAGGAGGTTAGACCCTACTGGCCTTCTAGGTTCAATTGTGCTAGTGCAGGGGCTTGGTCATTATTCCTGAGCAAAACTAACCGATGAGTGCCCTAAGGCAACTTTTCTGCAAGATCTACAAGACTTATTGTAAAGGCAGCATGTCCTATCTTTTCCTACATGGGCTCTTTCCCAAACATCACTTTTTAAAGCACATCTCTGCAGATTTCAGAAAAACCCGGAAAGACTCACATGAACTGATGCTGAGTGAAGTGAGCAGAATCAGGAGAACATTGTACACAATAACAGCAACATGGTGAGATGACCAACTTTGATAGACTTGGCTTGTGTCAGCAATACAATGATCTAGACAATTCCAAAAGACTCATGATAGGAAATGTTATCCATATCCACAGGAAGAACTATAGAATCCAAAGGCAGATCAAAGTATACTGCTTTCACTTTTTTGTTTTTTCTTTCTTGTGTTTTTCCCTTTTGCTCTTATTCTTTCACAACATGACTAATGTGGAAATATGTTTAATATGATTGTACATGTATAGCCTATATCAGATTGCTTACCATCTTGGGGAGGGGGATATAGGAGGGAGAGGAGGGAGAAAAATTTGGAAGTCAAAATCTTATAAAATGAGTGTTGAAAATTATCTTTACAGGTAACTGGAAAAAATAAAATACTATTAAGTGGGGGGGAGCAAAACAAACAAAACCACATCCCCTGCCTTGGTTCCTCAAATTTGTTCTTTGTTCCCTTTGCTATGTGATTGGTGGGATCACTGCTGAACCCACATATTTCCCCAGTAACAACCCCCATATAAGCACTCACTTGGGTATAAGCCCCCTAAATGCCTGGCCCCTTTGTATGATGCCTGTGGGACACTGAGGGCACCAGGAACCACATGACCCCCAGACCTCTAAGCCTAATAAATGCATTGACTGCTCTGATCCTGACAGCATTGGGGTCAATTTTTCTGCACCTTCTCCTGCTCTTTGCTTTCATCTTTTTTGACACTGGATAGTCATGTACTGTCTCTCTATACCCATTTCACTTCTGGCCCATAAAGTCAATACAACCATACTTAGAGTAAACTCTTTCCTAGGAAATCCTGGAAACTGTCAGATGAGGGATGTCCCAAGAGGGAGCACCAAAGGATGGCATCATTACTCTTGCTCATTCTCATCAAAACAAACAAAACAAAAGCACTTATTGAGCACCTGTGTGCATTGTGTGAAGCCTGGGAGACACAAGGAAAAATTCAGCCCCAGCCCCTGAAAGTGGGAGGGGCTTCATCTAATCCAACCCCCCCTCCACCTTTTCAGAGTTGAGAATGCAACTTTTCTGATTCTAAAGCCTGCATTCTTTGCACCATTTACATTCTACCAGGAGACAAGGTGTGTGTGTGTGTGTGTGTGTGTATAACATATATATTTATATATAATACAATGGGGGGTGATGGAGACCAGCATCCAGGGAGACGAAGAAAAGCCTCCTGTAGGAAGGAGGTGGGGCTTGTGGTGAGCTCTGAAGGAAGTCGGAGATTCTAAGAGGCCCCATGGGATGAGGGGGAAGTGGGCTCTCTCCTCATCCTTGGCCATGGGGCACAGACAGACAGAATGTATTGTTTGCAAGACAAGTAGCCCACTGTGAATATAACCCAAAAAATCAGGTGACAGATGAACAATGTGGGAAAAGGCTGTAAAGTGCCACTTCACAGCAATAAACATCAACAATATATTTAACAACAACAATAGCTAGCTAGAACTTGAGTAAAGATATAAAGTTTGCAAAATGCTTTATAAATATTTCCATTTATCCTTACAAAAGCCCTGGAATGTAAGTACCATTATTATACCCATTTTATAGATGAGGAAACTGAGGCAGAAGTTGAGTCACATGCCCAGGGTCACATAACTGGCCAGTGTGAGGCGACTGGATTAGAACTCAAGTCTTCCTGACTACTAGCTCTATCCACTTTGAGGGCATCACTTGACAGGCCATTTCAATGACTACAGATCTGAATTTCATGAAGGAAATGAGTTATATATTTGGACTTAAAAAATATGTGCTCAAATTTCAGCCCAGCTACTTATGGCATGCGACCTTGGCCAAGTCATTCTTCTCTTTAGCATATAAGACAAGCTCCTATTTGGCAGTTCTGCACAGCCAGCTCCACTCAATATTTCCAGCCTTTATACGCTGTTCACTTGTTTCAGTCATGTCCAAGACTTTGTGACACTATTTGGGGTTTTCTTGGCAGAGATACTGGAGTGGTTTGCCATTTCATTCTCCAGCCCATTTTACAGATGAGGAAACTGAGGCAAACAGGGTGAAGTGACTTGCCCTTGGATTAGAACTCAGGTCTTCCTGACTCCAGGCCTGCATCTCTATCCCCTGCAGTAGCACCTAGCCTCCCTTTTATGCAATCATCAGAGCAGTCCTTTCTATTTGGCCTCCTTTCTATTTTCCATATGCCAGACTTCATCTCTTATCGCCCAGCCTTTCATTGGCTGTCCCCCATGACTGGAAAGTTCTCCCTCTTCTCCTCTACCATTTTGACTCCTTAGTTTCCTTCAAAGATCAGTTCAAATACTGTCTCCTCCAGGAACCTCCCCTCATCCCCCAAATAGCTCATCTTTATTGGGTATGTCATTTGTATATCCCTATATATGTGCATGCTGGCTATTCCTCCTCTCCCTCCCCACCCCCGGCACCATACAACACAAGCACCTGAAGGGCAGGGCTTATTTCACTCCACTTTTGTATATCTAATGCCTAGCACAATGCTGGCACATAGTAGACACTGAATCAGTACTTATTGGATGACTGATTTCCCTTTGTTGGCCCTTAATTTCTCCATTTGTAAAATAAGGGGATCGGGCTAGATTAGCTCCTAAAACAGAGGTTCTTAACTTCCGGTCGATAAATTGGTTGGGATTTCAAAAACATTGTGATAATTATAATTCAATAGAACTAACTTCCTTAATATGTGATTTTATGCATTTAAAAGTATTACCCCCACAGGGAGCCCAAAGTCTTCCAGATTGTAAAAAGGGAACATGACCCCCAAATAAGGTAAGAACTCCCATCTGAAAGTCTCTTCTACCTAGAAAGGTATGGATCTCTGACTCTGGGAGCTTTCCATGAATCGTTAAGTGTAATCAACTTCCACTGTAATCAACTTCCACTGTTCTTGAGCTTTGCCATCTGGCAATCCCTTCTCACCCCACAGAAGAAACTCAGAGGAGTTCCTTCCAGGACAAAAAGCACAATCAGATGCTGACCCTGTGAAGGAGGTGAAAGCAGAAGCAACTGCAGGGACTGCAAAAAATCATCAGAGAGGAGGAGGAAAGGAGCTACTCTCACCTGTGTCCTCAGGTCCACAGGCTCCAGCATTGCTGGGCCAGCCAGATCACCTAAAGGGCATTTCCCTTACACCTGACTGATGCCATTGCCACATCCTCTACTTTGGGAAATGTTAATGGAAAGCCCAATAAAAAGCTGCTCATCCAAATTTCAATCCCTGCATTTCCCCCTTTTAGGCATCTCAGATCAATAACCATTCACTGGCGACTGTGCTACTCAAATGGAGGCGGGCGCTGCACATTTTTCTTAATGACAGCAAGTGCTAAATTTTCGCTCTAAATGGGTTGGTGTGACTGAAAAAAGGGCATTGGCACACTCTTGAGCATTTCAGCAACCTACTGCAAGTCTCGCTATCCTATCGTATTAAATCTTACTTACGTTTTATGATAAGAACTGAGGTAATAACATGTTTCAAGGCATTTTCATATAAGGGAAGAGTAAATACACATCTTATCCTTTAATCGTTTACTCTGTGACAAGACCAGTATTCAAGAAGCGAAGAAATGGGTGTTCATACACATCTGGTTGGCCTAATAGGTAGTCAGCTAGGCTTCATTTAGGAAGGAAAGGACAGATGGGGCAGCTTGTGCTTTTAAAACATTAAATCCTGGACTCTCTGTCTTCCCTGATTCTTTCACTTGATTGCTAGATCATTTGGGGAAAACAATTTACCAGGTAAGAATATATATATATATATATATATATATATATATATATATATATATATATATGCATGTAATTTGTTCCTTACTAAAGGAAAGGGGGTGGGGGTGATAAGCAGTAAAAAGGGTATGATTAATAGCCAATGAGTAGCCTATGCACATTCTCTACTTCTTCCTCCCCACCTCCTCCCACCCCACCCTTGGTTTTGGGTTGTTTTTTTTCTTTTTTGTTATATGAATCAAGAAACTTAAAGATCTTTCTCTATAACAGCAACTGAGACCACAGAGATCCTAGCCAAATCCTACCTCATTCAAAGGTCCTTTTCTGGGTGGCTAGATTAAAAACAAAGAAATTACTGAAACCTTAAGCATAGGAGAATTTATTGTCTTATTCTGTTCACTTTGAACATTGGCTAGTGGCCAAGTCTCTCATGGAAAGGTGATGTTAATGCCAGATAGCAAAGTCAGGATGGGAGCCCTTCATTTGCTTCAGTCTCTCAAACAATCAAGCATTTATTAAATGCCTACTCTGTACAAGGGAGATACAAAGACAAGAACTCAACACTTCTGCACTTAAGAATTTTAGATTCTAGACAGTGACATGAATACACATGTAAGTACTGCTACATTCCAGAGTGGAATTCTGAATCACTATGTATTTGCCTTCTAGGATGTGTCTTCAAACCCCTCACCTGATGGGATTAAGCAGGCCTAGCTCTCCTGAACCAGTACTGAACCTACTGATCCCATTCCTTATAGCAGGTAAACTTAAAAGCTTAAGGGGAATGGAGCTCAAAACTCAGGTCAAGTAGATTCAAGACACATTTCTTAAGTACCTACTATGTGCAAGGTACTGTGCAGGAAGCTAGAAATAAAAAGACAAAATCCAGCCCCACCCACCCAAGGAGCTTACATTCTATTATAGGGATTAAACTTGTACAAAAGTAAGTGTGGATGCAGAGTACTTCTTTATATTTATATGCCATGATGTGTTTAGTTATTTCCTCATAATTGGGAATGTGTTTGATTCATTACAATATTATTTGCAATACCAAAAAGTTAAATGTATTTTTGTGTATTTTTTATGATTAATAAGTTTAGCCCCAATAGTGGAATCTCTCTGTCAAATAATATGAAGAATTTAGTGCCTTTACTTGCATAATTTTTTCCAGAAAAATTAGATCAGTTCATGACTGCCAATATTGCATTAAGGTACCTGTCTCCCCCACTCCCTCTACCTTCCCACGGCCCCCCACCACAAGGAGTTTTGCCATCTTTTCCACTTTGATGTGTATGAGGTATAATTTGATGTTGTCTTTATAATTTTACTTTTTCAGGTTATTAGTGATTTTGCACATTTTGTCAGGTGGTTATCAAGAGTTTTTATTTGTTCTTTTGAAAAGCATTTGTTCCTAGCCTTTGAGTAATGTGTATTATAAAGTGATCTTAAGATGGCAGAGTAGAAACAGGACTTCCATAGCGCTCCCCCTTCCTCCTCCAATACATGGAAAAATGACTCTAACAAACTTTAGAGCTACAGAACCCACAAAGTGACAGAGAAAAACTAACCTCCTGCTGAAGACAGCCTGGCAGACTGGCAGGAAGGGGCCAGCGCATTGTGCTTTGGGCCAAGCTCAACCCCGAGTGAGCCTGAGGTTTTAGTCTGAGGGTGGCCCGACCAGCCCCAGCTAGAGGGACGTTGGGAGAGTGGACCACCAGCAGCTGTGGCCATTTCCAGAATTACCAATCCATAAAGGTCAAAGACAAAGTGAGAGGTCAGTGGACTTTGGAAACAGGGAGTTCAGGAGTGCAGTCTGGCCTCTGCTCACAGGGCGAGAAGCAGCTGAGGTGGGTGGCCACAGCCACGTGGCTGCTTCAGAGCTCCTGGCTTGCAGATTGTAGGGGGACCACATGACCAGTATGAGGGGTAATTGAGGCTGCTTTAACCTGCTTGGATCTGGATCCCTGTCTTGGGTGGAGGTCCTGGGGTGTGTGCCAGAGCCAGTGGAGGTTGCAGAGAGGGCACCCCTCTAATAGCTACAGCAGCTGAGAAAACCCCAGCTATTTGGGACAAAATTCTCCTCTCTGAAAGCAGAGTTCTACTATGGCAAAAAGCTCAAGAGTCAAGTGGTTGAGTGGCAACATGAGCAAGGAGGGGAAGCAGGACAAGCATAGCGGTCCAACTTTGGATTCCTTTTTGGGGGACAAAAAGGATCAAAGCATGGAAAAAGAGGAAGACAATGTATTCAGGACTCCTGCACCAAAAGCTTGCAAGAAAAATGTGAATTGGTTACAGGCCATAGAGGAGCTTAAGAAGGATTTTGAAAACCAAATAAGTGGAGGAAAAATTGGGAAGAAATTTAAAATGAAGCAAGAAAATCATGAAAAGAGAGTCAACAATCTGACTGAAGAAAATAACACCTTAAAAATAGACTAACTCAAATGGCAAAGGAGGCTCAAAAGGGCAAATGAGGAGAAGAATGCCTTAAAGAGTAAAATTTGCCAGATGGAAAAAGAATCTCAAAAGCTCACTGAAGAGAATAATTCCTTCAGAATTAGATTGGAGCAAATGGAAGCTAATGACTTTATGAGAAATCAAGATACTATTAAACAGATCCATACAAAGGGAAAAATAGAAGACAAAGTGAAATATCTCATTGTAAAAACCACTGACCTGGAAAACAGATCTAGGAGAGATAATTTTAAAATTACTGAACTACCTGAAAGCCATGATCAAAAAAAGAACCTAGAAATCATACTTCAAGAAATTATCAAGGAAAATTTCCCTGATATTTTAGACCGAGAGGGCAAAATAGAGGTTGAAAGAATCCACTGATCACCTCCTGAAAAAGATCCCAAAAAGAAAACTCCGAGGAATATTGTAGCCACTTTCCAGAGTTCCCAGATAAAGGAGAAAATATTACAAGCAGCCAAGAAAAAACAATTTGAATACTTTGGAAACACAATCAGTATAACACAGGATCTGGCAGCTTCTACACTGAGGGATTGAAGGGCTTGGAATATGATATTACAGAGGGCAAAGGAGCAGGGATTAAAACCAAGAATCACCTTCCCAGAAAAACTGAGTATAATGCTTCATCAGAAAATATGGTCATTCAATGGAATAGAGGACTTTCAAGTATTCATGATGAAAAAACCAGAGTTGATTAGAAGACTTGACATTCAAATATAAGAAGTAAGAGAAGCATGAGAAGGTAAACAGGGAAAAGAAATGATAAGGAACTTATGAAAGTTGAACTATTTATATTCCTACATGGAAAAATGATAATTGTTAACTTATGAAACTTTTTTTTTTGCTTTTTGGAGGGCAGTTGGGGTTAAGTAACTTGCTCAAGGTCACTTGGCTAGGTTTCTTTCTTTGTTTGTGTTAAGTGTCTGAGGCCGGATCTGAACTCAGGTCCTTCTGACTGCAGGGCCAGCACTCTTCTCACTGAGCCACCTAGCCGCCCCAACTTATGAAACTTTTCTCAGTGTGAGAATAATTGAAAGGAATATAAATGAAGATATATACATGTCTATATAGGATGGTATATAGGCATATGAATATATATGTAAGTGTGTGTATATATGTGTACAGGTATACATAGACAGAGGGCACAGGACCAATTGAATAGGAAGGGATGATACTTAAAATGTGAAATTAAGAGTTGAGAGGTGAATATAATGAGAGGAGATGGGGAGAGACAGAATAGGGTAAATTATCTCATATAGAAGAGACAAGGGAAAATTGTTACAATGGAGGGGAAGAACAGGAAGGCAAAAGGGAATGGGTCGATCTTACTCTCATTGAATTTGGCTCAGGGATGGAATGACATACACACTAAATAGTGTATTCACCCTACAGGAGAGTAGGGGGGGAAGGGGATGAGAGGGGGGCTGATGGAGGGGATGTTGGGGGAGAGGGAAGTTGGAAGCACACTTCTGAAAATGGTCAGGGTCAAAGAAGAGAATAGAACAAGTGGGGGCAGGATAGGATGGAGGGAAATATAGTCAATTTTTCACAATATATCCACTATGGAAAGATTTTGCAAAGCTACACATGTACAGCCTATATTGAATTGCTTATCTCCCCAGTAAGTGTCTGTAAGGAAGAGGAAGGGAAATAATCTGGAATTCAAAGTTTTAAAATTAAATTTTTAGTAAAAAATATGTATATAGATAGATAGATAGATAGATAGATAGATAGATAGATAGATATAGATATATATAGATATAGATATATATAGATGGTGGAGTAGAAACTGCACTTCCATGGCACTCCAGCTCACACCAGTTCAAACTTATGTAAAAGGGGGACTCTAAACAACCTTGGGAGCTCCACTATCCACAGAACAACACAGAGAAGCTAACCTCCTGATGAGGACAGCCTGGTAGCCCTGTAGGGAGTGGTCAGTGCAGTGCTCTGGGAGCCGACAGCAAAGCACTCTGGGAGCCAAGCCCAAGACATCATGAGTCAGAGGTTTTAGCCCCAGGGTGGCCAGACCAGCAGCTGGCGGGAGGAACCCCAGAATATCAGCAGCTGTGGCTTTTCCAGAATTTCCAACACAAAGTGAGAGGTTAGTGCCCTATAGATTTTGGGACCAGTATTTGGGAGCGCGTCAGCTTCTTCCCCTGGGGGCTAAAAGCAGGTGAGGAGACAGGGCACAGATGCCATTTTGTAACTTCAGTTGCAGCTTCAGCTCCTGTCCTTCAAACTGTAGGGGGATCTGCCAATCAGTCTAGGGGATAATCGTTCTTGCTTTAACCTCCCTGGATCTGGATGTTGGTCTGGGGTGAAGGTCTTGGGGTGTGTGTCCAGCCTGCCACAGTGTGTGGGGGCTTCAGAGAGGGCTCCTAACCTATGCCTCCAGCAGTTGAGGAGACCCCAACATTTGGGACGGAAGCTCCCCTGGCTGGTGGCAGAGTCCTACGGTGGCAACAAGCCCAAAAGTCAAGTAATTAAGTGGCAACATGCCTACGCAAAGGAAACAAAATAAACAGAAAACTGCAACATTAGACTCCTATTTTGGGGGCAAAGAGGACTGAAGCATGGAATAGGAGGAGGACTGTCGGGTCAGAAATCCTGCACCAAAAGCCCCAAATGAAAATATGAGCAGGTTACAGGCCATAGAGGACCTTAAGAAGGATTTTTAAAACCAAATAAGAGAAATGGAGGAAAAATTGCAAAGAGAAATCAGAAGGATGCAGGAAAAGTATGAAATGAGTCAACAGCCTGACTGAAGAAAATAACATCTTAAAAAACAGACTAACTCAAGTGGCAAAAGAGGCTCAAAAAGGCAATGAGGAGAAGAATGCCTTAAAAAACCAACTTTGCCAGATGGAAAAAGAATCTCAAAAGCTCACTGAGGAGATTCATTCCTTCAGAATTAGACTGGAGCAAATGGAAGCGAGTGACTTTATGAGAAATCAAGATGCTGTTAAGCAGATCCAAGCAATTGAAAGAATAGAAGGCAATGTGGAATATCTCATGGGAAAAACCACTGACCTGGAAAATAGATCCAGGAGAGATAATTTTAAAATTATTGTGCTACCTGAAAGCCATGATTAAAAAAAGAACTTAGAAATCATCCTTCAAGAAATTCTCGGGGGGCGGAGCCAAGATGGTGGAGTAGAAACAGCATTTCCAATGTGCTCTGCCCCACACAAATTTCAAACAATGTGAAAGGGGACTCCAAACAACTTCTGGAGCCCCAGCACCCACAGAACCCCAGAGAGAAGCTAACCTCCTGCTGAGGACAGCCCAGTAGCCCTGCAGGGAGTGGCCAGCACAGCGCTCTGAGAGCAGGCAGCACAGCATGCTGGGAACCGACAGCGCAGTGTGGAGAGCCGAGCCCAGGTCCGAGGTTTTAGCCCCAGAGTGGCTGGGCCAGCAGCCGGCTGGAGGGACCCCAGAACACCAGCAATTGTGGCGATTCCAGAATTATCAGCACAGATATGCCTAGGACAAAGTGAGAGGTTAGTGCCCTATGGACTTTGGGACCAGTATTTGGGGAACGTGTGGCTTCCTCCCCTGGGGGCGAAAAGCTGCTGAAGAAACAGCTGCACAGAAGCCATTTTGCAGCATCAGTAGTGGCTCTAGCTCCTGGTCTGCGAATTGTAGGGAGATCCAGCAATCAGTCTGGGGGTTAATCGCTCTTGCTTTAAACTGCCTGGATCTGGATTGTGGTCTGGGGGGAAAGTTTGGGGTGGGTATCCAACTTGCCAGAGTGGGTGGAGGCTTTACAGAGGCCACCCAACTGGCGGAAGTTGTGAAGACCCCACGTTTGGGCGGAAGCTCCCCTGTCTGGTGGCAGAGTCCTACTGTGGCAACAAGCCCCAAAATCAAGTAATTAAGTGGCAACATGCCTAGGCAAATGAAACAAAATAAACAGAAAAGTTCAACATTGGACTCCTATTTTAGGGGCAAAGAGGCTCAAACCATGGAGGAGGACTGTGAGGTCAGAACTCCTGCACCAAAAGCCCCAAATGAAAATACAAGCTGGCTACAGGCCATAGAGGACCTTAAGAAGGAGATAAGAGAAGTTGGGGAAAATTTGGGAAGAGAAATGAAAAAGATGCAAGAAAAGTATGAAATGACAGTCAACAGCCTGACTGAGGAAAATAACACCTTAAAAAATAGACTAATTCAAATGGCAAAAGAGGCTCAGAAAGGTAATGAGGAGAAGAATGCCTTAAAAAGTCAAATTTGCCAGATGGAAAAAGAATCTCAAAAGCTCACTGAGGAGATTCATTCCTTCAGAGTTAGACTGGAGCAAATGGAAGCTAGTGACTTTATGAGAAATCAAGATACTATTAAACAGATCCAAACAAATGAAAGAATAGAATGCAGTGTGAAATATCTCGTGGGAAAAACCATTGACCTAGAAAATAGATCCAGGAGAGATAATTTAAAAATTACTGGACTACCTGAAAGCCATGATCAAAGAAAGAACCTAGAAATCACCCTTCAAGAAATTCTCAAGGAAAATTGCCCTGATGTTTTAGACCCAGTGGGGGAAATAGAGGTTGAAAGAATCCACAGATCACCTCCTGAAAAAGATCCCAAAAAGAAAACTCCTGGGGCGGCTAGGTGGCGCAGTGAATAGAGCGCCGGCCCTGGAATCAGAAGGACCTGAGTTCAGAGCCGGCCTCCTACATTTAATCCACACAAACAAAAAACCTAGCCGTGTAACCTTGGGCAAGTTACTTAACCCCAATTGCCCTAAAGGGGTGGCTAGGTGGCGCAGTGAGTAAGAGCACCGGCCTCGGAGTTGGGATGACCCGAGATCAGATCCGGGCTCAGAAAATGAGCACCCACACATAAATAATGACTAGCCGTGTAACCTTGAGCAAGGTACTTAACCCCAATTGCTTTAAAAAAAAAAAGAAAGAAAGAAAACTCCTAGGAATATTATAGCCAGGCTCCAGAACTCCCAGATCAAGGAGAAAATACTAAAAGCAGCCAGGAAGAAACAATTTCAATATTGTGGAAACACAATCAGAATAGCCCAGGACCTGGCAGCTTCTACACTGAGGGATCGTAGAGCGTAGAATATGATATTTCAGAGGGCAAAAGAGCTGGGATTGAAGCCAAGGGTCACCTACCCAGCAAAACTGAGTATCCTGTTTCAGGGGAAAATATGGTCATTCAGTGGAATAGAGGACTTTCAAGCATTCTTGAGGAAAAAACCAGAGTTGAATAGAAAATTTGACATTCAGATGCAAGAAGCAAGAGATGCTTGAGAAGGTAATCAAGGAAAAGAAATCAAAAGGAACTTATCAAAGTTGGACTATTTACATTCCTACATGGAAAAACAATAACTGTGTTTGATGAAACCTTTCTCATTATGAAAATAATTGAAGAAGGGTACATAGCATATGTTCACAGGTATACATGGATAGAGGGCACAGGTTGATTTTGATGGGAAGGGAGGATTCTTTTTTTTTGGAGGGCAATTGGGGTTGGGTGACTTGCCCGGGGTCACATGGCTGGGTTTTTGTTTGTGTGTTGGGTGTCTGGGGCCGGATCCGAGCTCGGGTCCTTCTGGCTCCAGGGCTGGTGCTCTGCTTGCTGTGCAACCTAGCCGCCCCAAGGAAGGGATGATTCTTAAGGGGTGAAGTCAAGAGGTGAGAGAGGGAAGTGTCAAGAGGAGATGGAGAGAGACAGGGTAGGATAAACTATCTCATGTAGAAGAGGCAAGGGGAAGTAGTTGCAGAGGAGGGGAAAAACAGGAAGGCAAAAAGGCAAAAGCATATTCTCATTGAAGTTGGCTCAAGGAGAGAATCACATACATACTAAATGGGATATCTCACCCTGCAGGAGAGTAGGGGAAAGGGGGATGAGAGGAGGGATGATGGAGGTGAGGGCATTCTGGGGGGAGGGGAGGTTGGAAGTACCCACTATCAAAGAGGGACAGGATCAAAGTAGGGAATGGACCAGGTGGGAGGTGAGATGGGTGGGAGGGAAATATAAGCAATCTTTTACAATATATCTACTATGGTAATGTTTTGCATAGCTATACATGCACAACACATACTGAATTACTTATCTTCTCAGAGGGAGTGGGTGACAAGGGAGGAAGAGAATGGATCTGAAATTCGAGGTCTTAAAATTAAATGTTTCATAAGATGTCTAGGCATTGGGGCTCAGAGATTCACCTTGCCCTAATGGCAAAGTCGAAGGGGATATGGGAGAAGATATGGGAGAGAGCAGATTGGATGAGGGTATATCTAGTGGGACTGCTATTCTGGGGTGGTGGGTAGGGAAAAATGGGGGGAAAATGTATCTCATAATCTGGTGGGAATGAATGAAGTAAACCAGAAGTTAATAAAGCATTTGTTTAATTAAAATTTAAAAAAAAAAGAAATTCTCAAGGAAAATTGCCCTGATGTTTTAGACCCAGAGGACAAAACAGAAGTTGAAAGAATCCAGAGATTACCTCCTGAAAAAGATCCCCAAAAGAAAACTCCTAGGAATATTATAGCCAGGTTCCAGAATTCCCAGATCAAGGAGAAAATACTACAAGCAGCCAGGAAGAAACAATCTCAATACTGTGGAAACACAATCAGAATAGCACAGGACCTGGCAGCTTCTACATTGAGGGACTGAAGGGCATGGAATATGATATTCCAAAGGGCAAAGGACCTGGGATTAAAACCAAGAATTACCTACCCAGAAAAAATGAGAATCTTGTTTCAGGGGAAAATATGGTCATTCAGTGGAATAGAGGACTTTCAAGCATTCTTGAGGAAAAAAACAGAGTTGAATAGAAAATTTGACATTCAGACACAAGAAGCAAGAGATGCTTGGGAAGGTAAACATGGAAAAGAAATCAAAAGGAACTTATCAAAGTTGAACTATGTACATTCCTACATGGAAAAACAATAACTGTGACTGATAAAACCTTTCTCAGTTTGAAAATAATTGAAGAAGAGTATATGGGCATATGAATACATATGTGAATGTGTGTATATATGTTTACAGGTATACATGGATAGAGGGCAGAGGTAGAATTTGGTGGGAAGGGATGATACTTAAGGGGTGAAGTTAAGAGGTGAGAGAGGAAAGTGGCAAGAGGAGATGGGGAAAGACGGGGGTGGGGGTAAACTATCTCATGTAGAGGAGGCAAGGGGAAGTAGCTGCAGGGGAGGGGAAGAACAGGAAGGCAAAAAGGCAAAACCATATTCTCATTGAATTTGGCTCAGGGAGAGAATAACATACATACTAAATGGAATATCTCAACCTGCAGAAGAGTAGGGGGAAGGGGGATGAGAGGGGGGGACGATGGAGGGGAGGGCATGCTGGGGGGAAGGGAGGTTGGAGGCACCCACTTTTTAAGAAGGACAGGATCAAAGTAGGGAATGGACTGGGTGGAGGGTCGGATGGGTGGGAGAGAAATATAGTCAGTCTTTTACATTATATCTACTATGGCAATGTTTTGCATAGCTATCCATGTACAACATATACTGAATTGCTTATCTTCCCAGTGGGAGTGTGTGACAAGGGCCGAAGTGAATGGATCTGGGATTCGAAGTTTTAAAATTAAATGTTTCAAATATATACAAATACTATTATTAATACTCTTTTGCATGTAACTGGGAGGTAAGATGTGCAGGCATTGGAGCACAGAGATTCACCTTGCCCTAATGGAAAAGTCGAAGGAGGTATGGGAGAAGATATGGGAGAGAGCAGATTGGATGAGGGGATATCCTGTGGGACTGCTATTCTGGGGTGGTGGGTAGGGTTAAAATGGGGAAAATTGTAACTCAAAATCTGGCGGAAATGAATGATGTAAACCAGAAGTTAATAAAGCATTTTGAATAAATATATATATATATATATATATATATATATATATATATATATATATATATAATATTTTTTTTATTCGACTTGGAAATAAGATATGCAGGCACTGGGGCATAGATATCCATCTTGCCCTACTGGAAAGTTGGAGGGGGGATGGGGGTGTATGTAGAAGAGAGCAGATTGGGAGAGGGGTTATTCAGTGGGATCGCTATTTTGGGGTGGTGAGTAGGGGAAAGGTATGGAGAAAAGTTTTAACTCAAAATTTTGTGGAAATGATGTAAACTTTTTTAGTTTACATAAAAATTTAAACATAAAATAAAAAAACATAAAATTTAATTTAAAAAAGAAAAGAAAGCTCTAATGTAATGTAATAGTGTAAAGAGTCACAATTTTCACATACAGTCCTCTCTGTATATTTTAAAATGTATATAGAAATACTCATTTTGCCTGATATTTAAGAAAAAAATTAAAATTAAATGAAAAAAATTAAAATTAAAATTAACAAAAGAAAGTGAATCCTACTCTTTTTTTATTTCTTAAATTTATTTCTTTTTACTTTTCAACATTCATTTTTATAAGATTTTGAGTTCTAAATTTTCCCCCCTCCTTTCTCTCCCACTTTCCCAAGATGGCATGCAATCTGATATAGGCTATACATATATAATCATATTAAACATATTTCCACATTAGTCAGGTTGGAAAGAAGAATCAGAACCAAAGGGAAAACAATAAGAAAGGAAAACAAACAAAAAAAGAAATAAAAATAGTATGTTTCCATCTGCATTCAGACTCCATGGTTCTTTTTCTGGATGTGGATAGCATTTTCTATCATGAGTCTTTTGAAATTGTCTTAGATCAGGGCGGCTAGGTGGCGCAGTGAGTAGAGCGTCGGCCCTGGAGTCAGAAGGACCTGAGTTCAGATCTGGCCTCAGACACAACACACACACAAACAAAAAAAACCAAAAATAAACCTAGCCGTGTGACCTTGGGCAAATTACTTAACCCCAATTGCCCTCCAAAAAAGCAAAAAAAAATTGTCTTAGATCATTGCATTGCTGAGAAGAGCTAAGTCTATCAAAATTAGTCATCACACCATGTTGCTTTTACTATGTACGATATTGTCCTGGTTCTACTCACTTCACTCAACAACAGTTCACATAAAATTTTCCAGGCTTTTCTGAAATCGGCCTGCTCATCATTTCTTATGGAACAATAGTATGCCATTAATACACCCCAACTTGCTCAGCCATTCCCCAAATGATGGACATCCCCTCAAGTTTGAATTGTTTTTCTCCAATTTGTTTATTTATTTTTTTGTTTTCAACATTCATTTCCACAAGATTTTGAGTTACACATTTCTCCCTGTCTTTTCCATACTCCCACCCCAATAGTGAACCTACTGAATATACCTTCCCCTTCCCCCAATCTGTTCTCTCTTATATCCTCTCCCAAACCCCCCAAGGAGCAAGCATGGATTTCTATACCCCAGTGCCTGTATATTTTATTTCCCAGTTGCATGTAAAAATCAATTTGTTTTTAAACTTTGATTTTCAGATTCTTTCCCTTCTTCCCTCCTCACCTACCCCCACTGGTAAGACAAGCAATTCAATATAGGTTGTACATGTGTAGTTATGCAAAATGTTTCCATAGTAGTTATACTGTGAAAGACTAACTACATTTCCCTCCACCCTATCCTACCCCTCACTTACACTCTGCTTTCTACTTTGACCCTGTCCCTTTTTTAAAGTCTTTGCTTCTAACTATCCTCTCCTCCAATCTGTCCTCCTTTCTATCATTCCCCCTCTTATCCCCTTCCCCTATACTTTTCTTGTAGGGTAAGATACCCACATGAGTGTGTATGTTATTCCCTCCTTAAGCCAAATTCAATGAAGAGTAAAGTTGACCCATTCCTTTCCACCTTCCTGCTCTGCCTCCATTGCAACAGTTTTCTTTTGCCTCTTTTATATGAGATAATTTATACTATTCTATCTCTCCATTTCTCTTTCCTCCAATATTCCTCTCTCACCTCTTAATTTTACTTTTTAGATATCATCCCTTCATATTCAACTCATCCTGTTCTCTCTGTCTATGTATACATGTACACACAGATACACACACACACATACACACACACGTGTGTGTGTGTATATATGTATATATATATTCCCTTCAACTATCCTCATACTGAGAAAAGTCTCATGAGTTACAATTGTCCTTTTTCTATGTAGGAATGTAAATAGTTCAACTTTAATAAGTTCCTTATGATTTCTTTTTCCTGTTTACCTTCTCTTGCTTCTTGTATTTGAAAGTCAAATTTTCTGTTCAGTTTTAGTTTTTTCATCAAGAATGCTTGACAGTGGGGCGGGTAGGTGATGAACTGAATAGAGCACTGGCCCTGGAATCAGGAGGACCTGAGTTCAAATCCGGCCTCAGACACTTAACACAAAACTAGCCATGTGGCCTTGGACAAGTCACTTAATCCCAATTGTCCCTCCAAAAAACAAAAACAAAAAAAAATGCTGGAAAGTCCTCTGTTTTGTTGAATGACCATATTTTCCCCTGAAGCATTATACTCAGTTTTGCTGAGTAGGTGATTCTTAGTTTTAATCCTAGCTGCTTTGACCTCCAAAATATCATATTCCAATGAATATGATATTCAATCCCTCAGTATACAAGCTGCCAGATCCTGTGTTATCCTGATTGTGTTTCCACAGTATTCAATTTTTTTCTTCCTGGATGCTTGTGATATTTTCTCCTTGATCTGGGAACTCCAGAACCTGACGAAAATATTCCTAGGAGTTTTCTTTTTGGGATCTTTTTCAGGAGGTGATCTCTGGATTCTTTCAACCTCTATTTTGTCCTCTGGTTCTAAAACATCAGAGCAATTTTCCTTGAGAATTTCTTGAAGGATAATTTCTAAGTTCCTTTTTTGATCATGGTTTTCAGGTAGTCCAATAATTTTTAAATTATCTCTCCTGGATCTATTTTCCAGTTCAGTGGTTTTTACAATGAGGTATTTCACATTGTCTTCTATTTTTTCATTTGTTTGGATCTGTTTAATAGTAGCTTGATTTCTGATTAGCTTCCACTAGCGTCCATTTGCTCCAATCTAATTTTGAAAGAATTTTTCTCTTCAGTGACTTTTTGAAATTCCTTTTCCATCTGGCCAATTCAATTTTTTAAAGCATTCTTCTCCTCATTGCCTTTTTGTGCGCATTTGGCCATTTGATTTAGTCTATTTTTTAAAATGTTATTTTCTTCAGTCAGGCTTTTGACTTGCTTTTCATTATTTTCTTGCATCATTCTCATTTCTCTTCCCAATTTTTTCTCCACTTGTCTAACTTGATTTTCAAAATCCTTCTTGAGCCCCTCCATGGCCTGTGACCAATTCATATTTTTCTTGGAAGCTTTTGATGCAGGAATTTTGACTTTCTTGACTTCTTCTGGTTCCATGTTTTGATTCTTTTTGTCCCCCCCAAAAAAGATTCTATGATCTGACAGTTCTTCAGATCTGGCCTTGATCCATGATCTGTCAGTGCTTCCTCTGTTTGCCCCTCTGGCCAGTCAATTACTTGATTTTTGGGTTCTTTTCCATAGTAGAACTCTGCTTCCATAGTGGAGAGAGCTGTATCCCAAATTGCTGGGGTTTTCGCAGCTGCTGTCAGAGCTGTTGTCAGAGCTATGAGGAGGGCGCCCTCTCTACAGCTACCACAAGCTCTGGCACATTGGCATTCCTCACCCCAGGACCACCACCCAAGACTGAGACCCAGATCCAAGCAGGTCAAAGCAAGAATGATTACCCTCTGTATGGTCACTTGGTCTCCCTACAATCTGTAGGCCAGGGGCTCTGGAGGCAGCCACATGGCAACAGCTACAGCCACCATGCCGCTGCCATCCCTCCCCCTTGGGGCAGATGCCAGACCACACTCTTCTCTCACCCAGCTCCAACAGAGTTAATTACTGACCTTTTACTTTCTCTTTGGCATTTATGGGTTGAAAAGTCTGGAAACCACCACAGCTGCTAGTGATTTGCTCTCCTGAAGTCTTCTCTGTAATGGAAATGCAAATTTAAAGATCTTCCCTGCCCCTAGGCCCTTTGATAGGCTTAAGAGACTCTGAGAACCTTCCTTGATTTGAAAATATACTCTGCCCCCTAATAGGCTGAATATAGTCACATGGAGCCTGCGGCAGGAAGCTTGGTTTTCAGGAATGCCTACACCTTGATGCTGTGTGATTGGGCAGTGGGTCAAGAGGGTTGTTACATTCTCTGACCCAGGAGAAGGCTATATAATCCCTGATGTGAGGCTTTGCTTTGGGGCTCACTTTGAGAAGTGTTGTGTGATTTGACCAGATGAGATCCTGGGAAGCTGTTGAGAGTCCCCCGGCTTTGAAAACCCAGATATTGATGCTTCCCTCTCTGGTAACTGTGATTTGGTATTGATGTAATGGTTGAGCAGTTTGGAAGCCTGTCTGCTTGATCTGTTTGTTTCTCTGTCTTGTAAGTTCTGTCTGTATACTTTGAAGTTCGGGGTACTGACTTTTTTCCACTGAACTAGGTAAATGATATATGTTTGATTGATTAAAGTAAGCTTGTTAACACATTTTGAGTTGCTTTCCTTTAGAAAAGCAGATCTAAGAACCTGTTTTGGCAGCCACCCTGGGGATGTTGCAGTGCTTCCCGCTACATCTGGCCAGTCTGGGCCAGCATGGCTCATGCAGGACTGTGCTTGGCTCCCATCCCGGTGTGATAGACCCTTCCTGGTAGCCTGCCAGATTGCCTTCAGTGGGAGATTTGTTTCTCTCTGTCACTTGTGGGTTTTGTAGCTCTAAAATTTGTTTAGAGTCATCTTTTTTTTACAGGTATTGGAGGTGGTTGGAACAGGAGCTCAAGCCAGTTCATGCTTTTATTCTACTATCTTGGCTCCACCCCCAACTCCTACTCTTGAAGATGTTTTCCATCTCCCTATATAATTTTGAATGTCAGTCTTTTTTAATGTTTCAAATACTTCTCATGGATAATTCTTTTAAAAATTATTGATACTTTTAATTTTGACACAATAGACCAGCTGAAACTCTTATGAAATATATTTTGGCTGTCAAATTTTTATCAGATATTTCATGCAAAGATTTTTTCCCAACCACATCTTTTCTTCTAATGCTAGCTGCAATAATTTTATTCAATCCAAACACTTTTTCATTTGAAATAGTTTGGAATATCTATTTTGTCTTTTATGATCTCTTTAAATACAGTGTCTGGTTACAGACTCTTCCCTTGTCTGTTGTTATTTTTTTAAAGTCTATCATTCCTTAATTATTTTTATAGTGTAACTTTTTATATTTACATGACTTGCCCATTTGAAAATTACTAGCATAAGGTATAAGATGCTTATCTAAATTTTCTCCAGACTTTGTCATATTTCCCAGCATTCCTTGACCAGTAAATTTTGTTCTTCTTATTTAAGCTATATGCTCATGTCAAGATAATGGCTGGCACAGACTTAAAACAAAGGTAGGATGACCTATTGATGTAAAAAATCTCTAGATTTTCCTATCTGTGAGTGACATTTTGTTTATTGCATGAGCCCTAGAACAATGCAGAGCATCCTAAATGAATTTCATTGCATCACAGGCATTTCAAATAGATTGGCCTAGCCACTAGGAGTACACATTGTTGTTCAGTCATTTTTTTTCAGTTGTGTCTGACTCTTTGTGATCCCATTTGGGGTTTTCTTATCAAAGATATTGGTGCAGGTTGCCATTTTCTTCTCTCCCTCATTTTAAAGATGAGGAACTGAGGCAAACAGGGTTAAATGACTTGCCCAGGTTCACACAGTTACTAAATGTCTGGGGCCCGATTTAAACTTAGGTCTTCCTGACTCCAGGCCCAAGGCTCTATCCACTGTACCACCTACTTGTCATAAGAATACACACACTACCAAGATTATGACATTCACACCATTAAGCTAGTCCAACAGTATACATCTCTCAGACAGACACCCTTAGTGGTGCTGGGCCCAGATGAAGCAAACTGGGATGTAGTGCATTTGGAACATTTTAATGTGTGCTCAGGAATCCCAAACCACACATGCCACAAAAAGCCCTCTGTAACATCAGTACTCCCATGATGCTCTATTTTGCCAAATCACAGCATATCATATTATTCCCATGCACATACTAAACTTTCCAGCTAAACTGAGCTACTTTCTGTCTCCTGAACATGTGCTATGGTCTCCTACTTTCATGCCTTTGGTCATACTATCCCCTCTTCTTGGAATGCTCTACTCCATCCCACTAAATTCCTACCCATCACTTAAACTTGGACTTAAATAACATCTCCTTCAAAAAAAATCTTCATAGATTGCCCAGATCAATAATGACCTTCCTTCCCCCTAGGAAACCTTTCTTTTGCTATGCAGTGATAATCAAGTAATCAACAAGCATTTACTAAGCACCTGCTACATGGCAAGTACTGTACTAGATATGGAAACAAAAACAAAAGTGAAATAAGCCCTGACCTCAAGCTGCCTGCATTCTTCCACAATAGACAATATGTACCTATATAGAAGCACTCACAAAAACATACAAGATAAATACAAGGTAATTTGGGGAAGGGAGAACACTAAGAATTGGGGTGGGAGGACTGGGAATGTTTCATGTAGAAGAAGGTACCTCAGTTGAGATCTGATGGAAATAAGGAATTGTAACAGGCAGAGGTAAAGAGGGTATATTCTCCACAGGAAGTAGCCAGTGCCAATGCATGGAGACAGGTGATGGAATGTCGCTTGTGAGGAACAGTAAGAATTCCAGTATGGCTGAACCAGAGAGGGTAGGAAGGAGATAATATCCAGGATATCCCAAAAGTCTTGGTGCAGTTTTGAGCTATTAGGCTTACCTTAAAGTTAAAAAGTTACTTAGCTTAAAACCACACTAAGACTTCTAGGTCATCCTGGATAACAAGGTCAGGAAAGTAGGTTGAGTCCAGGTTGTAAAGGGCTTAAAATGGAGAGAGATTTGGTAACTGGATACAGTGTCTTTAAGGTTTACAAACCTCATCTCACTCAATCCTTACAGTCACTCTCGGGATATGGTTTGGCATTGTTATTGTCTCTGTTTTACAGATGGGGAAACTGAGGCTCAGAAAAGCAAGATGCCTTGCCCACAGCTCCCCTGCTATGTAAGTGTCTGAGCCTGGATTTGTACCTAGGTCCTCTTGCCTCAAAGCTCTTTCTGCTACTCTTGGCCACAGCTGAAAGGTCACTGCTGTTCCACAAGGGTCATCCTTTTCATCAGGAGTAATCTGTGGCAGCAGAGCCATTTTAGAGCAGGTGCTAAGAGGGTCTCTGAAGAATGACTTGGTGGGAGAGGGAAGGGGAGGGTGGCCAGCTTTCCTTGCCCAAGGAAGGAATTTGTTAAGAGAGCTGCCCAACCTTGCCCTGCTACCATTTCCTATTACCCATAAAAGTATGAGCAAATAAAACTAAGGGAAAAGATTTTTTTCAGGAAGATTAAATAGTATAAATCAAATGAAAAACTGAGGGCCAAGGAAAGGTCAATCCTTAGGCTAAAAGGGCTGACAAGGGGCGGAGCCAAGATGGCGGAGTAGAAACAGCTCATCCAAGCCACTCTGCCCCCACATTCCCCCCAAACGATGTAAAAGGGGACTCTGAACAACTTCTGGAGCCCCAGCACCCACAGAACGACACAGAGAAGCTAAACTCCCGCTGAGGACAGCCCAGCAGCCCTGCAGGAAGGACCAGCGCAGTGGTCTGGGACCTGGCAGCGTGCAGCGCGC
Source organism: Gymnobelideus leadbeateri (assembly GCA_011680675.1). Lineage (NCBI taxonomy): Eukaryota > Metazoa > Chordata > Mammalia > Diprotodontia > Petauridae > Gymnobelideus > Gymnobelideus leadbeateri. The sequence continues at coordinate 181,465 of WOXC01002879.1, forward strand.
AGAGGGCAGGAGCCGAGCCGAGCCGAGCCCAGGTCCGCATGAGCTGAGGTTTTAGCCCCAGGGTGGCAGGGCCAGCAGCCAGCTGGAGGAACCCCAGAACACCAGGAGCTGTGGCGACTCCAGAATTATCAACATAGACTTGCCTGGGACAAAGTAAGAGGTTAATGTCCTATGGACTTTGGGACTGGTATTAGGGAATGCGTCGGCTCCCTCCCCTGGGGGCTAGAAGCCGCTGAGGACAAACGCCATTTTGTAGTTTTCAGAGGCAGCTCCCACTCCCAGCCTGCAAATTTGTAGGGAGATCCAGTGATCAGTCTTGGGGGGTAATCGCTCTTGCTTTAACCTCCCTGGATCTGGATTGTGATCTAAGGTGGAAGTCGTGGGTGGGTTTACAGCTTGCCAGAAACAGAAGTTGCCCCCCACACGGTCGGGACGAAAATTCCTCTATCTGGCCTTAAAGCCATAGTGTGGCAACAAGCCCAAAAGTCAAGTAATTAAGTGGCAACATGCCAAGGCAAAGGAAACAGAAAAAATGCAACCCTAGACTCCTATTTTGGGGGCATAGAGCGGGAAAAGGACTGTGAGGTCAGAAGTCCTGCTCCAAAAGCCCCAGGGGAAAACATGACCGGGTTGCAGGCCATAGAGGACCTTAAGAAGGACTTTAAAAATCAAATAAGAGAAGTGGAGGAAAAATTGGAAAGAGAAATGAGAAGGATGCAGGAAAAGTATGAAATGAGGGTCAACAGCCTGACTGAGGAAAACAACACCTTAAAAAATAGACTAACTCAAATGGCAAAGGAGGCCCAAAAGGGCAATGAGGAGAAGAATGCCTTAAAAAGTTAAATTTGCCAGATGGAAAAAGAATCTCAAAAGTTCACTGAGGAGATTCATTCCTTCAGAGTTAGACTGGAGCAAATGGAAGCTAATGACTTTATGGGAAATCAAGATGCTGTTAAGCAGATCCAAACAAATGAAAGAGTAGAAGGCAATGTGAAATATCTCATGGGAAAAACCACTGACCTGGAAAATAGATCCAGGAGAGACAATTTAAAAATTATTGGACTACCTGAAAGCCATGGTCAAGGAAAGAACCTAGAAATCACCCTTCAAGAAATTCTCAAGGAAAACTGCCCTGATGTTTTAGATCCAGAGGGCAAAATAGAGGCTGAAAGAATCCACAGATCACCTCCTGAAAAAGATCCCAAAAAGAAAACTCCCAGGAATATTATAGCCAGGTTCCAGATCAAGGAGAAAATACTCCAAGCAGCCAGGAAGAAACAATTTCAATATTGTGGAAACACAATCAGAATAGCCCAGGACCTGGCAGCTTCTACACTGAGGGATCGAAGGGCATGGAATATGATATTCCAGAGGGCAAAAGGGCTGGGACTGAACCCAAGGGTCACCTACCCAGCAAAACTGAGTATTTTGTTTCAGGGGGAAAATATGGTCATTCAGTGGAATAGAGGACTTTCAAGCATTCTTGAGGAAAAAACCAGAATTGAATAGAAAATTTGACACCCAGACACAAGAAGGAAGAGATGCCTGAGAAGGTAATCAGGGAAAAGAAATCAAAAGGAACTTATCAAAGTTGAACTATTTACATTCCTATATGGAAAGCAATAACTGTGACTGATGATATCTTTCTCACTATGAAAATAATGGAAGAAGGGGGTGTGGTCATATGAATACATATGCGAATGTGTGTGTACATATTTACAGTTATATATGGATAGAGGGTATAGGTTGAATTTGTTGGGAAAGGAGAATACTCAAGGGATGAAATTATGAGGTGAGAGAGGAAAGTGGCAAGAGGAGATGGGGAGAGACAGGGTAGGGTAAACTATCCCATGTAGAAGAAGCAAGGGGAAGTGGTTGCAAAGGAGGGGGAGAATAAGGAAGGCGAAAAAGGCAAAACCACATTCACATTGAATTTGGTTCAGGGAGAAAATGACATACATACTAAATGGGATATCTCAACCTGCAGCAAGATAGGGGGAAGGGGGATGAGAGGAGGGGTGATGGATGGGAGGGCATCCTTGGGGTGAGGGGAGGTTGGAAGTACCCACTATAGAAGAGGGACAGGATCATGTAGGGAATGGACCAGGTGGGGGGTGGGATGAGTGGGAGGGAATTATAAGCAGCCTTGTACAATATATCTACCATGATAATGTTTTGCATAGCTAGACATGTACAAAATATACTGAATTACTTATCTCCCAAGAAGGAATGGGTGACAAGGGAGGAAGGAAATGGATCTGAAATTCGAGGTCGTAACATTAAATGTTTCAAATATATATAAATACTATTATTAATACTCTTTTGCTTGTAATTGGGAGATAAGATGTGCAGGCATTGGGACACAAAGATTCACCTTCCTCTAATGGAAAAGTCGATGGGGGTATGGGAGAAGGTATGGGAGAGAGCAGATTGGAGGAAGCGATATCTTGTGGGACTGCTATTCTGGGAGGTTGGGTAGGGGAATAACGGGGGGAAAATGATTGTAACTCAAAATCTGGCGGAAATGAATGATGTAAAACAGAAGTTAATAAAGCATTTGTTTAAAAAAAAAAAGGGCTGACAAGTCTCAGGTATGTGTTAAGTGAATCTATTTCATTGACATTGACACTGGTTCCCCAAAGGCTAGGAAGCCCCACCATGCCAGGTTCCATGATGACCTTAACTACAGCACCATCCCTGCCTTCTTCCTTTTCTGATTCACTCTTATCCATTGGTGGGGAGGGGCCAAAATCACTTCAAGCTGTACACTGAGACAATTATCTCAGCTCATCTGATATTTGTTTTTTTTTCGCAGGGGGCAGGCAGGGGAGTTGAACCAGGCATAGCAGCTTTCATGTGACCGTTTGGTAATATTGCAGCCACATGGGAAGGGCTTTAAATTAATTTTTGACATATACAAATGCACCCATTACAACACCATTTGTAATTATTCTGAATTACTCTCCCTATGTTATAGGTTGTTCACATATTTTCTCCATTTATTTTTTAAAACTTATAGCATAAAATCAATTTCCTTGGCATTGTGCTCATGATTTACTCATGAAATGAGGGCTGGTGACACATCAAGAAATAGTATATAATATTATGATTATTTGGGGGGCCTGTACTATGTCTCTGCCATCTGTACACAGGGCTACAGAAAGTGATCTATTGAATCTCAGTTTTTTCCAGAAGTGGAGTCAGAAATGGGGTTTCAGCAACACACGATGATGATCTAAGTGTCCAAGCCATCGCCAACTCATCTGGAGCGTGTCCCACCCAAACTTTCAATTACTGTCAAAAGTAATTAATTAAATGATTCTTAAAAACAACCACTTTTCTCCAAGATGCTGCTTGCGGCAATTATTTTGTTAGTCCAATGAGAGAGCTAGCAGAGGTAACAGCAAAGCTTAGATCAAGTGCCCACTCTTCAGTATACCTTACTTTGAAATCACCCCCTCCACCCCCCACCACTGCAAAGATCAAGAGATGAAATGTTCCAATCTGCTATTACTTCTGTCAACACCACCATCCATTCTAGTCTAATGACTTGGTGGAGGGGCTGACTTTTTTTGCTTTTTTTGGAAGGCAATTGGGGTTAAGTGACTTGCCCAAGGTCACAGGGTAGTTTTTATGTTAAGTGTCTGAGGCCAGATTTAAACTCAGGTCCTCCTGGCTGCAGGGCCAGTACTCTATTCACTGTGCCATCTAGCCGCCCAGAGGAGCTGACTTCTTAAAATCTGGACCAAAATCGAGGAGGAGGTGGCTTAGATCCCTGAGCCCCAGAAGAGCAAAGTCAGGGCAGAGAAAGACAGAGCTCCAGAGGGAGGAAAGGAATTTGTGAAATCTCACAATAGATCCAAACCAGGGCAAAAAGGCATTCAACTGCCCCTCCAGCTTCAAGGCCCCCCAAACAAAATACATGAGAGGTTTGTTTATAAAGAAATCATTTACTGCATTTAAAGAAAGAACAAATTCCTTCTGCAAAATAGCATGGTAGGTACCAATATGCCTGGTCATTTTAATTAGGCCTATATTTTAGCACTAACTTGATGCCACAGATTTCAAGTGTATTCTCTCAGATTCAGCTACACCTATGACCTTCAGAGACATCAATGGAGCTAAGAATTTGCACTTATTTTATATCATCACCACTAAGCAGCTCAATGGAGTAATGGATAGAATGGAGTCAGAAAGACCCAACTTGGAATCCTTTCTCAGACACTTAGTAGCTGTGTGACCCTGAGTGAGTCACCTAACTTCTCTTGGCCTCAGGTTTCCCTTCTGTTTAATGAAGATAGCAATATGAACTCTCTCACAAGGTTGCTGTGAGGTTCAAATGAGACAATATCTGGAAAGTGCTTTCCAAATTTTCAAGTACTAGATGAATGTTAGCTATTGTTATGAAGACAAAGATTTCTATGCACCTCATTCTAGCTAGAATATATGAGCAGCCATAGCGTGCATCGGCCTATCCCAGCACCCCACTGAGGCTGAAACCTAGCTTTCAGGGTATAGCTGCAAACTCAGATCAGCCCCAGACAGCTAGAGGAATCCTAGAGAGTTCACCGGTTTAGAAACTTCCTCCAAGGTTACACTAGACTTCAAAGGAATAGCAGGCATTATGCATTCATCAAGAAGGAAGACTGAGGACCAGATTAAAAAATCTGTTGAGGAAGGAACTCAGAGAGTAGTCCCTGGGAGATGGTAAGGATGGGGATGATCAGGGCAAGCCCTTGGTAAACAGAGAACAAAGACGGCTTCTTCTGGGGCCCTTGTGTGGAGGGGGCTCTTTTTGGTGCCCCTTCCCTATCCTTTTGGCAGACATTGACCTCACTTGCAGTTATGCCCCTGAAACTCCCTCTGACCACCTGACTTGCTTCATACTTCTACCTTCTCTCTCCCTCTCACTTACACTGTCTATTAGATCTCTATCCTGATTCTCAAAATTCCTCCCACACACCCAGGGCTACTTCCAACCACCAAGACAATAGTAATGAAGAGAATCCTTTCTGCTATGTCCTCTGGCAAGCTGGCTATTGTAGGTAGTTGGTCCTCTCACTGGGCGTCCCACATCATCCTTCCTCTCCCAGAATTCCCAGACTCTCTCCCTCCCTCCCTCCCTCCCTCTCTCTCTCTCTCTCTCTCTCTCTCTCTCTCTCTCTCTCTCTCTCTCTCACACACACACACACACACACAATCTTTTTCTTGCCCCAGCCAACCCAATGACCAGCACTTTTCACTGTCCAGTCCCATCCATCAGGAGGGGAAGAACTGCCATATCAGGAATACCTGAAGTTGTCAATCTTCATAGGAGAGGCCAAAGATGTTTCTTTTGGGGCCCTTTCAGTCACTGTGGCGTTGAGGCAGAGAGCTCTGAGCATAGGTGGGTTTCTCCAGATCATTCTAGTCCCACTACAAAAGCCTAACCCTTAATGTATCTTTTCTGACTCAAAGATTCTGGGATGAAATGGAATGAATATGCAACAGTCAGAACACTTGTGATTGACAACATGCAAGCTAATAGGCATTACTCTAGTTTTGCAATATTGGCTCTCCTAGGAGTTTGTCTTAGGTATGAACAGAAGGTAAAGTGCTCCACAAAAGAGATATATACATAGAATGCTTTTCAAAGCCTAAAGTACTCTATAAATCCTTGCTATCATCAACATCAACATCAACACCATCTTTATTATTGTAACTATACACAGAGTCCATAAGGAAATGTAATTAAACCCCCAATGTTAAGACTGGGTGAATTAGGCAATTTGGAGTTTCTTAGCTTTTTTCCCTCAAATCTACCCACATTCTAAGTAATTTACCAATTCCTGTTCAATTTCCTCTGAGTCTCTGGTACAATAGTTCTATGTCCTTTGTTCTACATCCTTGTCTCTTCTCAGCCAACCTTTCCAAAATTTTATGCCTAATAGACATTCTCAGTGTCTCTGATTGATTCTATAATTATTGGCATTATTAATTTCAGTAATATAAAATCCAAGTGAGGAAACTGCAGCCACAAAGATGGAACACTCAGAGAATAGCACAGAAAAGTCTGGGGTAAATACTTGGCATCTGTACACATTTTATTAATATTTCAGAATCTCTTGGCTCATTGGCTAGGTGTTGGAATTGACACTCAAAACATAAAGCCAACCAAAAATAGCATCAAAAACATCAACTAAGCTCATTTGTGCCCCAAAGTCCTAACCCTTCTCAACAGGAAGCCAAGCCATGGACCAAGGACCAAGTGGTGGCAGCTGAGGAGACTCCAGGATCCAGCACTGAAGAAAGAAAACACCCAGCCCCGTCCATGCCAATGAGAGCGGGACCCAGTCAGAGGCCTCATTTCACTCATCTGCGTCCAGTGTGTGAGGGTTCAGCACTCATCCCGAGGCCAGAGGCATCATTATAATGATGTTAGTGCCATGCCTCAAATTCATCTGGTCCCCTTCTTGTGAGGAGGCTCAAGGCTCTTTGCTATGTCATCTCATTTAATTCTCGGAAAATCTGAGGCAGCACAAGGGAAGCAACCTGAGAGCAGGGAGAAATGGCGTGTTTACTGAAGGGGTTAGTGGTGGGAGAGTCTAGACTAGATCCCAGGTATTTTTAGCCCAGTTCATGACTGCTCTTTCTGCTCCAGTCATATTTTTTAAAAATATTGTGAAGCAGGTGCAGTCTGACCTAGACAAGAAAAAAGGAATTTATGAGTCTTTATGAGAGATAGAAAAAGCCTTCCTGACCCCAGAATATACCCCTACAAGTCTGCCATTGTGCTTAAAAGTACACCAGTAGAGATTGATTCTTTCAGGTTCTCACATCTCCATAAGTCAGTAGGAGTAATAACACATTAAAACATTTTCAGTCATTAACATCTTAGCATAAATTGGTTTCCCAGAGAGCCAGTTATTAGGGAATGGGACACAGGAAAGGTAAGATTGAATGGGGAAAGGAAGAAAAGTGGGTCTAGATCATGGGGCATTGCCAAGGAAGGGCAGGCTCAAATGTGGTGTGGCAGGGAGGGCCTTGAACCTCTGGAAGAGGCAAGGCACAAGAAGGGAAAGGGCCACAGAAATGGGGGGAGTGTCCTCCACAGCTGTGTCGAGGGCTGGCTCCAGAGGTACATGAAAATAAAAGGTCATTGAGAGATCTCATGATAGGCATTAAGGAAAGATGTCAACCTTTATTTACCTACTGTGGTGGATAGAGTGCCAGGCCTGGAGACAGGAAAACTTTTTCTTAATAAAGACAGTTAAAGTTATAAGCAACATGACCACAGCAAGAGCTGCACAGCTTAAATGAACAAAGATGCCTGTTTTGAATCTGGCCTCAGACGCTTATGAGCTGTGTGACCCTGGGCAAGTTATTTTCACCCTGTTTGCCTCAATTTCCTCATCTGTAAAATGAGCTGGAGAAGAAAATGGTAAACCCCTACAGTATTTTTGCCAAGAAAACCCCAAATGGAGTCACAGAGAGTCGGAGAAGACTAAAACAACTGAACATAACAAGACACACATCCTGGCACAGAGCTGTCTGGATGTACAGAGGTGGTTCAGTCCCTGGCTCACAGACTTCCTCCCCCCTCAAACCCTGCTCTTACACTAAGGGCTGTCAGCAAACAGCCTGATGTTCTCTCAAATACACTGGCCTCCTCTCCAATGGCCTACACCTTCATTCCACATCAACCCTGCATAGCAATGGCCATACCCTAGTTCTCAGCATCACTTAGATGACTTCCATGATTCCAACTCTGAAATGTCTTCATCTGACCATACATCACTCCATCCCTCCCTGTGCCTCATTCCTCCCAAACCTATTCTTTTTCCCTGCTGTAATTTCCATCCCTCTGCCCCCCAGGGCTCTCCCAGGCCATCACCCCTGCTCTTCGAGCACCTTTATCCTTTCCCAGTCTTGATCCTATAGCTGACCATTTCAACTCCACACTGTTATCAGAGCTCAAATTCCTCACCCCTTGCCCTCTCACTGCTCATTCCTTGCTAAACACCAGCTCTAGGTCATTTCAGCCATTTGCTTCTTCAGCTCTTATGTATGCATTGCTTAACAGAGCTGGTGGAGGCAATACAACTATGCCAACTCAATTCACTATAAATGAATACTCTCGAACCTTAAATAGGACCTCACTGAACCAACACAATTCACTTACTCTGCTCTAAATGCTTCTCTAATGCCCTCCCTACAATGCTCTTCCAAACTGTCTCCTCCTTAAGCTTTCCATGCCAGCCCTTCTCACTCCAAAGTTGAGAACCTCATCTGATACTTTACAGAGGCTCTTCACTGTCAGCTTCCTCTTTTTCCAGGGCCTACATCTCAAAGTCTCTCAATGCCACTGCCCATTCTGTCTTGTCTCTGACTTGTCATTATAGTGACCTCCCTTGTCTTCCCCTTCCCCCTCTGCCTTCTCTCTCTCTCTCTCTCTCTCTCTCTCTCTCTCTCTCTGTCTCTCTCTCTCTCTCTCTCTCTCTCTCTCTCTGTGTCTCTCTCTGTCTCTCTGTCTCTCTCTCTCTCTCATCTTCAGTCTCTGCTGGTTCCTTTTTACCTTCAAACATGTATAGGTCTGCCCCATACTTTAAAAAAACCTCCCTAATCTCTACTATTCCCTTAAGCTATTGTCCTGTATGTCTCCTTCCTTTCTCAGCCAAACTCCTAGAAAAATTTGCCCATACTCATAACTTCTATTTTCTTTCCTCTCACTTCTCACCTCTTTGCAATGTCATCATTCAACCAAAACTGCTCTCTCCAAAGTACCAGTGATCTCTCAACTGACAAATATTTTCCCCACTTAAGTCTCCTCAGATACATATGAAGCCTATCAGCCTCAGTTACCACTGAATGTTGTTTCCTTTGTCTTGCAGCAATATAAAGGTTTCTTAAACACATGGTCCCACACTTTGATCAGGCAAAGAAGCCAAAGAAAATGCCTAGCCATGGCCCAGTGGCACACGTGGCTTTCCTGTAGGCGGGCAGGATTTCTTCTAAATGAGGACAATGTAGTAGCAGTGCCATGTGGCATCATGAGAGACTCATTCCCCGAAGCCCTTCTAGACATGAGTCAGGAATCCTGCCCTGGGACAAAGATTAGCCCTGACCTACAGGCATGGCACAGAGCACGGGCACAGGTACTGGGCCATCAGCACCATGGTGGACTCATCATTAACTTCCATTTGTTTAATTTACTTTCAGCTGTGCACCTTTTGCTAATGCTCCTCCTGTGGTCATGCTGCTTGTGGCTTTATTAAGAAAAAAAGGTGGGAGGGGAGCAGTAGCAGCACTCGAGAACAAAAATGACACCCTTGAAACTTTGTCATCTCTACCAACAGGAGACAAGAGCTGGTGCCTTGGGGCAGGCAGGCTTAGGGCCTACAATCTTGCTGGAGTACAAAGAGAGGAAGGCAAGGCAAGCTTTTATAGCTCCTATACGAGGACCTTTCTGCCTCCTGAAACAGAGAAAGCAATGGCTGTAAATGATGTATGGGCAAATAAACAAGCGTAAGATTTCAATATGGAAACAGAGGGTTCTGTTAATTTCTTTCATTCCATTTTTTTTTGCTCTTTCTCTTCTTTCTTATTTCTTTCAACACTCCTGGTGCTCTAAGAAGTAATTTCAATTTCCTGGTGATTTCAAGTTCAACTTTTATCCTACTTCAAAATATCGGCACCATTCCCTCTCTCTTCGGTGTGCAGGTGGAGTTTAACTGTGCACAATAACAATGACCCCAAAACTAGAGAACCCTGGGAAACAGAAGAGGTAGAGATCAAGTGGGCTTAGGCAAACACTAGCTGGTGTGAGGCTCTGTGCCAGGTCCAGAAGGAAAGACATGACTCCTGCTCAGAATTCTAGATGAGCTTAGAGTTCTGTTTTGTTTTGTTTTTGTCAGGACATACCTGGAATTTTAAAAAAATATTTTATTTTTCTCAGTTACATGTGAAAACAATTTTCAATATTCATTTATTTTTGAGTTCCAAATTCTCTCCCTGCTTCCTGAGATGGTAAGCAATTTGATAAGTAGATTACATGTCTGCAACCATTTAAACATTTTTCCATATTAGTCACATTGTGAAACAAAACAAAGGCCAAAAAAATCCCCACCCCAAAATAAAGTGAAAACCAGTATGCCTCAATCTGCATTCAAACTCTATCAGTTCTTTCTCTAGGTGTGGATAGAATTTTCATCATAAGTCCTTTGGAACTGTCTTGGATCACTGTATTGCTGAGAAGAGCTAAATCATTCACAGTTGACCGTTGTACAATATTGCTATTGCTATGTACAGTAGTCTCCTGGTTCTACTCATTTCACTTTGCATCAGTTCATGTACATCTTTCCAGGTTTTTCTGAGAACATCCTGCTCAACATTTCTTATAGCACGACAGTATTCTGTCACAATTACATACCACAACTTGTTCAGTCATTCCCCAATTGATAGACACCCCTCAATTTCCAAATCCTTGCCACCACAAAGGAGCTACTATAAATATTCTGTGTCAGTGTATGGATGTATACATACATAATACATTTTTTCTTTTTTATCCTTTTACAGACCTAGTAGTGATATTGCTGGATCAAAAGGTATGTACAGTTTTATAGCACTTTGGGCACAGTACCAAATTGTTTCCCAGAACAGCTGGATCAGTTCACAACTCTACCAACAGTACATTAATGTTCCACCTTTCCCAGATCCCCTCCAACATTTGTCATTTTATTTTTCTGTCATATTAGCCAATCTTTTAGGTGTGAGGTGGTACCCCAGAGTTATTTTAATTTGTATTTCTCTAATCAATAGGGATTTAGAGCATTTTTTCATATGACTATAAACAGCTTTGATTTATCTGAAACTTGCCTGTTCGTATCCTTTGAACATTTATCAATTGGGGAATGACATTTATTGTAAATTTGACTCAGTTCTCTATATATTTGAGAAATAAGGTCTTTATTAGAGAAACTTATGGGCAAAATTTCTTTCACAGTTATGATTATTAACTGAGTATTTCTCGACATCCTATTTTCCTCTGTTTATTCTTCTCTCTCTCCTTTCTACTAATCCCTCCTCAAAAATGTTTTGCTTCAGATCACCTCCTCCCCCAGCCCGCCCTCCCTTCTATCAGCACTACTCCCTTCTCTTATCTCCTTCCCCTTCTACTTCCCTGTAGGGTAAAATATATTTCTATAACAAACTGAGTTAGGTATTTTACTCCCTCTTTCAGCTAACTGGGATGAGAGTAAGGTTCAAATGTTGTCCAACAATCCCCTATCTTCTCCTCCATGGTTTTTTTCAGGCCTTTTTTACATGAGGTAATTTATCCCATTCTACCTCTCCCTTCCCCCTTCTCCCAATGCATTCTTTTTCTCACCCGTTAGACTTTTTTATATATCACCTCACTACACTCAACTCACACCTGTGCCCTCTATGTATACTCCTAACTACCCTAATAACGCATATTTGGATTTTTGACAAACTTTAGCTGTCATTTCCAAAGACAGATGTCCTTCAAAGTCCCTTCCTGAACTGCACATGCCATAAGGTCAAAGGGAACCTTCATGAAGGGGGTTGGCAAACTATTAAAGTCAGGACATTAGTTTGCCAATTCCTGGCTTTTACAGTAAACTGGCTGATCCTGAACAACACTCTGGAGCCTAAGAGTCCAGAATTTGGTAATAGACTCTAGGTTCAGAGGAAACCTAGCCCTATAGTATTTTCCCCTGTGATCCTCATAGTACATGTCTCCCTCTCCCATTGCCTCAGGATCCGGTCAGAAGGACCCCAACAATTGGCTCCTTTCATTTTCTCTCACCTGATATTCCCTTCCTAGTGATGGTGCCTAGAACCATTAGAAGGCATTTTTGCATTGGGAATAGATACCAAAAACCATTTCCAGGGAAAGTTGTATAAAATACATTCTTGGAAGGGGGAGGGAAAGTTACCATAACTGGACAATTTAAAGCTTCCATGTTCACTAATTATTCCTGCTAACTCCTAACTCACTGCCAAATTATTTTGCTAAAGAACTACAAGTGCTTTCAGCAGCTTCTAAATTTGGTGGCCTGGGTCAAAGCCCCAGTTATCCTGTCCTAGTTCTGATCTTGCCTGAACCCATGCCTCCACAATCCTATATCAACTGGTTTCAAATCATGAACATTTCTGTCTAGGTCAATAAGCAGCATCAAACCACTAGCATTCTTTCTTGTCTTTCTAAGGCCCTAAAATATTCCAAAATTACACCATAATTTCATCCTCATTCAACCACAAATACAGAAAAATGATGGGGTAGTTAACCTATAAATGAAATAGTTAAAGCAAATCTAAGAACTCCAGGCAGAAATACTGAGGTAGAAAGGACCGAATTAAATAAAGTCAATAAGATAAATCAAGCAGTTTTGAGCCATGCGCTGGGACCACACAATAAAGCTATCCTCAGCACCCATACCACGGAATTTGTCAAGGAAACTGTTTCATCAGGAGGTCCTTCTTTTGCTCTGATCACCATATTCTTTTAGAAGGGGCCAATATAGAAGGGCCTTGTACAGAATCATGTTACTTAGGGAAATGGTTGGGTAAATATGGCTGAACATCCAAGAACATTTGTGATGAGCTAAGCAGATTACTCTGCAGATGGAGAGAACGCCACACAGCAAGGACAAGAGCTCAGGCATCCACATTCCTCCCGCTCTATCACGACTGCTGATCCTTGTCACACAGACAGTCAATATATGCAGCCTTTTCAAAAGTGGGTGCCCTGCCACAGAGATAAACACGACACATATACAGCAAGGAGAGTAATAAACACTATGCCTACAATGTTCCTCATTCCCTAACAGCCAGGGCCTATTTAATGTGTGCATCTAATAGATACACACCTTCACCTCTTGTTGGCTCATTTGTAGGAAGTCAGGGAGTTGAACTGGGTGACCTCTAACATCCCTTCCACCTCCAGACCTTTCCATAATGACCTTGTGCTCTATGATTTAATTACTTGTGACCTTCCTAGAAAATAACAACTAAAATTTAGCTTGCACTTTAAAGGTTTAAATAACCCTTCCCATCCACTCCCTCCTTTGATCCTCAGTGATACAGCGTAGAGAGGAGACCTGGATGCAAAGCTTTGCTCTAGCACCTACACCCTTGGGTCAATCACCTGTCTAGGCCATAATGTTCTCATCTATACAATGAAGGGATTGGATGAGATGGCCTCTCAGGTCCTTCCCGGTTCTAAATCTATGACCCTTTCCCTCTGCTGCTCCTACAGGGATGAAAAAAGCCCCAGGACACATCATCTCCCATCAGCTCTCAAAGGTTTAGTCAGCTGAATGCAAACTTTGCAGATGCTACCACGGCAATGGGAGTAACTGCTATTTCTCTAAAGTTTGTAATGCACTGGACATATATCATCTCATCTAATCCTCACAACACCTCTGCTAGAGATACAGTAACTTGAATTATCCACACTTTCCAAATGAAGCAGCCACCTTTCAGACAGCTTAGTGACTTACCCATGATCTCGTGACTCACAAGTGCGAGATGGGGTATGTGAACCCATCCCTCTTTGGGCCCCAAGGTCAGCACTCTTTCTACTCCAAAATACCACCTATTAAATACTATGTTACCATGAGGTGCCACAATCTCAATGCAGAAGACTTTATACTGCCTAGAGAACTGGCACCATCAGTGGGGAGGAGTTCCTCCTTCACCTATGATGTAGAAATAACCCTCATCTAACAATTATAGTAAAGAGTTTTGGTATAACGGCATATTGATTTCCCAATTTTAATAGATTAATATCTTATAAAAACCATCCATCCCTGCCATTTGCGTTGAACTATTCCCTGTGGACTAATAACCTCCTGAGACCATGCCATAGATGACCTAATTCTATCAGGCATGTGGCCTACTACATGTGGACACCCATACATAATAGGCAAGCCATACTTCTCAACCCATCTGACCCTACAAATGCAATTGGTACACAGTAAGCACTTTTAAATGTTCTGAATTCATTCACTCATTCAAACTAAAATCAAGTTACCCATCAACAGTTTTACTTTGGCCACAAGATTTATTTGCTTATTTAGGTAAATAAAAAAGATCCCAAGAATGTAGTAAGACATCATTAAAGAAAATAAGTTGACTTTTAAGATTCTTCAATTGTCATTTAAAAGTCTCTTTAAAATGTGGATTAGCACTTACAGTAATAGACAATACAAGTACAATTAAGATGATGAATAAAGAAAACTCCTCTTCCTAGGCTAAATATAACACAGGATATCACAGTGAAGAGAACATTCCTGTTGCCTATATGGGTCAACATTTCTAAGAATTACCTATTAGTGATGCTTGGGTTGCCTATGGCTATATCTCTTTGAAGTGAAAGAGTCCGCCAGTTCCCTGTGCTATCAGGGCAGGTATGGAGAAGGGGTGAATAGACCTGCTTCTGCAGCAGGGCCGAAAACTGAAGCTTTATACTTGGTCCTGGATGACTTCCTATGGAAACTGATAAAATTCAAAACGGAAAGGACATGCCCATGTTATCTCAAAGCCATACAAAGAGAGAAAAGCTGTGACCTCCCTGCAGGAGGCTGAACATCTACATTTCTTGGTGCTACATTTTTTTCCCTATTTGCAAAGCTAAGGCTGCCCCGGCCCTTCTTCCACACATGGAGAATCTGCAGGGGACGCTCGAGCTGTCAGATGAATCTTTTGCCAGCCACAGAGATGCCAGATCATAGTGGGCCAAGCCACTGGAGAATATGGCAAGGCCAGAAGGACAAGAGCCCACACTCAGGGCTGCATGGAGGCCATCTGATCCCAAACCCTCATTTTACAAAGAAGCAAACTGAAGCCCAGGGAGATGACTTTAAAGAATTATATGTTTAGAGATGGAAAGATCATTGAAAAGCATCTGGTTTAATTCCTCCAAGCCTATAGCAGCCTTGTAAAGAGCTTCTAAAAGCCACTTGGCTATGGCAGTTCTATTGGAATCACAAAGGATTTCAAGTCAAAGGGGCCCATTGGCTATTCCAGGTAGAGAACATAACTGGGGCTCTCCCCCTTGGGATCCCCTTCTTCAGAATATGTGAATGGTGCTCTGCCTGCTGCTGGCTTACACAGAAGGGTTGTAGAATGGTAAGGGTGCTGCCCCGTGAATCAGACACATGCCACTGCCACCTCGGCCCCAATCCCTTGGGAGGTTTTGTGGCCCAGTGGGAAAAGCACCATGTTCAGAATATAAGACCACAGTTTCAAGTGCTGCTCACTCTGCCACATACTGCCTTGTGGCCTTAGGTGAGTCACTGACCATGTCTAGATCTTATTCTCCTCCGCTAGACAAGATGATATCCACAGCATCTGCTACCTCTACATCTATGGTCCTAGGAGCCAAGGGTGCACTGGTAAATGTTTAACAATTGGCTCTCTGGGGGTAAAACAGTGTAGGTACAACACACTTTTAAATTTAATATGCATTCTCAACATTTTCACTAGTATTTTCTTAAGTCTATATAATCAACAAAAACACCCAAGCTCTGATTTATAACATTTGCCCATTTCTGAGGTGTAAATGGTTATGCTGAAAATTTAACAATCAACTGCTGACATTCAGTTTGAGCTGGCTCTAGCACTCCCCCACATGACCCTAGTCAAGGTACTAAGGCCTAGCACCACAGAGCTGGGGAGCTTAGGACTTTCCTCAACCTCTTCCGTGCTCAGCTTGAGTTTGTTCAAAGGAGCTCTGTTACCAGACGACTTGTTAATGAAAGGATCAATATATACACTGGCTTGAATTATCTTCTATTTCTTTCACATGTGCATGACTTGGCTTCCCAACTCATCTGCAGACAGGGGGGCCTCAGAGACTCCTTCTGGAAGTGCTGGGAATAGAGTCAATGTTCAATAATTTCTTGCTGATTATTCCATTATTCCTGGATCCTTACCTCCATAATTCCCCATATCATTGGGTAAGAAAACACCCAAAGCAGTAAACATCCTCAGAGCCACCCTATAAACCTAAATTTGTGTAGAAATTCAGTCATAGACAAAAGGGGCTTGGGTTAATAAATATCTTCTTGTCAGCTTCACTCTAATACCTGTTATATGTCCCTCACCATCTCTGTAGGCCCCAGACAAATGAACCCATTCTTATTTTAATAGCTGTTTCTGAAAGGCATTATGATGTGGCTGAGGGAGTGCTGCACCTAGTAGGCATGAAAACCTGGGTTCAAATATTGCCTTAGACCTTTACTAGGTGTGTGACCCTGGACAAGCCACTTAACCTCTCTCAGATTCAGTTTCCTCATCAGTAAAGTAGGTATTATACTCGTATCTACATCACAGGTTTGTTGTGAAAATAAAATTGAACAATGTATGGAACTTGCTTTACAGACATGAAAAGGCTATAGAACTTATTTATCATCATCATCATTAATATTATTAATCCCAGTGCTGTTGGATTGCTGTCCCAATCAGCACCACATGTATTTTAAAGAAATGAAAAATGGCATGCATGCTTTTACGAGTCAAAAATACAAAGGAGGGGGGCGGTTAGGTGGCGCAGTGAGTAAGAGCGCTGGCCCCAGAGTTGGGATGACCTGGAATCAGTCCAGGCCTCAGAAAATGAGCACCCACACATAAATCATGACTGGCTGTGTAACCTTGAGCGAGTTACTTAACCCCAATTGCTTTAAAAAAAATACAAAGGAGAAAGAGAAAGAGAGAGGGGAGAGGAGAGGAGAGGAGAGGAGAGAAGAGAAGAGAAGAGAAGAGAAGAGAAGAGAAGAGAAGAGGTGTTTTTTTTGTTCCCCTGACAACTACATGAAAGCCTTTCAGAGGGATCCTTGTGTTTACCAAAAGATTCCCGAGTCCCATAAGCCGTACATCTATTTGGCCAAATGCCATTGTGACTATGTGGTATTCTGTTTCTATCCATTCCTTCTCCCAGTTTCCATGGATTGACTGTAACAGGATTTCATTATCCTACAATCCAGGTGGGATTCTGCATCCTGTGAGCTGCACAATATACTCTGTGTTGGCATTAGTGAAAAGCTGCCCATTTTAGCCTATTCTGGAATAATCCACAGTCCCATATTATTATCAAAGAATGACAACAGTGCCTTCCTTTTACGTCAATGAAAACAAAGACAAACATTCTTGTATGCTTATTAGTAAGGGATTCAAACAGACTTTGCATCAATAACAGTATAGATCTCCAGGGAACAATATATTTAAATACAACATGCCAGTTGTCAACCCAAAAGGGCTCAGGAGCTATTGATCCTATGGGTTTTGTCATTAAAAGTTCATAACTTATGACCATGTGCTATAACAGATACTGTAGAGAGACAAAGTAATGAGAAAAAATAGAATGCCCTTTATACTCTCTTTTAAAAGAAACTTTTTTTGAAAAAAAGAAAAATCTCTTGATGATAAGTTTACCAAAACATCAAGGAATTCCAAAAGAGAACAAACATTAACAACTGAGGCTACTGGAACAGGCCAAATGTAGGAGGCAGTATCTGAGATGAGCCTTGAAGGAGGCCAAGGTCATTAAAATGGGACACAGCATGTCAAGTTTAGGGAAGAGCTAGAAAGCCAGTTTAGCTGAAATGCAGAGCTCCTGAAAGTTAAGAAGATGAAATAAACAAGAAAGGCAGGTAGATTATGGGGGACTTTAAATGCCAGAGTAAAGGGTTTGCTTTTTCTTTGAAAGGCAATAGGGAGTCACTGAAGGTTTTTGAGTAGGAAAGTGACATGGCTAGATCTGAGTTTTTAGAAGATTAACATGACAGATATAAGAATGCTGGATTGGAGAAAAGAGAGATTGAAAATAGGAAGCTCAGGGGTGGAGCCAAGATGGTGGAGTAGAAACAGTGTGTCCAAGCCACTCTGCCCCCAGATTTCCTCTAAAGTATGTAAAAGGGGACTCTGAACAACTTCTGGAGCCCCAGCATCCACAGAACGACACAGAGAAGCTAACCTCCCGCTGAGGACAGCCCAGCAGCCCTGCAGGAAGGACCAGCGCAGCGGTCTGGGAGCTGGCAGCGTGCAGCACACAGAGCGTGGGGAGCCGAGCACAGGTCTGGTCGGCCTGAGTCGAGGTTTAAGCTCCAGGGCGGCAGGGCCAGCAGCCGGCTGGAGGGACCCCAGAACACCAGAAGCTGTGGCGATTCCAGAATTATCAACATAGACATGCCTAGGACAAAGTGAGAGGTTAGTGCCCTATGGATTTTGGGACCAGTATTTGGGGAACGTGTTGGCTTCCTCCCCTGGGGGCTAGAAGCCGATGAGGAGACACGCCATTCTGTAGTTTTCAGAGGCAGCTCCAGCTCCTGGCCTGAGAACTGTAGGGAGATCCAGCGACCAGTCTTGGGGGGGTAATCACTCTTGCTTTAACCTCCCTGGATATGGATTGAGATCTGGGGTGGAGGTTATGGGTGGTTTTACAGCTTGCCAGAAACAGAAGTTGCCCCCCCACATGTTTGGGACAAAAATTCCCCTATCTGGCTGCAAAGCCATAGTGTGGCAACAAGCCCAAAAGTCAAGTAATTAAGTGGCAACATGCCAAGGCAAAGGAAACAAATTAAACAGAAAAATGCAACCCTAGACTCCTACTTTGGGGGCAAGGAGGGTCGAAGCATGGAGTGGGAAGAGGACTGTGAGGTCAGAAGTCCTGCTCCAAAAGCCCCAGGGGAAAACATGAGCGGGTTGCAGGCCATAGAGGACCTTAAGAAGGACTTTAAAAATCAAATAAGAGAAGTGGAGGAAAAATTGGAAAGAGAAATGAGAAGGATGCAGGAAAAGTATGAAATGAGGGTCAACAGCCTGACTGAGGAAAACAACACCTTAAAAAATAGACTAACTCAAATGGCAAAGGAGGCCCAAAAGGGCAATGAGGAGAAGAATGCCTTAAAAAGTCGAATTTGCCAGATGGAAAAAGAATCTCAAAAGCTCACTGAGGAGATTCATTCCTTCAGAGTTAGACTGGAGCAAATGGAAGCTAATGACTTTATGAGAAATCAAGATGCTGTTAAGCAGATCCAAACAAATGAAAGAATAGAAGGCAATGTGAAATATCTCATGGGAAAAACCACTGACCTGGAAAATAGATCCAGGAGAGACAATTTAAAAATTATTGGACTACCTGAAAGCCATGATCAAAGAAAGAACCTAGAAATCACCCTTCAAGAAATTCTCAAGGAAAATTGCCCTGATGTTTTAGATCCAGAGAGCAAAATAGAGGTTGAAAGAATCCACAGATCACCTCCTGAAAAAGATCCCAAAAAGAAAACTCCCAGAAATATTATAGCCAGGTTCCAGAATCCCCAGATCAGGGAGAAAATACTACAAGCAGCCAGGAAGAAACAATTTCAATATTGTGGAAACACAAATCAGAATAGCCCAGGACCTGGCAGCTTCTACACTGAGGGATCGAAGGGCATGGAATATGATATTCCAGAGGGCAAAAGAGCTGGGAATGAACCCAAGGGTCACCTACCCAGCAAAACTGAGTATTTTGTTTCAGGGCAAAATATGGTCATTCAGTGGAATAGAGGACTTTCAAGCATTCTTGAGGAAAAAACCAGAATTGAATAGAAAATTTGACATCCAGACACAAGAAGCAGGAGATGCCTGAGAAGGTAATCAGGGAAAAGAAATCAAAAGGAACTTATCAAAGTTGAACTATTTACATTCCTATATGGAAAACAATAACTGTGACTGAGGAAATCTTTCTCACTATGAAAATAATGGAAGAAGGGTGTATGGTCATGTGAATACATATGTGAATGTGTGTGATATGGTTACAGTTATATATGGATAGAGGGCATAGGTTGAATTTGTTGGGAAGGGAGGATACTCAAGGGGTGAAGTTGTGAGGTGAGAGAGGAAAGTGGCAGGAAGAGATGGGGAGAGACAGGGTGGGGTAAACTATCTCATGTAGAGGAAGCAGGGGGAAGTGGTTGCAGGGGAGGGGAAAAATAGGAAGGCAAAAAGGCGAAACCACATTCTCATTGAATTTGGTTCAGGGAGAGAATGACATACATACTAGGTGGGACATCTCAACCTACAGCAGAATGGGGGGAAGGGGTAGGAGAGGAGGGATGATGGATGGGAGGGCATCCTTGGGGGGAGGGGAGGTTGGAAGTACCCACTATGGAAGAGGGACATGATCAAGTGGGGAATGGACCAGGTGGGGGGTGTGATGAGGGGGAGGGAATTATAAGCAGCCTTGTACAATATATCTACTATGATAATGTTTTGCATAGCTAGACATGTACAACATACACTGAATTACTTATCTCCCCAGAGGGAATGGGTGACAAGGGAGGAAGGAAATGAATCTGAAATTCGAGGTCGTAACATTAAATGTTTCAAATATATATAAATACTATTATTAATACTCTTTTGCTTGTAATTGGGAGATAAGATGTGCAGGCATTGGGACACAAAGATTCACCTTCCTCTAATGGAGAGGTCGAAGGGGGTGTGGGAGAGGATAGGGGAGAGAGCAGATTGGAGGAAGCGATGTCTTGTGGGACTGCTGTTCTGGGAGGGTGGGTAGGGGTAAAACAGGGGGGGAAATGATTGTAACTCAAAATCTGGCGGAAATGAATAATGTAAAACAGAAGGTGATAAAGCATTTGTTTAAATAAAAAAATTAATTAATTAAAAAAAAGAAAATAGGAAGTTCAATTGGGTTATAACAGTCTAAATGAGAGTCGTGAAGTATCTGAATTAGGGTGATGGCTGAGTTGAGGAATAGGTTAAGTTTAAGAGATATAAAAACAAATTCATTAAGACTCAGCAACTGGCTATATATGGGAGGGTTAGCCATAGGTCCCCTGACTTTCAATCCAGTACCCTTTCTACTGTACCTAGCTTCAGGCAGCTAGGAGGTACAGTAGATAGAGCACTAAACCTGGAGTCAAGAAGATCTGAGTTCAAATCCAGCCTGACACTTACCAGCTGTGTGACCTGGAGCAAAACATTTAACCTTTGTTTGCCTCAGTTTTATCAACTGTAAAATAGGACTAAAAACCTTGCAGGGGAGATGATGGTTGTAAAGGGCTTAGCACAGTGCCTGGCACATAGTAAGTGTTGCACATATAAATGCTGGCTCCTTTCTCCTTCCTCCTCCTTCACACCCAGGTCTGTCTCCTGGGTCACATCTAATCCCCTTCCAAATTATGGCCCTCCAAAGAAAGGGAACTGTCACGTCCCATCCCAACGTTCTCTTCTCCGGGTGAAACATCCTCAGTCTCTTTGCTGGATCCAAATATGATAGAATCTCAAGGCCCTTCAGAATCCTGCTTGCCCTTCTCTATAGTTTCCAGGTAATGAATGTCCCCTCTGAACCATGGCACCCAGGAATGGATGCGATACTCTAGCTGTGGTGTGAAGAGGGCAAAGAATAGGTCAGATCCTGATTCCAAAGGACAACTAAGATCACAAGTGTATTCTAGGCCACCAGATCTGGGCACACCTCACATACCACCTCTTCTATTTAGCCACATGCCAGACTACAAGTTATCGATTCTTTCTCCTTTCTCAAACTACTTTCATTTACTCATCTAGAAAAATACTGCCTTGATCCAACCTCCAAGGTCAGGGACGGCCGGGTCTTACCTTATTCCAGCCTTCAGTGTACACCTGCTTTTAGTCTAGCTACATTCCCCAAGAACAGAGTTCCAAGCCAGAAAAGTCAAAGAGTAACAAGACTTTTTTCAGCAGTTTCTTATGCAATCACATCCTAACTTCTACCTGATCAGCTAAGATTTCAGAGTATATAATTGTATAGCCATCATAAACTACTATCTTTGGGAGTACACCATTGTCCTCGTTCCCATATGCCTCTTATGTCACAGCCGTGTACTCTGTATCAGGCTCTGAGTACTGGGCAGGATGTTCCAAACCTCCCTAAACCTCCCCAAACTTCCCTGGAATCTCAAGGCTTCTCTTCCCTTGAAGACCCTATCAGTTGGCAGCAAGTCAGAAGGTCACAGAGCTCCCTTCCTGGAACAGAGCTGTCTGATTTACCTCCACAGTGTTACTATAGAGTCAGCATGCTCTGGGTCTCATACCTCCAGGGGAACTGCACTATACCCCCAACACTGCCTTCCTTTTGATAGTGAAGAGGCTTAGGGGGTAGAGTGTACTTGGGAGGGCACTGGGACATCTTTCAAATTCTGCCTCTGGTACTGACTAACTGTGTGAGGGACCAATTCACTTGGACTCTCTGGACTTGAATGCTCATCTGTAGGTAAGGGATAATAATACCTACTGCACAGGGTTGTTGAAAAACTGAGCAAACATAAAAGTACCAGATAAATGTCAACTGTTACTCCCAAGGGCACGAGTCATTTCCTTTTTGTCTTTTAACCCCCAGAACCTACCACCACACCCAATGAACATTAAAATAAATTCTATTTAATTGAAATGACCAAGGAGTAGAAGTATCAGTGTTCTGGGAAATTTTAAACAATTGGTTTTCTGAAGAAAACAACCTATACTTAGGACACACTTTTAAGTTTTATCTACATTCTTATCATTTCTCCCCATCCATCTATTCATCAGTTTTTTTTAAGTCCAGACAATCAAAAAAATAAGTCAAGCTCTAATTTGTCACATTTGTCAAATTTGCAAGGTGTGAATGCTCACTCTGAAAATTTAACAATCATGTCTTAAGAACTGGGAGATGCTAGCTTCTTCACACATGGAGTCACATTTCACATTGGTAAAAAGAGGACTTTCCTGACAATTAGCACAGAGCACATGTCGAATAGGTTGCCTGCAGAGGTTCTGAGGTTTCTTCTCACTGGAGGAATTCAAGCAGAAGTTAGACTGCTTCTGGGGAAAAGACAAACCCAGGCTTACTACATCAGGCAAGGGATTAGGTTAGAAGACCTTTTAAATCCTTTTCTACTCTGATTCTGGGCACATGGTCCCTGTCCACGGTCCTGAGAGGAATGTCTTACCTAAGCTTAATCACTGAATGAGTGTTCCCTCAGTCAAACTGAGAACTGGGAAAGACCTTAACTTTAAAAGGCCAAGGTCTCCCACAGCATCTGGGGCCATCTCCAGTCATGCTGATCTACATCTCATACACGAGTCCTTGGCTCTGGAAGAGAAAGTGAGGCTGGTGACTTTGCACAGCAATTCCTCACTCAAATCCCATTCACCTGCATGTGGTGGCTTCACCTCTCTGATGTCATGATCCTCTTCGAGAATGAAGGACAAACAAAAAAAATCTGAGAAGAATGCAAAGAAAGATGAAGACTTTAAGCCCTCAAGGAGCTTACTATTCAGAAGCCAATCCTGTTCCTTGGATTCTCAAAATTGTAGGTTGAACCACCTTGTGAGAACAGGAAATAATAAGAATCCTTTTTAAGCTTCCTGATAAGGGGTGCTAAAAGGGCTGCTTCTTGACTCTTAATTGGAGTCAATTACCCTAGCCATGTATAAGCCACATACCTATGGAGTAAAGATAATTGGGACTTGCTTCAAAGATAGGCAGTAGCATTTAGAAACCAGCAAAACAATGGAAAGGTTGTCATGTCAGTGATTCGGTGAGAAGATACAAACAAAAACCAGAAATGCATGTTTCCAAGATAAAAGCTTTTTTTCATAAAAGCTATTTTATAAAAGAGCAAACAGCATACAGAGAAACAAACAAAATGCTAAGTGGCCTAGTTATAACCACATTTATTTTTACTCCTGAAAAGGAAAACAACTTTCTGAAACTTGACTGTGCTCTTGGTTCATTTCCAAATCCACCACAAAATCTCTGACAAGTCTTTAAACAAGAGAAAGTAACGGTCAATTTAAAATGACATGAAAATAGCTTCACTTTTGAAAAACAAATATGGCCTTTGGAAAGCCTGCCTTCTATTCCTCTAATTCATTTCAAGACTGGAAGAAAAAAAGATGCGAATTTAAAAAATGGAAGATGTTTTCTTCAGAGCCAAGGAGTGAGCATTGGGTAAAATGGGAAAATAGATCAGGGTTCTCTTTGACAACATTGTACATTTCCTTCTATATCCTCCCCCCTGTGGTGAGCCCAGGTTCTCATCTAAGCCTTCTTAACTGTTTTGGGGTCATGGACCCCTTTAATAGTCTGATAAAGCCTATGGATCCCTTTTTAGAATAAAGTTTTTAATGAATAAAATACAATTAAAAAGGAAACCAATTATATTGAAATACCGCTATCCAAATATTAAACAAGCTCATGGAACTCAGGTTAAGAACCGCTATTAGAAATGACATAACTTATGATATGTTCTCTCTCCCAGGGACAGTTGTATTTTAAAGAAGAGGGGCAAGGAAGGGTACCTGATGAGCCAATGCCTTCAATTACTGTCTAAACGTGAGCTTCTCCCGCAATCTGGCAAGTTGGTGGGGGAAATCTTTGGAGGAAGGACATGTTGTGGAAGTTTCTGAAATCAAAGACATTAAACTCAACTCTCAAGCCCATCTTATCCTTAGAAGTACTTCTTCATTTCCACTCTTGCACCTTTGCTTTTCTTCACACAGACTTGCTAACAAGATTACATATTCATTTATACAAAATTCACAAGGAGTGGACAATATGCTTTGGGGAACTGCAAGTTGTCCAAGGAAATAATGTCACTGAAGTCACGACCAAATGTCTATGATTAGGACTTTGTCCGCATGGATTACAAGAGGAATATAAATGCCACAATGTGTTTTTAGTCAAATACTTGAAAAAAAACAGGTATGGTTAGCCTAGAAGAGAGAAGATCTTATAGCTGTTTTCAAGTGACTAAAGAAGCCCCATGTTGGAAGAAGGTGGACTAGGCTTGCTCTGCTTTGACTCAGAGAGGCAGATGTAAGCTTATGTAAGGAAAACCTTCCAAACAGTTAGAGTTGGTCCGAAGAGGAGTGGGCTGCCTCAGGAAAGAGCATTAGAAGATGTCAGGCCAAGGCTGGTGTTTGGGGAGATGCCATCCTCACTGAAGCATGAGTTTAGGTTGTGTGATCTATAAGGTCCCATGCAATTTTGAGAGCTTATGAGGCTGTGATTCAAATGGCCCATAATAAAAGTCTTCCTATTAGATGGCATCCATGTTGGGCCACATTTTAATAGCCTGCCATCACTAAGGAAAAGAGTAGATCCTTATCACATTTTAGAATAAGAGTTTCTTTGGATGTTGATAAGATAGCTGGGATGTAGGTAACGTGCTTTGAAAACATTCAATTGCTTTACAAAGGTCAGTTATTCATATTATCATTGTTTTTTTTTAAACAAATGCTTTATTAACTTCTGTTTTACATCATTCATTTCCGCCAGATTTTGAGTTACAATCATTTCCCCCCTTTATTCCCCTACCCAACCTCCCAGAACAGTAATTCCACAAGATATCGCTTCCTCCAATCTGCTCTCTCCCCTACCTTCTCCCATACCCCCATCGACTTTTCCATTAGAGGAAAATGAATCTTTGTGTCCCAATGCCTGCACATCTTATCTCCCAATTATAGGCAAAAGAGTATTAATAATAGTATTTATATATATATTTGAAACATTTAATGTTACACCCTTGAATTTCAGATCCCTTTCCTTCCTCCCTTGTCACCCATTCCTTCCTGGGATATAAGTAATTCAGTATATGTTGTACATGTCTAGCTATGCAAAACATTATCATAGTAGATATATTGTACAAGGCTGCTTATAATTCCCTCCCACTCATCCCACCCCCCACCTGGTCCATTCCCTGCATGATCCTGTCCCTCTTTTATAGTGGGTACTTCCAACCTCCCCTCACCCCAAAGATGCCCTCCCATCCATCATCCCTCCTCCCATCCCCCTTCCCCCTATCCTGCTGCAGGTTGAGATATCCCGTTTACTATGTATGTCATTTTCTCCCTGAACCAAATTCAGTTTGAATGTGGTTTTGCCTTTTTAGCCTTCCTTATTCTCCCCCTCTTTTGCAACCACTTCCCCTTGCTTCTTCTGCATGGGATAGTTTACACTACCCTGTCTCTCCCCATCTTCTCTTGTCACTTTCCTCTCTCACCTCATAATTTCATCCCTTGAGTATTCTCCCTTCCCAACAAATTCAACTCATGCCCTCTATCCATATATAACTGTAACCATATACACACACATTCACATATGTATTCATATGACCACACCCCTTCTTCCATTATTTTCATAGTGAGAAAGATATCATCAGTCACAGTTATTGCTTTTCCATATAGGAATGTAAATAGTTCAACTTTGATAAGTTCCTTTTGATTTCTTTCCCCTGATTACCTTCTCAGGCATCTCTTACTTCTTGTGTCTGGATGTCAAATTTTCTATTCAATTCTGGTTTTTTCCTCAAGAATGCTTGAAAGTCCTCTATTCCACTGAATGACCATATTTTCCCCTGAAACAAAATACTCAGTTTGCTGGGTAGGTGACCCTTGGGTTCATTCCCAGTTCTTTTGCCCTCTGGAATATCATATTCCATGCCCTTCGATCCCTCAGTGTAGAAGCTGCCAGGTCCTGGGCTATTTGGATTGTGTTTCCACAATATTGAAATTGTTTCTTCCTGGCTGCTTGTAGTATTTTCTCCTTGATCTGGGGATTCTGGAACCTGGCTATAATATTCCTGGGAGTTTTCTTTTGGGGATCTTTTTCAGGAGGTGATTGGTGGATTCTTTCAACCTCTATTTTGCCCTTTGGATCTAAAACATCAGGGCAGTTTTCCTTGAGAATTTCTTGAAGGGTGGTTTCTAGGTTCTTTCTTTGATCATGGCTTTCAGGTAGTCCAATAATTTTTAAATTGTCTCTCCTGGATCTATTTTCCAGGTCAGTGGTTTTTTCCCATGAGATATTTCACATTGCCTTCTAATCTTTCATTTGTTTGGATCTGCTTAACAGCATCTTGATTTCTCATCAAGTCATTAGCTTCCATTTGCTCCAGTCTAACTCTGAAGGAATGAATCTCCTCAGTGAACTTCTGAGATTCTTTTTCCATCTGGCAAATTAGACTTTTTAAGGCATTCTTCTCCTCATTGCCCTTTTGGGCCTCCTTTGCCATTTGAGTTAGTCTATTTTTTAAGGTGTTGTTTTCCTCAGTCAGGCTGTTGACCCTCATTTCATACTTTTCCTGCATCCTTCTCATTTCTCTTTCCAATTTTCCTCCACTTCTCTTATTTGATTTTTAAAGTCCTTCTTAAGGTCCTCTATGGCCTGCAACCCGCTCATGTTTTCCCCTGGGGCTTTTGGAGCAGGACTTCTGACCTCACAGTCCTTTTCCTGCTCTATGCCACCAAAATAGGAGTCTAGGGTTGCATTTTTCTGTTTATTTTGCCTTGGCATGTTGCCACTTAATTACTTGACTTTTGGGCTTGTTGCCACACTATGGCTTTAAGGCCAGATAGAGGAATTTTTGTCCCAAACGTGTGGGGGGCAACTTCCGTTTCTGGCAAGCTGTAAACCCACCCACGACTTCCACCCTAGATTACAATCCAGATCCAGGGAGGTTAAAGCAAGAGCGATTACCCCCCAAGACTGATCGCTGGATCTCCCTACAAATTTGCAGGCTGGGAGTGGGAGCTGCCTCTGAAAACTACAAAATGGTGTTTGTCCTCAGCGGCTTCTAGCCCCCAGGGGAGGGAGCCGACGCATTCCCTAATACCAGTCCCAAAGTCCATAGGACACTAACCTCTTACTTTGTCCAAGGCAAGTCTATGTTGATAATTCTGGAGTCGCCACAGCTCCTGGTGTTTTGGGGTTCCTCCAGCTGGCTGCTGGCCCTGCCACCCTGGGGCTAAAACCTCGGCTCATGCGGACCTGGGCTCTGCTCGGCTCGGCTCCTGCCCTCTGCGCGCTGCACTCTGCCAGGTCCCAGACCACTGCGCTGGTCCTTCCTGCAGGGCTGCTGGGCTGTCCTCAGTGGGAGTTTAGCTTCTTTGTGTTGTTCTGTGGGTGCTGGGGCTCCAGAAGTTGTTCAGAGTCCCCTTTTACATCGTTTGGGGGGAATGTGGGGGCAGAGTGGCTTGGATGAGCTGTTTCTACTCCGCCATCTTGGCTCCGCCCCCCTATCATTGTTTTTAAAAGACAGTTTTGGAAATCCCTACAGAAAACAAGGGCAGACCTGATTCAAAATCCCAGTCACCTGTTATTGTTTTAATGGTGATTCATTTTAATAGGAAATCCCAACTCTTTTTTTCTGACATGATAACAGGAAGAAAACAATATCAGTGCTTGAGACTCAATTGTCCCTGGTTGATTCAGTCAACCCACCAAAAGATCCATTCAATAATATTTGTAAAACGTCTTGTAAAACTTCAAGCCTTATACAAATATCAGATAATATTTAAATCAAGCAGATTTGAAGCTCCAGAACACATTGAGAAAATTATTAAATCACATTTCTCTAGTGCTTGACAGTTTGCCAAATGTTTTCCATGTCTTATCACAGTAGATCCCCCTATTGGTTTTGTGGGATAGGTACTACACATCTCATAATCACCCATTTTCAGATGAGGAAACTGAGGCTCAGATAAAGTCTTTTTTCCAGGGGACACAAGGTTAGTATGTTGTTCTGGAGAAAGGATTCCAAGGTGTCTCACCTGGCTTCAGGGTCAGTTGCAAAAGCAAGTGGTTGGTGAGGCTATTGAGGAAACAGCCAGAGGAGGATAGCAATTGAAGTGAGGCATGGCTAGGGCTTCTCTGAAATGGCAGGGAAGGCCAATTGGGACAGTCACCAGTAGAACAGTGGGGCCAGGGGCAGATTTACAGAGAAGAAAAGCTAAATACCTCCAGGACATGGTCTATGTATGGATAGCAAGAGAGGAGATGGCCAGGAAAGAGAAATACATAATCTGTAAGGTCCCTCCTAGCCCTAAATTCTAAAGCTTCCTTATGTTTCCTATTAAAAAAAAACACATATGGGGATATGGCATATAGTTAAAGACTAATAAATGCACACTGAATTGACTGATGCATGCCCACATACATAAGGAGGGGCTGAAGGTGCCAGGCCTGTTGGGCCTGCAGTCAGAAGCCCCCTGGACTTGGATGGCCACCCCAGCACTGTACAGGTGGCAACCTGTACCTCCCAGCTCCCAGCAGGGGCATGCCCCCAGGCCTTTCCTTTTGCAGGGCGGAGGGGGTGACAGCCCCAAGCTGGTGGGGCAGAGGCAGGGACTTGTCTGAGCTCTCCCCAATCCCTCTCCAAACAAATGTAAAATATCAGGTCAAAAAGAACTTTGCAGTGGCAGGGCCCACAAGAGGAAGAGGGGAAACAATCTTCCAGATTCCAAGATGATTTGGAAAGTCTACACCAAAGGCCTGTGTTACTGGGTTGAGAGGGGAGCACAGGCCACATGCCCCTATGGGGGCAGCAGGCCTTGGGGGGGGGCAGAATCCGCAGCCGGGGCTGCCCACCAAACAGCAGGGTGGAAGGAGATCACAGGGATGCGTGCCTTGCCAGCATCAGGAACAGGACTTTATGGCATTGCCCAAATCGGGTCTGGGCCATGGGGCATGATGGGAGCACTAGCACACCAAGGCTTGTGGCTGCAGGGGGTGGAGAATCCCAGGTCACAGAGTCAGGGCAGAGAAGATCACAGGCTGAGAAAGCAGTGACCACATCTCTCCTTAGATCCTACTACTTAGGAAGCACCCCAAACCTATGGATCCCCAGAGCTAGCTTTGGAAAAAGCAGCACACAGGGCAGGCCACCCAGGAACCAACTGCTCAAAGTTCCCGAGGGCAGCACAGGAAGCCAGGAGAAGAGCCCTGGAAGAAGAGTGGAAGTGGGAGAGGAACATTGTTATGAGAGGACGGGAAGTCCAATAAAGGACAGGAAGTCCAATAAAGGACAGGAAGTGGAGGGACTATTTCCATAACACCACAGGAAGTGGGCAGGCAGCATATCACAGTATACTGACTAGAAGTAGGAATGAGAAGAAAAAGCCTATTAAAAGGACCGAAAGAAAAGTATCTCACAGTAACAGGAAAGGATGTCGGCAAGAAATCTATCATAGCACTGTGTGTGGCGGGGTGAAAACTTCTCAGAACTCCCCCCCTTCTCCCACTCCTTCTTCTGCAAGCCCTTTTAGGAGGCTTTCAGATTTCCCGCCTCTGTGGGCCTCTCCTCCCTTTCTCTTGCTGTCAATCAGCCTCCTTGGCAGCCTCCTCTGTTGTTTACCATTGGGGAAGATTTTCATACAGAGACTTGAGGCCCCCACAACCAATGGGAGAAGGGACCCCATTAGGGTATAAATTCTTGTTCTGTCTTTTGTAAAGTGCCTCTTCCTCATGTTGGGTCATGGGAAGACTACCCTCTTCACCTGGGGAAGAGAATAAATTCCTGTTCCTATCCTAAGAGATCTCTGTGTTCTTGATTAAATTTTAGATGAGATTTTTCATCCCACACAGCACAATGAGCTAAAGAAGGTGTGAGGGGAAAGGCCCGGGATCTAGGAAATGGGAAGACTGTTATTGTGACACCAGAGGAAGTAGGGGGAAGCGTGTTACAATGCCAGGACTGTAAGGAGGTGTGGGAAAAAGGTCAAAACGAGACCTGGAGAGGAAGTGGGAAGACTGACATTACAAAACCAGATGGAGCATCTCCTCTCCTCGTGTTCACTTTTCTTCCCTTTTATCTAGTTTCTTCTGGCACTGATGTACCTAGGCCCCCCAGCCAGCCAAGTATTTGTGGACGCCCATCTCATGTCTGTCTCGTCTTGCTGGAACAAGAACCTTGCAGCTGGTCCACCATGGCAGCCGGGGTGGGCTGTAGGAGTGTGTGAGAGGCATTTCCATCTGGCTCGGGAGGGCTGACCATCAGCAGGAGCCTCTGCGCCTCCAAAATCAGCAGGCACCACTCATCAGGGTATGCTTTACTGTGTCGATTGTCTAGTCCTCAGGGAGTGCTAGTAATGCAGATCAAACTTAAAAGTGCCTGTGCTCTTGCTTTAGGAACAACAACTAAATCTATTCTATGGCCATTGCTTTAAAGGGCGTATACTACAGTCAGCACAGTTGGTGGGGTATCGAGTGGTGAGAATAACAATACGGGGATGTAATCAATAATCACTTTATTACAGGACCATTTCATACAGAGCCAAAGATGCAAGGGGCTAACAAAATTTATATACCCCCCCAAAAGAATATAGATACCCCAAAAGAATGCAAACAATGTACAAGGGCCCTCCTTCTAGGTGACCTAAAGGAATGCAGACAATGTACACAGACCATCCCTTAATCTTGTTTACTATTTACCCTTGCTTAAGGTTAGTTATTTATTAGGGTAATATCCTAGGACCATATCCAGAGGCACAAACAAAAAACGATTACACTCCCTCTTGCTTATCTGCCCTGTAACTTTTCAGGTAACTGTATAGGGCAAGGGAATATTCCTTTAGCGAGGTCAAAGGACCCCAAAAAATTCTCTACATTTATACGTCCTCCTGCTTATCTGCCTTGTAACCTTTCAGGTAATAACATAGGGGAGGGGAACATTTCATTAGCAGAGCTGGGGGACTCCTGAAAGTTATCTACAAGTGTGACAATTCACCAGCCCATGTCTCCAATCACAACTCCCTGAAGTCAAAGTCTCACTTGTTAAAAATTTATCCACAGAAACTAAGACAGAGCCTGTCAAATACCAGAGATTAACAAATTCTTTATGATCAATTGCTCTGATATGTAAACAGAGTGGTTCAATAGGAAAGGGAGCTGCTAGGTGGAGCCACAGTGCACAGAGGGCTGGCTATAGAATCAGGAAGACTTCTTCCTGAGTTCAAATCTGACTTCAGACATCCTAGCTGTGTGACCCTGGGGAAGTCACTTCACCCTGTTTGCCTCAGTTCCTCATCTGTCACATAAGCTGGAGAAGGAAATGGCAAACCACTCTCTGCCAAGAAACCACCAAAATGGGGTCATGTAGAGTCAACTGAGAAAATGACTGAACACCAATAAGGCAGTAGAAAAGCACAGTGGTTTTAGAGTATGCTACTTTGAGTAAGTCACTTTGCTCTCTGGGCCTCATTTGTTTTTTTTTTTTTATTTTTAGTAAACTGGGACAGTAGACTTGTTGGTCTCTAAAGGATCTTCAAGCTCAAACTCTCAAATCCTATGATGCATAGCATGGGTGAGAATCTGCTCATTTTTACAACAAGCAAAATCAATAAACATTGCTATCATTTATTTCTTCTGAGGAGCATGCACACCATCCTTCAGGAGCTTGGGCTCTTACATGGGAAGGAGGGAAACTAGGGTGGCAGAAGCCTAGAGAAAAATCTGAAAAAGAAAAGGTTTGAGAATCAGTGACCTCCAGAAGGATATGATCCTCCTTGAGGAAGCAGGCTGATTATCAATTTACTGTCCCATTAAGGCTCAAATACCTAACAACAAGCCACCCTGAAAGGCAGATCTAAAAGTTACAGCCAGGAACATTACAAAAACCTTTTCTCTCATGCCATTTTCCTTTGCTTTTACTTACTTTGTTTTTTGAAGAAAAAAACCATCAGAGTCCTTCACAAGGGAAAATTGCAGGGCTGAAGGGGATGATTGAATTATCAAGAGACAGCCATATATCTCTTTCTTGGGCTTTTTATTGACATGAAGAGGTTGCTAATGTATGAAGGAAGAGAATATGGAGCTGTAGAGCTGATGAGGGCCTGCAGGA
This sequence comes from Gymnobelideus leadbeateri, assembly GCA_011680675.1. NCBI lineage: Eukaryota > Metazoa > Chordata > Mammalia > Diprotodontia > Petauridae > Gymnobelideus > Gymnobelideus leadbeateri. The sequence goes on from WOXC01002879.1 coordinate 214,110, forward strand.
GGAAAGCATTGTGGCATTCCAAATACCTCCCATGATGTACCTTCATTTCTTCGGAAGTGCACTTGAATTCACATGTCAGCCAGGGCATTGTTGGCAGCAAGAAGTTCAAAAGATGCATCTTTTTTTTCTTTTTGGAGGGCAAGTAACTTGCCCAAAATCACAGGGCTAGGTTTTTGTGTATGTGTGTTAAGTGTGTGAGGCCAGATCTGAACTCAGGTCCTTCTGACTCCAGGGCCAACGCTCTACTCACTGCACCACCTAGCCACCCCCAAAAGATGGTTCTTAATGGAACAGCCCTGGCCTTGCTTTTTTTGTTCTTGACTTTGGCCTAAACTTATTTTCTGTTGCAGTGAATGTCTTATTTTAAATAAGGGGGGGGGGCCATGATTATTAGAGAACCCCACAGACAAAATGAATGATAAGCACAGAAGTGTAAATGAAAAGATCACCATACAAATGAAGGCAGAATCAGTAAGAGTTAGGAATAATGGACAGTGGTAGCTCAGTGGCACAGTGGTCAGAGTTCTGGACTGGATAGAGTCAGGCCAACCTGAGTTTGAATATGACCTCAGACACATGAGCAGGTGTGACTTGGGCTCTGAGTTTCTCCGTTTCCTCATTTGTAAAATGAAAAAGCTAGACTGGGTGGCTTCTTCATCCATGTTACACCTCCATCTGTGGATGTCCCCCAAGGCCTCACCTAGGCCCCTCTTCTCTTTTTGCTCGCACTGGTGATTGCCTCCCTTGGCTTCAGTGATTATCACTATGGAGATGATTCCCAGATCTCTCTATCCAGCCCTAGGCCCATCTCTTGAGCTCTAGTTCTATATCACCAAATGCCTCCTGGGGGTCTCAAACTGGTTGTCCCATGAGCATCTCAAATTCAATGTGTCCAAAAAAAGAGCTTATTGCCCCACCTCCCCCCACCTCCCACCCGCTTTTGAAGGTCCTTATTTACTGCCAAGCATACCACATTCTTCCTGATGTACAAGCTTAAAACCTCAGTGTCATCTTCAACTCCTCTCTCATACTCAATACACATACCCAATCTGTGGCCAAATCTTGTTGTTTCTACCTCCATAATATCTTTCTATGTCTCCTTCTCTCCACTCACATAAACACCACCCTGGTGTACTGGCAGGCCCTCATCACTTCTTACCTAGACTATTGCAATAGGCTGTGGGTCACTCTGCCTGCCTCAAGTTTCTCCCCCACTCCAAGTTCTCCTCTACTCAGTTTCTAAAGAATAGGTATGATCATGGAACCCCTTTTCCACTACTAAATAAACCCCCATAGCTCCCTAGTACCTTCAGGATCAAATATAAATGCCTGTTTGGCACTGAAAGCCCTTCCCAACTTGGTCCCTTCCTACTTTTCCAGCCTTCATATACTCTACTCCCCACCATGCACTCGATGATCCAGCGATACTGGATGTTGCTTGCACACCTTGCTCTTTCTTGCTCCGTCTCCCATCTCTGGGCCTTTACACTGTCTGTCCCTCATACCTGGAATGCCTTCCCTCCTCATCTCTGCCTCTCCCCTTTCCCAGCTTCCTTCCAGCCTCTCCTCAAGTCCTACTTCCACAGGAGGCCTTTCCCAGTATCTCTGACAATACAGATATAGCTAGAGAAGATACAGGTAGAGAGGACATAGATATGTCTTCTCCATACCCACCTCTTTACATGTCGTCTACCCCATTAGAATGTGAGCTCCCGGTGGGCAAGGACTCTGTTCGGGCCTTTCTTTACATGCACAGTGCTCAGTACAAAGTAAGTGCTTCCATGATCATTGATGTGACCTAAGAAGCATGCAGTTAAGATAATGGCTTCTCCCTCTGGTTGGCAATTCCCGAGTCTCAACCTCCAAATTTCTTGATCCCCAGGGTAACTGTTGAAGTCTCAGGAACACTGTTTAGTGACCTGTGCTTAGGAGAAGGCAAACAGTTTTGAGGCTCAGTCTCAGAGCTGTCTATGCAAACAGTGTTTTCTGATCTCATCTGACCATGCTATGATGTGGCACTGTTGTTGGGACTTGGAGAAAGGCAGTGTTGAAAACTCTTGATATAGGAACTGTCTTTGCCAGTGTAGATAACAAAGGATCTAAGACTGAGGAGATAAGTCCTAGGGAGCTAACCTGAGAGGTTAAGTGACTTGCCCTGGGTCCCAGAGATTTTAACTAACAGGCAGAATTTGAACCCATGCTTTCCTGGTGACAGCTATGTGACACAGTAAAAAGAGTACTGGGCCTGGGGTCAGGAAGACCTGAGTTCAAATCTTGACTTTTAATATTTAATTTAATAGTTGTATAACTGTAGGAAAAATCACTGAACCTGTCTGCCTCCATTTCTTGAATTGTAATATGATAATAGATAAGAATAGCACCTGCCTGCCTGGGTCATTATGAAGATAAACTGAGATAATATTTGTAAAATACTTAGCACAGTGTCCAGCACATAGGAAGAGAGGAGCTTTATAAATGTTTCTTTCCTTCCTTACACCCTGATTCAAAATCAAGAACTTTGTATACTGGGCCACATTGCTGAGGTACAGTAATAGGAATAAAACTTTTGTTATAATACAGTCTTTTTCCTAGAACACTAAATATGGTACAATATTCACATAAAAAGAACCATAGGGCAGTGGAATGTTGGATAAGCTGCTACTCCTGGAGTTGGGAGGGCCTGAGCTCAAATCAAGCCTCAGATATCTACAGGCTGTGTGACCCTGGGCAAGTCACTTCACCGCTGATTGCTTCACTTTCCTCAACTGTAAAATGGGGATGACATTGTGTCCATCCCAGGGTTGTTGTGTAGATCATATGAAATAATGCTTACAAAACACAGGACCTAGCACATAATGGATGCTATATACACTTTAGCTAGTCATTTAAACATAAGCCCTGCCCCCTTGACACAAATCCCTATGGCTGAAATCTGGAAAGGATTGTAGATTTCATCTAGTCCAACCCTCTCTTTTTATGGAGGAAGAAGGGATTTGTCTAAAGTCACAACTAGCAATCTTTCCAACCACAATGTGACATATTCACTCAAGGAGTCACCTTTTCATCCACCCACCCCATCTCTGGGCTAGGTTCCTGGGGCATATCAGTAAGAGTCCACTTTTCTAGGGTGTTCAGGGAAATTCACCTAATTAAACCATTTTGGGCCTCAGTTACGGCTTGTCCCTGCCTCTTATTGTTATGATTTTCAGCAGGTAGGGAGGGGGTGAAGAATTGCCATACATGGGCAGTTGCTCTCTGTTGTTGAACTATGTACAGACACAATTATTTGAGTTACTCAGGCCAGAAATGTGCTTGTGTATGAATTACCAAGATATTACATCTCACCCCAGAACAGCAGATGATTGAAAACTCAGGAGCCTGATGGCAGCACTGCTCAGGGTTGATCTGTCTTTATTTGCTCCCAGTTTTTTGGAAAGCTCTGAAAACTTTTGGTTCCAGAACTCCTGAGCCACAAGGTTTATTTGTAGATTAGGTACAAACACAGAGTTATCGCAAAGAGTAAGGAGCCTGAAGACTGCCAGGGCACAAGAAACACAGGTTGTTTCAAGCAGCAGATACAATAGAAAGGCAAAGGTAGGAAACTGCTGCAAAATCTAGTTGGGGTGTGTGTGTGTGTGTGTGTGTGTGTGTGTGTGTGTGTGTGTGTGTGTGTGTGTGTGTAGGGTAATGAATCTATAGAGGGGATGAGGGGAAAGGTTTATATTATTAGCAGTTTAAATGCATTATGGTCACTGTTTAAATACAATCTTGATGAATTGTTCCTAAAAATGGTATTGATCTGGGTGATCAATCTTGGAGCTTTTGTCAAAAAGGATTTTTTCACCAAAACTACAATATCAATTACTTGCATCAGTGCAAGGATTGAAGAAGAGGGAGAAGCACTTGAGTAGAGTTGCCAGAGCTGGGGCAGGCCTGCCTCAATCCTGGGGCTGCAGACTTAAGCCTGCCAGGACTCCCACCCAAAGAGTTCATTGGCAAACTTGTGGCATTTACAGAGGCCTAGCTTTAATAAGCTGAACGCCAGTCCTTTCAAACTAAGACAAGACACCAAGATGTCTGAGGCTGGCCTGTAGAGGCTGCCTAGCCAACCTCAGAAGCAAGAGACAAGGGCTGGCCACTGATGATAAGGAGTCTTGCCAGGTTCCAGGTCTCCTAGGTTTGCAGAATGCAATCTAACCATACAATGCCAGGGAATGCAGGGTAAATACTTACATTCTAGACACTGTGCACAGACATTTGACATAAGAAGGAAAGCACAGAAGCACTTAGCAGTACCAAGATGACTGGAAATGTCAGGGCAAATGAATGATATTTTTTTTTTACCCCCAAGAAATGGCCTGAGAAGAAAGGGTGCATGATGCGACCAACTGGCAAACAGAGGCAAAGCTGCATCTTACCTTCCTCATGAAACCTTGCTGCCTCCACTGGCTGTCCTACAGTTTCTCTAAAGGGGCACTCTTGAGTGTCTTGAAGGATAAATTAAATGAACTTTCTGTTTTGTAGCTACATGACCTATACTGGGACATGGTGTGGCAGAGTCATAACTAGGTGGGGTATCTAGGGCTTTGCTACTGGTGAAGGCACATTTCCTCCCCTGGACCATTCAGAGACCACCATGTCTCTGTGCTCATGGTCTGACCCACAGCCCCGCAGAGGGAGACTAAGACTGGGAGAAGAAGACCAGGGGATGTTGTCGGAGGACATGAAAGGGCCAACTCCTCCTTTCACCTCTCTGCATTACCACTACCCCCTCTACCAACTGGCCTCTATGTCACACATACTCTCTCCTCAAGTGAAAACAAATTCCTAGCTCTGCCTTTTCTGAACTGAGGTGTTTATTTTGGTAATAAGACTTCCTAGGAAAAGGGAAGCAGGTGGAACATCAGTATGGCTCTTCTCTGGAAAGCAAGCAGCCCCAAGAGTTCCTTTTTGCAGTGACTCTTTGAGGTCAAAACAAAGACAATGCCAATCTTAACACACTGAAGCTACATTGTAATGTTTGTCTGAAGATCTTAAAGTGTCTTTGATGAAATGGGAGCACAAAGAGGGAAATCGTGACTTTTAAAGTTGGACTGACAGATGTGTCTGTATGCGTTCCTCAACTGACTGTATGTAATCTTCATGCTCTGGGTGACCTTAGGCAGATCACTTCAATGTCAGTTACCTCTTCTGGATAACATGACATAGGGTTGGACTAGATCTTTCTGAATGTCCCTTCCAGTTCTAAATCTGCCATATTGTGTGACTCAGTGACCTCCAAGTTTACTTCAGGCTTTCATTCCTATGATCCTGTCCACAGAAGTATTCAATTAAGATAAAACAATTTTGGGGGCTGCTAGGTGGCACAGTGAATAGAGCACTGGCCCTGGAGTCAGGAGGATCTGAGTTCAAATCCGGCCTCAGACACTTAATACAAAAACTAGCTGTATGACCTTAAGCAAGTCACTTAACCCCAATTGCCTTACAAAAAGCAAAAAAAAAAAATGTAAAAAGATAAAACAATTTCCACTTTGGGAAGGTAGTAAAATATATTAAGAAATATTTAAAAGTCATAAGTATATCTTGGCCTCCTCTTCTTGAATGAAATGTAGTAATGAATCTACATGAAAAAGCCTTGGAAATGGTTGGTCATTCTTTAAAAGATCACAAAATGATGCCATTCCCATAAGAATTCAAGCACTGAAGAGGAAGTAAAATATTACTCTGAATTCACTTTTACATTAAACTCTGAAATCTGAAAGTTAAAACTTTTCTCCATTTCCTGAATTGATATAAAGTAGGTGCTTTTGAGTTGCCATTCAACCAGTGCAGTGAATTGGAGGTGAAGTCAGGAAAAGCTAGGTTCAGACAGTCCCTTGGACACTGCCAAGCAGGACCTCAGAGATCAGTGAGACAGAGGTGGAATAGTTTGTAAGATGAGAGGATATAAGATTTAGAACTGGAAGGGAACTTTGTGGTCATCTCGGCTAGGACTTTTTTTACCTTCTGGGGTCATGTACCTAGAGGGCAGCCAGGTGGCACTGCAGGGGATAGAGCACCAAGCCTGGAGTCAGGAAAACTCATTTTCCCCAGTTCAAATCTGGCCTCAGAGTTCCTAGCCATGTGATCCTGGGGAAGTCACTTCATCCTGTTTGCCTCAGTTTCCTCATCTATAAAATGAGCTGGAGAAGGAAATGGCAAACCGCTCCAGTGTCTTTGCCAAAAACACCACCACCACCATCAAATGACGTCACAAAGGGTCAGACATGACTGAAACGACTGAACAACAAAACCCCTTTAGAAGTCTGACAAAGCCTTCTCTTCTCAGAACAATATAATGTTTGGGTTTTTAATTTATAACTGAAGGAAATTATAAACTTCAAAGAGGTTATTAAAAATAAAGACATAATATTTCCCCTTCCAAGTTCCCAGGATTCCATTCCTAACCCCAAATCTCTAGGAACCCTAGGTTAAGAACTCTTGATCTAGTCCAACCTTCTTTTACAGATAACAAAATTGAGCCCCAGAGAGGATGAATTACTTGCTTGAGTTCACACAGGTAATAAGTTGAGTCAGAACTAAAACCCAGTCTTTAGAGGCCAAATCTGGTGCTCACCTGTCTGTTAATGTAGATTCCAACTTAAACCATTTGTACATCTCAGTCACAAAGATGGTTTTCCCCAGAAAACCTGTTGGCTAAACATGCTATGCAAACTCATCTATCACATGTAGGCAACGATGGTCTCTTTATCTACTCCCACTTTATAATTATTAAGTCTGTTTCTTGACTTCAAGGATGAAAGACCAAACTAATTCAAAGCTCATAAAAGAAAGACATCCTCAGGTTTTTGTGGGAATGGAAAAAGTGTGCTTACTCACTCCAAACCCCAGAAGCAGCTAATGGAAAGCTGCTATTTTCACTATTGATGGTTTCAGAGCATGTGCTAAAGCATCCTGAAGACCTTCAAAGAAAGAACTAGGCTCTCTTAGCATATGACCCAAACTGATGAGCCTCAGGGTTGATCATCCCAGCCTCATGATCACTTGGAAAAAAAAGATATGAACAATGATAGAAAAAGGGCCCCAAATACACCAAACATTCCGGGAGGGGGATAATGTATGTTGTTTAACAATATACCACAATATAGTGCATGTTTCAGGCATGCCGGGAGATGTTTCCCAACATGAGATGGAGAAATTTCTGGGATATTTGAAAATAGATCATGCTGCCACTTTTCCCTTCTGGGACTCCTTTCAGGGTTCTGCAATCCCAGCTTCAAATTATGAATCTCACAAATAAGTGATAAAAATAAGGACATAAAATTAATCTTATAAAAGAACTAGATGTAGGGCTCTTTTTTTCTTTTGAAGCTGACTAATGTTAAAATCTGCACTGAAAGTTCAATGGGTGAAACAGAAAACACAATTGAAGGCTCTCAGGGAATTGGGGTGCTATCCATCACATGTACACACCAGACTGAAATGTGTCTAACTAGGATGAGCTAAGCCAAGACCACAGCCATTTGGATTTCCATTTTAGCCTCTCAGTTTTTAAGTCTATTCTCTTTCATGGAAGTTTTACACCTGATTTTTCATGTCCTATGTATTATTTATGATCTAGAAATAATACTCTCCTTTGAACTAAAAGATGTCATACCTCATGAGGTTTCAATATGTATTAGCACAGGCCCATTTAAATGTCTCTCATTTTTAGGAAATATTTACTATATATACCCCAAGAATATTTTATTCAATAGACAATTATTGGATCAGCTTATACAAATTTGTCATGGTTCCTCATAGTAGAAATTAAGGCAGGGCTTTTAAATTCCACATTAATCGCCTCCATTTGTGAAATACATTAGATAACTGTCCCAAAGAGAACCTTAAATACTCCTCCTCACTTGGCTTGCTGGGGCCAAAAGGAAAAAGTCTAATCCCCTCTACCACATGACAGCCCTTTAAATACTTGAAGGCAACTATGAAATTAATTAGGGATAAATATCAATTTCTATCCTTAGATGAAAAAAAAATCAACTTCACAAGTACAAGACTGAGTGAACACAGCTAGTAAAACAATTTGTATAAAAATGACCTGGGTGTTTTAGTGGACAGCAAGATTAACGTGAGTCAACACTGCCACTGGGCAGCCTAAAAATCTCCACGATGGGGATGATGGGATCCTTGGCTATAGTAAGAAGCACTGTGTCCAGAATGACAGAGCTAATAACTCTATTAAAGTCAGCTCTGGGCAGGCCTCAGTTAGAGCTTACTACACCACAGTAAATAGAAAAGTCAGAGGAGGCCCAGGAAGGCTCGAGGCCTGAAGAACAAGCCATACAAGAACTAGTTGGAAGAACTGGGAATATTTTGATTTCAAAGGAAAGAGCAGAGAGAGATGGCTACTTTTAAGTGCTTGAGTCATGCAAAACTCCAGCCAGCAGAACTAGGAGGAGCAATGAGTAGAAGTAGCTGAGGGGCAGATTGGAGCTCAGCCTGGGGAAAAACTTCCCAGTTATCAGTGCAGTCCAAAGGGGCATGAGCTGTCTGTCTCTAGAGATAGTGAGAGGGTCCCAATTCATCTTTTTTTTTTGCTTTTTGGAGGGCAATTGGGGTTAAGTAACTTGCCCAAGGTCACACGGCTAGGTTTTTATTTGTGTGTTCGTTAAGTGTCTGAGGCCGGATCCGAACTCAGATCCTTCTGACTCCAGGGCTGATGCTCTACTCACTGCGCCATCTAGCCGACCCCCCCCCCCAATTCATCTTTTAATGAGCCAGGAAATGAAGTCACTTATTGCGGATAGATTCTCCAAGGGATTCACAGAAGAAATCAAGCAGTCTGGCTCTGAATCCCAGCTGGGTGATCTTAGGAAGTTGCCTAACCTCTCTATGTGGAAGGTTCCCCCTTTTCATCCTGGAGATAGTAACATTCACATTCCTTCTCTTAAAAGTTTGTTGTGAGGAAAGCATTTTGTAAACCTTCAAGTCGTATAGAAATACGACCTCTTGTTATTAACCACACTATGCAAATAATGGTGTATAAAAGTAGAATCATAATGTGATACGATGTTTTGAACTGGATGTCTCATAAGCATCTCTAACCTGACATGTCCAAAATCGAATGCTCCCACACTTGTCCTTCTTCCCTGTTTCATCAGTGTTGTCAAGGGCACCGCCATCATCCCTGTCACATCCCTGTATATGACACAGGTGTCACTCTTGACTGCTCTCTCTCCTTACTGTGACTTCCCCAATCACTTCCTAAGTTTTACTTGTCACTTCTCTCTCCACAACATCTCTTCTATACATCCCCTTCTCTCCACTCACATGCCTACCAGTCTGCTTCAGGTTTTCATTACTTCACGCCTGGATCATCACAATAACCTTCTAACTGGCCTCCCTACTCCAATCCATCCTCCACACAACTGTCAAAGAGGTTTTCCTAAAGCACAGGGTTAAGCCTGTAACTGTCCTATTCAGTAAATCCCAGTGGCTCCTTCATTAATTTAAAGCTCTTGAAGACTTGGCCCCAACCTGCCTCTCCAGTTTATTCCATCCCACTCCTTTTCACATACTCTTCAGTGAAGTCACTCTGACCTTTTCATTGTTCCTCATGTCTGGTGATCCATTCCCATTTCTTTACATTTGAACTGACTGTCCCCTCTCCCACTCCCCATGCCTGGAATGTATTCTACTCTCTGCTCTATTCTCCAGAATCTCTAGTTTATTCAGGACTCAGTTCAAGACCTTGCTCACCCTGAGGGCTGCTAGCACCCTCTTCCCCCAACTCATCTGGCATCTGTTTTGTATATGCCTGAAAAGACCAGAGGTTTAGAAGTCCAAGGGACCCCAGAAGCTATCTAGACTGATGTCCTATTTTACAGATGGAGGCACAAGAAAGTTAACCAACTTGCTTCAGGTCACAGAGGGAGGAAGAACCCAGGTTCTCTGACTCCAGAGCCAGGAGTCTCTCCAATTTACGGCATTCCCTAAGTCTGTACAGGCTGTCTCCTCCAACAGAATGTAAGATCCTTGAGGGCAGAGACCGGCTCCTTTTTTTTTTCTTTGTATACCCAGAGGCTAGCATAAATTAGGAACTAAAAAAGATGCTCACTGGTTGAAATGATGTGACATAACATAATAGGAGACAGTACAGCATAGCAGAGAGCTACCCTTCAATTCAAAGAGGAGGGTTCAAGTTTGGCCTTGGACACACACTAGAAGTGGCTCTCTCTCCACTCCAATACTGATGCCTCTCTAGTATAATATAACCTAGCATGATCTTTACAGCACTTCTTAAACTGTGTGTCACAACCCCACAGTTCGAGAAACACTGAAGGGGTCGTGAGCAGAAAAATGTAAGAAACCCTGATTAAGACATAATTATTATAAAAATACAATAAAACAGATGGCCTTATTTTATTATTTATTTCAATTCTTCATGTGCCTGTAATTTTGTCAGTATGGAAACTCTCTTCATTGCAGAGATACACAATGCTTCTCTAATTTAGGGTAGGGCCTCTCCCCCCAAAATGCCCTCCCCTCCATCATCCCCCCTCTCATCCCCCTTCCCCCTACTCTCCTGTGGGGTGAGATATCCCATTTAGTATGTATGTCATTCTCTCCCTGAGTCTGATTCAATGAGAATATGGTTTTGCATTTTTGCCTTCCTGTTCTTCCCCTCCCCTGCAGCCACTTCCCCTTGCCTCTTCTACATGACATAGTTTACCCTACCCTGTCTCTCCCCATCTCCTCTTGCCACTTTTTTCTCTCACCTCATAACTTCAACCCTTAAGTATCATCTCTTCCCACCAAATTCAACCTGTGCCCTCTATCCATATATAACTGTAAACATATATACACACATTCACATATGTATTCATATGCCCATATACCCTTCTTCCATTATTTTCATACTGAGAAAGGTTTCATCAGTCACTGTTATTGTTTTTCCACGTAGGAATGTAAATAGTTCAATTAGTCTCAACAAGCAAGAGGGGCATATGTTTTACTGGAAGAGGAAATGGTGATAGAAATTTTTTAAGAATGCAGGGCGGAGCCGAGATGGCAGAGTAGAAACAGCAATTCCAAGGTGCTCTCCCCCCAGACCACTTCCAAACCATGTAAAAGGGGACTCTGAACAACTTCTGGAGCCCCAGCACGCACAGAATGACACAGAGAAGCTAACCACCCACAGAGGACAGCCCAGCAGCCCTGCAGGGAGCGACCAGCGCAGCGCTCTGGGAGCCAACAGCGCTGCGCACAGAGAATTAAACCCAGGTCCACGTGAGCCGTGGTTTTAGCCCCAGGGCGGCCAGGCCAGAAGCCGGCCGGAGGGACCCCAGAACACCAGTAGCTGTGGCAATTCCATAATTATCAACTCACACATGCCTAGGACAAAGTGAGAGGTTAGAGCCCTATGGACTTTGGGACCAGTATTTGGGGAATCTTCCCAGAGGGAGTGGGTGACAATGGAGGAAGGGAGTGGATCTGAAATTTGAGGTTTTAAAATTAAATGTTTCAAATATATATAAATACTATTATTAATATTATTTTGCATGTAATTGGGAGATAAAATGTTCAGGCACTGGGGCTCAGATATTCACCTTGCCCTAATGGCAAAGTTGAAGGGGGTATGGGAGAAGATATTGGAGAGGGCAGATTGGATGAGGGGACATCTTGTGGGACTGCTATTCTGGGTTGATGGGTAGGGGAAAAATTGGGAAAAATTGTAACTCAAAATCTGGCAGAAATGAATTATGTAAACCAGAAGTTAATAAAGCATTTGTTTAAAAAAATAAATTTTGAAGAATGCAGAACAGATGGTCATATGATTACATGGAATTAGAGTACGTTGAATGGCCAGATTCAGAGAAGTAATTCATCGTTCCATGCGTGAAAGTTCCTGCTAGAGTATCCAAGGGATCTGTACTAGGCCCTGGGCTACTGAACATTTTCAACATTTTTATCAGTGACTCCAAGTCAGAGATGGTGTGCTTAGCAGATCTGTCGATGACACAAAGTTGGGAATGCTAGCCAGTAACAGCAATGGTATACAGGAGACAAGAAAGCTAATGGCACCTTGAAGCTTCCACAAGAAAGGTGTGACAACTGGCAGTGGGGAGTCACGGTGACTTGCTGCTGCACTCTGCCCTGGTCAGACCTCACTGGGAATAACGTCTTTAATTCCGGGAGCCACATTTAGGAAGGAGGTCAGGGATAGCCATGCTTCCTGCCCAGTGCCTTTAGCCATCATCCTGGGAAGTAGCCCAGCCACTGCTCCTCCAGGGGCTATGGCCACAGCTTGTAAAGACTGAGAAAGTTTTTATCCCTAAAGTCCTTGGCTCTGTCACATGGTTTAACATCAGAAATTGGACGTGATTTTGTCAGTGGAAACAACATAAAGGAAGAGCCATTGTCATGTGCTCTGCTCTATGCCAAGGACCATGGAACCTTTTCATCTGACTTGTCATTAAAACCTCCCAAAAGTCTCCCCATGAGCTCCTTGAGGGCTGGGACTGCCTCATTTGGCCAGGTATGTTCCCAGTGCTTAGCACAGGGCTTTGCACATATTGAGCATTTGAAAATGGGTTTTTTAAATGCATTCATTCATTTATTCATCATCATTATAATCATAGTTAATATTTCTCTGTCAACTACCATGTGCCAAGTACTGTGCCAAGGGCTTTAAAATTATTATGTCATTTGATCCTCACAGGAACCCTGGGAAATAAAGCATTATTATTATCATCCCCATTTTACAGATGAGGAAACTGAGGGAAATAGAGGTTAAATGATTTGCTTATGGTCACACAGCTACTAAGTGTCTGAGGCTGGATTTAAACGCAAGTCTTCTTGACTCCAGGCCTAGCACTCTATCCATTTCACCACCCAGCTAGAAAGTGTCCAAAGGTGGATAGGCAGGATGATGCAAGGCCTTATTAAGACCATGCCATATGAAAGTCAGAAAGTCACTTGCATTAACTGTGATGTTTAGATTGGAGAAGAAATGATTCTGAGGAAAACATGATAGCTTCCCCCCAGTATTTAGCCTGTGAAAGAGGGATTGTTGTTGTTGTACTATTATTTCAGACTCTTCCTAACTCCATTTGAGGCTTTCTTGACAGAGATACTGCAGTGGTTTGCCATTTCCTTCTCCAGCTCATTTTACAGGTGAAGAAACTGAGGCTGAGGGTGAAGTGACTTGCCCAGAGTCACACAGCTAGTCTGTCTGAGACCAGATTTGAACTCAGGAAGACAAGTCTTCCTGCCTGTAGGCCTGACACTCTATTCACTACACCATCTTATCCCACAAGGAAGAACTATGAGTAAAAGATGAAAGTCGGAAAAAAGACAAATTTAGTTTTAATGTAAGGAAACACTTCCTAAAAATGTGAGCTATCAAAAAGTGGGATGTGTTGCTGTGAATGGTCGTGTGTCTCATTCATCAAAAGTGAAAGGTAGATCATTACTTGTCAGGCATATTGTAGAAAGATTTCTGTTTCACACAGGCCTCTTAAGCCCTTGGTTCCAACTCTGAAATTCTGGGATTCACTGAGCTTATAATCCACTAACTCTGACATCTCTTTGTCCGTTAAACCTTACCCCATCCCTCATCTTATGCTTGTTAACTTTACTTTTGAACCCCAAGTGCAAGGTTTTACTTTTAACCTTTTAAAAAATTTTATTCTGGGGGTGGCTAGGTGGCACAGTGAACAAAGCACTGGCCCTGAAGTCAGGAGGACCTGAGTTCAAATCTGGCCTCAGACACTTAACACAAAAACTAGCTGTGTGGCCTTGGGCAACTCGCTTAAGCCCAACCGCCCTTCAAGTAGAAAAAAAAAAGAAAAAAATTTATTCTGATATTAAGCCTAGTATTCTAGGACATATTTCTTAGATCCTAACATGTTAGCTATATGTTCCCAACTTGTGTGTCTTGCACAGTGCTTGGCACATAGTAAGCATTTGGTAATTTTGTTTTTACTCATTCTCTCCTCTCTTCATTCACCTGCAAATTTGACAAGAATATCTTTTACATCTTCATACAAGTCATTGATAAAAATACTAGAAAGCCCAGGACCAAAGACAGAACCCTGGGCAAGTTCCGTAAAGACCTTCCTCCCCCTTGACATTGATCGGTTAATGAATGGCCTGGTCGTGCAGTCCTTTCCAAATCTGCCAAACTGTAGGTTTTAATAGGCCCCAGTCACCTACCCTGTCCATAACCACACCAGGAGAGACATTGTGAAATGCTTCAGAAAAATCTAGATAAATTATACGTATGCTATTTCTCTGATCTACCAGTCTACTTGGCTTGTGAGCAAAATGGAAATGAGATGTTCTTTATGAAGCCATGCCGGCTCTCTGTTATTGCTGCTTCATTTTCTAGATGTCCACTAACCATTTCTTTGATGATGAATTTTGGATTTTTGTCTAGAATCAGAGTCAGGCTTACTGTTTTGTAGATTCTACTCTTTTCCTTCATAATCAAAGGAAACACTACATTTGGCCTCCATAATTACCAGACCATATGTCTACTCTCTTATCTCTATAAAATCTTTATGAGAATAGTCTATGAATGCATTGATGTTATCCTTGGTGTAAATATGAGAAGGAAATAGGCTTTGTTGATGACTTTCTACAGGAGACTACATCTTCACTGTCACACAATTGACTGAGAAGTATATAGGATTCATGATCCCACTGTGCTCACTGATTACAAAATATAATACACACATTTGACTTGGCAGAGCAAAATATATCCTTAAAACGTCTCCTCCAACAAGGCTTTAAAATGATTCAGCATTCTTTGACAGATGTGACTTCAGAATTAACTTTGTTCAAAAATACTCTGATTATCAGTATTAACCAAGGAATAAAATGAGAAGATAGATGTTTGCCAAAAGTATTTGACAGTGTCATGAAGGATATCCTATACAAAGTCCAAATGGAAGAGAGATTTCCTATGAATATGGAGATCTTTAAGATGCTTCTGTTTGTAGATATCTATGTGCCAATCGAACTACCCTTCTCCAAAAGACATAACCTTTTTTTTTGAGAAGAATGAAACTTCATTGGTTTATGGAATGTCCAGTGTGGAAACTCTTTACCAACAAATCAGATATAATTTATAGTCTTAGGGCTGCCTAGAGCCCTGAGAGGTTAACATACTTCCTGATGGTCACATAGCTAGTATGTCTTAGGGGCAGAACTCAAACTCAGGTCTGCTGTATTCCAAGCCCAGCCCTCGAGCCACACTACAGTGCCTCTCAGTAATAACATAATTCACAGGCACTAAAATGATTTGCCAAGCAATCTACAAAAAGGAAAAAAAAACCCTAGCAGATGAAGAGTATGTGCTGGATAGATTATGACACACAGCTGGAGAGTCAGGCCTCGACGCACATGAGATACACCCAGGAGTGGGGATGGGAAAGTAGTGAGGGAGATTACACAGCACTTTCAATGATCTCAGGGTGACCCTTGCCAACAAAGTGTACTTTCCTAACAGCACTATTCTCCCAGTGACACTATATGGTTGTGAATCATGGAACATTACATTCTCAAAAGAATCAAAATTGCTTTTGACCCAAAGGGCAAGGGAAAGATGTCTGGTGGGTATGAGCAGACTGCAGCTTATAATCAACACTGACTCCAAAACAAGACATGGTACAAGATGCATCATCAAGGCCAGAGATACTCAGAAAAGGAGGAGGGACAATCTCCTGTAGCTCAGGTCAGGAATGTTAGCTGAGGGCTGTGAGTGCTCCACTGCCATCTGCAGAACAGTACTGAGCAACACTGAGGCCAAAACATCGAAATAGAACAGCTAGTTAAGAGGAGGGGTGGGATTTTAAACCAAGGTCTTCCCGACCAAGTCTAGCACCCTGTCCACTAAACAATGCTGCTACTCAAGCCCAGTTCTTGCCATCAACAGCAGCTGTGTGACAACAAATGAGTTCCTCAACCTCTCAGAGCCAGTTCCTCCATCTGTAAAATGGGTATAATAAATACCTGGATAATAATAAATATATATATATATGTATGTATAATATATAAATAAATATAAATAATAAATACCACCCTACAGGGCCAATGTGAGAATCAAAACAGACAGTGCATGTAACTCAATAGAAAAGTCAGTCATCATTTTCCTTGGTGGAAAATTTACTGCAGAATATCAATAGGGGTTTTGTAGTGTGAGATGGGGTGTAATCTGCACTGGTGGTAGGACTCACCTCAGTGAGGTTCCAGATCCATCCAAGGAGAACCTAAAGAACTCCCACTCAGCAGTGGAGAGCAGGCTGGCATGGAGGCAAATTGATCTACCAACCACAAGGGCCATTCCCAGGCCTATCACTGCAGGACTGGGATCTGTCAGAGCTGGGTTAGACACAAATTCAGGGCCCATGGCAGTGGCTGCAGCTATACCTTGGACTATCAACCTACATCCTGGAAATTTTAAAAGCCCCTATCTGAACTTCCAGGGACCAGGATTACAGAATGAACCCCAGCTGTTCCAATCCCCCCAGCTCTAACCCTGGAAACACATAAATTATTGCCCCAGAGCAAAATTTTAAAATAGTGAAGGCTTGGGAGTCCTAGAGGAAGGGCATGGCTAAGGCCCTGCCTCAAAATGGGTAAAAGACAGATTGCAAAGACAAAGACTCTAGAATCCTATTATTGCTAGAGGGAGGAACCAAATTCATTAGGAGACAGCATTGACTGCACGCCCACAGCTCTGCTCGAGAACTGTGCTCCCAAGGAAAACAATACATTCACAATTAGAAAACCAAGATTTGGTTCATCCACATCCTGACTACTGCAGTATAGTTTTCTCTCTTCTTTGATTCCCTTCCCCATTCCTTTATTGTACATAAAGTAACTGGTGTATGTGCACAGAGCTGTAGATTGTCTTTTTAGTAAGCACCTCCTGTCTGCTGCTGGAATACACCAATTGTTATCTTCATCCTCCATTTACAACTGTGCAGGTGTGTCTGTTTCATTGATTGGTTGTCCATCAAATCAGAATCTGATCTGCCTCATTGACAAGCCCTGTCATTCACAATAGGCTTTCATTAGTTTACTAAGTGCTGTGTGCCTCTTAATCTTAAATTGCACCACCGAACCATCTTGCCCTGACACCTTCAAATTAATGTGGTCATTGTTTTCAGTCTTGACTCCTTCCTTCGGCTTTTCATCGGCCATGGTGATTCCTGGCGTCTCCTCAGCCGCTGCTTCACAAAAGAGGCACCAATTTGGTCCACTCCACGGGAATGGAGGGAGAAGCAGCAGCAGCAGGAGCAGGAGGAGGAGGAGGAAGATGATGGTGGTGATGGTCAGGAAGAGGAGGAGAAGGAGAAGAAGAAGGAGGTGGAGGAGGAGGAGGAAGAGGAGGAGAGAGTCACCAATTGTCTCTTGAAAAAGATTCCAAAAAGAAAACTCCTAGGAATATTATAGCCAAATTCCAGAGTTCCCAGGTCGAGGAGACAATACTGCAAGCAGTCAGGAAGAAATAATTTGAGTATTGTGGAAACACAATCAGGATAACACAAGACCTAGCAGCTTCTGCATTAAGGGATCTAAGGGCTTGGAATATGATATTCCAGAGGGCAAAGGAGCTAGGATTAAAACCAAGAATCACCTACCCAGAAAAGCTGAGTATAATGCTTCAGGGGGAAATATTAAATAATAATTTATTAATTAATTAATAAATATTAAATTCAATTAAATAGAGGACTTTCAAGCATTCTTGATGAAAAAACCAGAGCTGAACAGAAAATATGACTTTCAAAGACAAGAAGCAAGAAAAGGTAAATAGGGAAAAGAAATCATAAGGAACTTATTAAAGTTGAACTATTTACATTCCTACATGGAAAAATGATAATTGTAACTCATAAGACTTTTCTCAGTATGAAGACAGCTGAGGGGAATATATATATATATATATATATATATATACATATATATATATATATATATATACACACACACATATATATGAAGATGTATGTGTATATAAATATATATATGTGAGTGTGGGCATTTGTATGTTCATGTATACATAGAGGGCACAGGATGAGTTGAATATGAAGGGATGATATCTAAAAAACAAAATTAAAAGATGAGAGAGGGATTTTATTGGAAGAAGAAGAAAGGGAGTGATAGATTAGGGTAAATTATCCCAAATAAAAGAGGCAAGAGAAAACTGTTACAATGGAGGGGAAGAGCAG
Source organism: Gymnobelideus leadbeateri (assembly GCA_011680675.1). NCBI lineage: Eukaryota > Metazoa > Chordata > Mammalia > Diprotodontia > Petauridae > Gymnobelideus > Gymnobelideus leadbeateri. Next base: position 232,343 of record WOXC01002879.1, read on the forward strand.
GAAGGTGAAATGGAATGGGACAACCTGATTCTCACTGAATTTGGCCTTATGAAGGGAATAACATAAACACTCAATTGGGTATCTTACCCTACAGGAAAATAGGGGTGTAGAGGATAAGAGGGGGGTGATAGAAGGGAGGACAGAGTGGGGGAGAGGTTAGTTAGAAGCAAGCATTTTTGAGAAGGGGTATGGTCAAAGTAGAAAGTGGAACAAATGGGGGGCAGGATGGGATGATGAGAAATATAGTCGGTCTTCCACAATATAACTACTATGGAAATTATTTGGGTAACTACACATGAACAATCTATATTGAATTACTAGTCTTCCAAATGGGAGTGGATAAGGAGAGAAGAGGGGAAGATTATCTGGAACTCAAAGTTTTAAAAACAAATGTTTAAAAATTGTTTTTTTACATGCAACTGGGAAATAGGACATACAGGTACGGGGGTATAGAAACCCATCTTGCCTTACTAGAAAGTTAGGGTGGTGAAGGATATAAGGAGGATATAAGAGAGAACAGATTGGAGGAATGGGTATTCACTGGGCTTGCTATTTTGGGGTGAGGGTAGGAAAAAGACAGGGAGAGAAAATATTGTAACTAAAAATCTTGTGGAAATAAATGTTGAAAACTAAAAATAAATAAATTAAAATTTTAAAATAGATAAATAAATAAATGAGGAGGAGACTGACTTCATATTTACCTGGAAAGGCTTATACAAACTGATGCTGAGTGATAAGAACAGAACCAGAAGAAATCTGTACACAATTTCAGAAACAACATATTGTGTAACAACCAACTTTGATAGACTGGAATCTTCTCAGCAATGCAAGGTTATAAGAAAACTCCAAAAGACTCATGATGGAAAAAGATGTCTACATCCAGAGAAAGAACTAGAGAGGAGAGAGTTTGAATGCAGATTAAAGTAAACTACCTGCTCTCTTTCTTTTTCTTGTTTGGTTTTGTTTCTTTTTTCCCATTATTCATTGCATCAGTTACAATCCTTCTTTACAAACTGACTAATGTCTAATGTGAAAGTATTTGCGGAAGATGGCAGAGTAGAAACAAGATATTTGCGCATCTCCCACTTCCACCTCCTCCTATTCATGTAAAAAATGACTAAACAAACTTTGGAGCTACAGAACCCACAAAATGACAGAGAGAAGTTAACTTTCCACTGAAGACAGTCTGGCAGGCCATCAGGAAGGGGCTAACCCAGTGCTCTGGAAGCTGAGCCCAGCCCAGTGTGAGTTTTAGCCTCAGGGTGGCCACAACCAGCCAACAGGTAGAGGGATTTCAGATCACCAGCAGCTGTGGCAGTTTCCAGATTTATCAACCCATAGATGCTAAAGACAAAGTGAGAAGTAAGTTCAGTGTGGACTTTGGGATCCAGTAGTTGGGAGTGTGGTCGGCCTTTACAGTACAGGAGTTATTGGGCTGCATTGGTAAGGGAGGCATCCTTTCCTGGAAGTTACTCAAAGGAAGAAAATCACAGATCTGGTCCCTATTCCTACCCATAGCTACCCACTGATACTTTACAGGTCTTGGCAATATTCCCTCCTCATGCCCAGAAACCTATAAAAGAAGGGAATTGGCAGGGGTGGGGGCTGAGTCAAGATGGTGGAGTAGAAACAGGGCTTCTGCTGGGCTCCATCTCCCACCACCTCCAATTCATATAAAAAGTGACTCTAAACAAACTTTAGAGCTAGAGAACCCACAAAATGACACAGAGAAGCTAATCTCCCACTGAGGACAGCCTGGCAGGCTGGCAGGAAGGGGCTAGCACAGTGCTCTAGGAGCCAACCCCAGCCCCACATGAGCCAGAGGTTTTAGCCCCAGGGCAGGCCTGACCAACCAAGGGCTGGAGGAACTTCAAATTGCCAGAACCTGTGGCAGTTCCCAGAATTATCAACCCATAGATGCCAAAGACAAAGTGAGAGGTCAGTGCAGTGTGGACTTTGGGATCCAGTAGTTGGGAGTGTGGTCAGCCTCTTTCCCCTGGAGGGAGAAGCCGCTGAGGCCTCATGGCTGTGGAGCTGCATCCATGTGGCAGCTTCACCTCCTGACCTGCAGACTGTAGGGGGACCAAACAAACAGTCTGGGGGGTAATTGCTCTTGCTTTAACATGCTTGGATCTGGATTGCTGTCTAGGGTGGAGGTCCAGTCCTGGGGTGTGTGACCAGCTTGTCAGAGCAGGTGGAGGCTTCAGAGGGAGCACCAAACTAATACCATCAACAGCTGAGAAAACCCCAGCATTTGGTATGAAACTCCATTGTCTGGTAGCATAGTCCTACTGTGGCAAAAAGCCCAAAAGTCAAGTAATTGAGTGGCAACATAAGCAGGCAAAGGATGCAAAGCAAGCACAACAATATGACTTTACATTTCTATTTTGGGGACAAAAAGGATCAAAGCATAGAACAGGAGGAAGACAGTGAAGTCAGAACTCCTGCACCAAAAGCTTCCAAGAAAAGTACGAGCTTGTTAGAAGCCACAGAGGAGCTTAAAAAGGATTTTGAAAATCAAATAAGAGAACTGGAGTAAAAATTAGGAGAGAAATGAGAATGATGCAAGAAAATTATGAAATGAGAGTCAACAACCTAACAAAAGAAAATAACACCTTAAAAATAGACTAAGTCAAATGGCAAAAGAGGCTCAAAAAGGCAATGAGGAGAAGAAGGCTTTAAAAAGCTATATTCGCCAGATGGAAAAAGAATCTCAAAATCTCACTGAAGAGAATCATTCTTTCAGAATTAGATTGGAGCAAATGGAAGCTAGTAGCAATATGAGAAATCAAGATACCATTAAACAGATACAAACAAATGAAAAAATAGAAGGCAATGTGACATATCTCATTGGGAAAAACACTGACCTGGAAAATAGATCCAGGAGAAATCATTTAAAAATTATTGGACTACCTGAAAGCCATGATCAAAAAAGAACCTAGAATAGCTACACATGTACAGCATGTACTGAGTTGCTTATCTTCCTTTTAAAACAAAATTAAAAAATATATATAAATACTATGATTAATACTATTTTGCATATACTTGGGAGATAAGACATGCAAGCATTGGGGTATGGGGATTCATCTCGTCCTACTGGAAAAGTGGAAGGCGGTATGGGAGAAGAGATGGGAGAGAGCAGATTGGTTGAGAGGATATCCTGTATGACTGTTATTCTGGGGTGGTGGGTAGGGGGAAAATGGGGAAAAATTGTAACTCAACATCTGACAGAAATGAATGATGTAAACCAGAAGTTAATAAAGCATTTGGGGAAAAAAAGAACCTAGAAATCATCCTTCAAGAAAGTCTCCAGGCTTTCCCTGCGCTTGGCGGTGCCCCCCCCCCTCCACCCCCTCCCGGGAGCCAGAGCCTGAGGATTCCCCGGGATTCGGTGACCAGCTCCCCGAGGTGGATGCGCCCCGTTCCCTGGCCCCCTCCCGTGCCCCGGGGGGCCAGCCCCGCCACCATCTCAACCTCCTCGCTGCGCTGGCAGATGAAGAACATCGTCCACAACTATTCAGAGGCCGAGATCAAGGTGTGCGAGGCCACGAGCAACAACCCGTGGGGCCCCTCGAGCTCCCTCATGTCTGAGATTGCTGACCTCACCTACAACGTGGTCACCTTCTCGGAGATCATGAGCATGATCTGGAAGCGCCTCAACGACCACGGCAAGAACTGGAGGCACGTGTACAAGGCCATGACGCTCATGGAGTACCTAATCAAGACCAGCTCTGAGCGCGTGTCCCAGTAGTGCAAGGAAAACATGTACGCCGTGCAGACCCTGAAGGACTTCCAGTACGTGGACAGAGATGGCAAGGACCAGGGCGTCAACGTGCTCGAGAAAGCCAAGCAGCTGGTGGCCCTGCTGCGGGATGAGGACCACCTGCGGGAAGAGCGGGCCCTTGCCCTCAAGACCAAGGAGAAGCTGGCCCAGATGGCCACAGCATCCTTGGAGGCTGTGGGGTCTGGGGCCCCCCCGGAGGCAGAGCAGGCCTGGCCCCAGAGCAGTGGAGAGGAGGAACTACAGCTGCAGCTGGCCCTGGCCATGAGCAAGGAAGAGGCTGACCAGCCCCCACCCTGTGGCCCCGAGGATGACGTCCAGCTCCAGCTGGCCCTTAGTTTGAGCCGGGAGGAGCATGACAAGGAGGAGCGCATCCATGGAGGTAACGACCTAAGGCTGCAGATGGCCATTGAGGAGAGCAAGAGGGAGACCACCGGGGCCAAGGAGGAGTCGTCTCTCATGGATCTGGCTGATGTTTTCATGGTCCTGCCCCCCCCCCACACTCCTCTGATCCCTGGGGCGGTCCTGTCCTTGGAACTGTCCCACCCTCTGACCCCTGGGGGGGTCCCCCAGGACCTCCTGTCCCACCTTCAGCTGACCCCTGGGGGGGGTCTGGCTCCCACCCCTGCTTCTGGGGACCCCTGGAGACCTGCCCCACCCCTGGCCCTGCAGCTGATCCCTGGGCCCCCCCTGCTCCCCCTGCTGGAGAGGGGGGGACCCCAGACCCCTGGGGAGGAGCTGATGGCCCAGGTGGGGCCCCAGTCAGCAGCCCATCCACCGCCACTGACCCATGGGCACCAGCGCCAGCCCAGTGCAGTGGAGTCCCTAGCCAAGCCCAGCACCAACAGCACCCCAGTGACTGGGGGCTTTGATGCAGAGCCAGACGAATTTTTCGGACTTTGACCGCCTTCGGACGGCACTGCCCACCTCAGGCAGTAGTACAGGGGAGCTGGAGCTTCTGGCTGGAGAGGTCCCTGCACAGAGCCCTGGGGCATTTGACCTCAGTGGGGTTGGGGGCTCCCTGGCAGAGGCCATTGGGAGCCCCCCACCGACAGTGCCACCAGCCCCCACACCCCCAACGCGGAAGACGCCAGAGTCTTTCCTGGGACCCAGTGCTGCCCTCGTGGACCTGGACTCTTTGGTGACTCGGCCAGGGCCTGCCCCACCAGGACCCAAGGCCTCAAACCCCTTCCTGCCAACTGGAGCCCCTGGCACAACCACTGGCCCATCCCTCACCAATCCTTTCCAGTCTCCACCTCCAGCCATGCTTACTCTGAACCAGCTATGTCTCAGCCCTGTGCCCCCTGGCCCTGGGGCTCCACTGGCCTTCATCTCACCTCTGGGTGGGGGGCCTGGCCTGCCTCCCATGATGCCCCGGGACCCCCACCCCCGAACACTAACCCTTTCCTCCTATAACCAGGTGGGGGGGAGGGGGATGCCCGCCTCCTCTCGCTTTCCAGGAGATCAGTATTGTGAGTGCATGTGAAAGGGGGGGACCCTTCCTCCCCCTCCTCCCCAGCCTCAGCCCTAACCTGACCCAGTCACACTACATCCTTTCCCCAGCCTCCTCCTAAAACTGGAAGCAGGAGGGAGGCTTGGCAGGCAGGGGGACCCTTTTATCCGGAGGCATTAGATGGGGCTGGGGCACATGGGCACCCCCTCCCCTATTTCCCCCAGCTTTGAATCCCTCCCCTCCAATCATTGTTGGAGCCCTGATCTGCTCCCTCCCCTCACAGTGACTGTCCCTGGTGATCACTCTTCTGACCTCTGTAATAAATGACATTTCTGACAAAAAAAAAAGAAATTCTCCAGGAAAATTGCCCTGATATTTTAGAACCAGAGGGCAAAGTAAAGGTTGAAAGAATCCACTGATTACCTCCTGAAACAGATCCCAAAAAGAAAACTCCTAGTAATATTATAGCCAGGTTCCAGAATTCCCAGATCAAGGAGAAAATACTACAAGCAGCCAGGAAGAAACAATCTCAATATTGTGGAAACACAATCAGGATAACACAGGATCTGGCAGCTTCTACACTGAAGGATTGAAGGGCTTGGAATATGATATTCCAGAGGGCAAAGGAGCTGGGATTAAAACCAAGAATCACCTACACAGCAAAACTGAGTATCATGTTTCAGGGGAAAATATGATCATTCAGTGGAATAGAGGACTTTCAAGCATTCTTGATGGAAAAACCAGAGCTGAATAGAAAATTTGACATTCAGATACAAGAAGCAAGGGAACTATGAGTAGGTAAACAGGGAAAAGAAATCATAAGGAACCTATCAAAGCTGAACTATTTACATTCCTACATGGAATAATGATAATTTTAAGTCATGAAACTTTTCTCAGTATGAGAATAATTGAAGGGAATAGAAATGTGTGTGTATATGTATAGGTATATATATGAGGGTATATGGGCATATGGATACATATATGAATGTGTGTGTATATGTGTACAGGTATACATAGAGAGAGGGCACAGGACCAGTTTAATGGGAAGGGATAATACTTAAAAGGTGAAATTAAGAGGTGAGAAAGGAATATAATGAGAGGAGATGGGGAGAGACAGAGTATGGTAAACTATCTTATATAGAAGAGGTAAGAGAAAATGGTTACAATGGAGGGGAAAATAGGAAGTCAAAAGGGAATGGGTCAAGCTTATTCTCATTGAATTTGGCTCAGGGAGGGAATGACATACACACTAAATATGGTATCTCACCCTACAGGAGAGTAAGGGGGAAAGGGATGAGAGGGGGGATGATGGAGGGGAGGGCAGGCTGGGGGAGAGGGAAGTTGGAAGAACCCACTTTTGAAAAGGGACAGGATCAAAGTAGAGAATAGAACAAGTGGGAGGTGGGATAGGAGGGACAGAAATATAATCAGTCTTTTACAATATATCTACTATGGAAATGTTTTACATAGCTACACATGTACAACCTATATTGAATTGCTTATCTTCCCAGTAAGGGTGGGTGAGGAGGGAGGGAGGGAATGAATCTGGAATTCAAAGTTTTAAAATCAAATGTCATATATATATATATATATATATATATATATATATATATATATATATATATATATATACATATATATATTATCAACATTATTTTACATATAAATGGGAAATAAGATATACGGGCACTGGGGCATAGAGATACACTGTGCCCTACTGGAAATTTGGAGGGGGTACAGGAGAAGATATGGGAAAGAACAGATTGGAGGAGGGGGTATCCAGTGGGATAGCTATTTTGCGGTGGTGGTTAGGGGAAAAACAGGGAGAAAATTTGCAACTCAAAATCTTGTGGAAATGAACAATGTAAACTAGAAGTTAATAAAGCATTGATAAAAAAATAAAATAAAATAAAAGAAGGGAATTTCCTGAATAATAGTTATGTCTGCCAACACTGTACCTTGCTGAAACCGCATATAAGTCATTGGTCTGAAAAAGCACTATAGCATAAAGTATATTAAAACATCTATATAAATGCAAATGTAACAAAAAATACAATTGATTTTTATGGATTTTAAGCCTTAAATATAAGCAAAAGCACCATAGACTAGTAGACTCCATCTGATCAAATGTCACAGTGGTTCCCTAAGGGGAAACACAAGGCAGTTCCTGAATGCCATTATTTTTAAACAGCCCCCATTGTTCAGTAAGACTCCCTTATTTACTTGGGGGAAGGGACTGTTACAGCAGTGCTCAAATGGCTTCTAAGAAATCAAGGCCTAAGAAATTAGTGCTTACAGGGAAAAGGTACACAGGAGCTGTTTCTGCAATTCTCTGGTTTGAAATTCTCTTTGGTGATTTCATTTACCCAGACACACAGACCAGTATAAGATCAAGGTCTCTCTTAACTGACCCAACTAGTCCTTAATAGGTGAAGATTTTTTTAAAAGACAGCAGATAAAATTATTCCATGTTTAATGTCCTTGGGAAGACTGTTACAAACAGCCATCACTACAGTGCTGATAGATGGCTTTTCCCTTCTACCTTAGGAGAAACAAAAAGGTTTGGGTATTTTCCCAAGCTTGTGGAAGGAAGCTGGGACAGCCTTTGTGCCCACTTACCACCCCTGACTCTGAACAAACAATGGATTGGGTCAATTATATCTCCTCAAGACATCTAGCTCAAAAGAACAAGCATTTAGTAAATTAACAAGCATATATTAAGAGATTATTATGTGCCAGGTATTGTGCTAAGTGCAGAGGACAGAATGAAAGGCAAAAACAGCCCCTGCCCTCAAGAAGCTTATATTCTAATCGAGTTATTGAGCATCTACTGTGTATCAGGCCCTTTGCCAGGCACTGGGAATACAAAGGCAAAAAAAAAAAAACAATTGCTGTCCTCTGAGAATTTACATTTTACTGAGGAGAAACATGTACACAGATAAGTATACACAATATATAAAGTAAATGTGTGGTGTGATTTGTCCTTTATTCTCACAAAGGACCATGGCATCAGGGAGATGATGACATGACTTGCAGCTGACTTGGATTTAAGTGAGGGAGGGCTGTGCAAGGTCACCAGCCTCACTTTCTCCTCCAGAGCTATCTGTAGCCAGATATCCATCAGGATGACTAGAGATAGCTAGGATGCAATGGGAAACCCTGGCTCTTTCAGGCTAAGGTCTTTTCAGGTCCTCACTTATAGTGAGGTAGTGACCATTCAGTGAATAGGCCTCTTTAAGAAGTGAGTGAAAGGATGGCCCCTTTAATGAAAAAAAAAGGAAACTGTGAGGGAAGACCCTCAAGGGGTTACTGGCAAAAAGAGAAACAGTTATTATTTACATTCACTCTGAGTTAGAAAATACATACACATCTGTGTGTATAGTTGTATTTATTTGTAAATATAAAACAAATGCAAATTAATGGGGGGATTAAAACTGGGGTACTCAGAAAAACTTTGAATGGAAGTTGTTACAAACATGCTCGGTCTAGGAATAAAGCAATACTTGTTGGAGAGCCAGGAAGATTTTCATTACCTTTATTTTGCATTTATTCTGTCCTGAATAAATGGGTAGCCTCCTGAAAAGACTACAGAAATCAGACAAAGGCAAGCCCTTTTATGCAGCTTCCATTCAATTTTCCTGCCTTGTTCCTCCCTTCAGAACTGGGATTGGTACCAGCTCTTCTGGGTTATAATCTTTCAGACCTGCCCATTATCATGCCTGTTAATGAAAAGTTGGTGACCATCCCTTGACCCCCAGAAGGTCTGAGTCAGCTTAGCTCAGGGCCCTTCCAAGGTTAAACTTAGAGATTTCTTCCAGCTATATGACTGGATAGGGTGCTTCCTCCCTTCCTACCTTATCCTGATTTATACCCTCCTGTACATCCTGTGCAGGATCTGTTTTTGAAACACCCATTGTTCCTATAGGATCTGTGGAAAACGAACTGTCAGAAATTTTCACAAGGTGAGAGTTGAGCAGAGCCTTTAAGGAAGCTAGATATTCCCAGAGACAGAGGATAAAGAACATTATAAGTAGAGGACACAGCCTGAGCAAAGGCAAGGAACTGGGAGATGCAATGCCATGTAGAGGGCGTGTGCTAATACGTACAGATCAATTTGTCTGGGGTGTAGAATATGAAATGGAGTAACACTTAATCAGTCTATGAGAACAGGTTGGAGCTAGACAGGAAAAGGCTTTAAATACCTAACAGAGGAATTTGTATTTTATCTACAAGGAAACAGGCAGCCTTTCAAGCTTCTTGAGTAGCAGAGGGATATCTGTACATTGTCCACATCTAAAGTTGGTTTGTTTATTTGTTTTAGCATGGCATCCTGTACAGTAGTAGACATATCCTCTGGCCTCTAGACAATCACAATCAAGCAAACTCTGATTCAGACACAGAGAAAGGTTATTATTTAAAATCTTTGCCCCATGGATCTGGGATCTTACAGGTTGGGCACACCTACTGACCCAATTTTTTTCTTTACAATCCCTTCAAGTTTTATTATTGGGAAAATCTATAAATTCAGCATGAGGCAAGCAGCAAAGGCATCCCACCCACAAAATGCAGGTTGAAGAAGGAAGAAGACTTTTGGACCTGAGGTAATAACCCTCTTTCCTTAAAGTGGAGAGAGGGACTTCCTCAAAGAGAGGACAAAATCAGAGTAGCTCTCATTTATATGACTTAAGATAAACAAAGGATCTTCTTTTCAACAAACCAGTAAAGTTAGTAGTAGTACAAGCATATTATCCCCATTTACAGATGCAAAAACGGAGGCTTATGAAGACAAAATGAGGGGCAAGGGGTCACACAGTTAGCAACTGTCAGTCAATCACAGGTGTTCAGGCTCCAAAGCTAAGATTCTTTCCATTCTGCCCTGTTGCTGTTTGAATTAAATAAACAAATATTTATTAAGCACCTACTCTGTACAGGGACACATATGAGGTATGGTGGAAGATATGAAGTTTAGGTAAATCACAATTTCTGCTTGAAAGGAGATCAGAGTCTAGGCAGAAGAGAAGATACACTCACAGATAACTCTGATACACAATACTATGTGATAAGTACACAACAAGGGTACAGAGGAAGTGCAGAGAGAGCAGAGGGGAAAGGCCTTACCAACTGGGCAGCCCTTGAGAGTGCTTTGATGAACAGACAGAAATTGAATACACAGAGAGGGAAGAGGGAGTTCTAGGCATAAGTAAGAGAACTGGGCAAATGCCCACAGGCAGGAAAATGCTAAGTGTCCTCAGGAATTATCTCCAAGAAGCCTGAGGTTTTGTGCCAGATCCTGCAAAGCAGCAAAGAGGATAAAAGATGGAAATAGTCAACGTTGGCTAGCCTTCAGAAGACAAGCAGAATAATGCATGCACAGCTAGCACCGGGAACTGGGCTGAGCATTCTGGACATCAATGTGGAATTATATGAATTAAGTGTCTAAAGCATTCACAGGCTTTGACTAAGATATCTTACTCCAAGGAATATACCCTAGGAAGATCAAGGCCCCAAATAAAGGTGCCATATAGAGTAAAATATTCATCACAGCATTTTTTGTGTTATCAAGGAACTAGAAAAAAGTGGGTATCCATTTACAGGGAGCATATAAATGTAATGAAATATTATTGCACTGCAAGAAATAAGGACCTCAAAGAAGCATGGAAAGAATTTCATGAACTGATGCAAAGTGAAGTCAGCAGAAGCAGGAAAACAGTATGCACAATGACTACAATGATGTAAACAAAAAGAGTAATAAAACAAAGGTTAAAGAAGTTTCATTATAATGATCAATCTTGGCCCTGGAGAGGAGATGAGGAAACTTATCTTCCTCCTTTCCTTATGCCAAGTCTCCTTAGCTATAAGGGAGGACTCAAGGGACAAGGGGAATAGCAGTATAAACAGAAATAACTGGCATGTAAAACGAAAGTCATTAATATAGCTTAACAACTAAACACACAATAGCAATAACAAAAAGAATTTGATTTAAATTATGAAAAAGGGAGAACAGTGACCTGGCACAGAGAAACAGAAGTGATAGTCCTATCACACTCTGTCTCAATTAGACAACTGCTAAAGAATTATATCCCATTAATTCTCATTAGGGAAAGTACATTGGCGGGGTGGAGCCAAGATGGCAGAGTAGAAACAGCACTTCCAAGGTGCTCTGTACCACACCACTTCCAAACAATGTAAAAGGGGAATCTGAACAACTTCTGGAGCCCCAGCACCCACAGAATGACACAGAGAAGCTAACCTCCTGCTGAGGACAGCCCAGCAGCCCTGCAGGGAGTGGCCAGCACAGTGCTCTGAGAGCGGGCAGCACAGCATGCTGGGAACCGACAGCACAGCGCTCAGGGAGCAGAGCCCAGGCTCACATGAGCCGCGGTTTTAGCCCCAGGGCGGCCAGGCCAGCAGCTAGCTGGAAGGACCCTAAAACACCAGCAGCTGTGGCTTTTCCAGAATTACCAACACAGATATGCCTAGGACAAAGTGAGAGGTTAGCCTTATGGACTTTGGGACCAGTATTTGGGGACCGTGTTGGCTTCCTCCCCTGGAGGCGAAAAGCTACTGAGGAAACACTGCTCAGAGGCCATTTTGCAGTGTCAGTGGCACCTCCTGCTCCTGATCTACAAACTGTAGAGAGACCCAGCAATCAGTCTGGGGGTTAATCACTCTTGCTTTAACCTGCTTGGATCTGGATTGTGGTCTTGTGGGGGGAGGCCTGGGATGGGTATCCAATTTGCCAGAGCGGGTGGAGGCTTTACAGAATCCACCCAACCTCTGTAAGTTAAGAAGACCCCACGTTTGGGACAGAAGCTCTCCTGTCTGGTGGCAGAGTCCCACTGTGGCAACAAGCCCCAAAATCAAGTAATTAAGTGGCAATATGCCTAGGCAAAGTCAACATAATAAACAGAAAAATGCAACTTTAGACTCCTATTTTGGGGGCAAAGAGGATCAAAGCATGGAACAGGAGGAGGACTGGGAGGTCAGAACTCCTGCTCCAAAAGCCCCAAATGAAAATACAAGCTGGCTACAGGCCATAGAGGACCTTAAGAAGCAGATAAGAGAAGTGGGGGGAAAATTGGGAAGAGAAATGAGAAAGATGCATGAAAAGTATGAAACGACAGTCAACAGCTTGACTGAGGAAAATAACACCTTAAAAAATAGACTAACTCAAATGGCAAAAGAGGCTCAGAAAGGCAATGAGGAGAAGAATGCCTTAAAAAGCCGAATTTGCCAGACGGAAAAAGAATCTCAAAAGCTCACTGAGGAGAATCATTCTTTCAGAATTAGACTGGAGCAAATGGAAGCTAGTGACTTTATGAGAAATCAAGATGCCGTTAAACAGATCCAAACAAATGAAAGAATAGAATGCAATGTGAAATATCTCATGGGAAAAACCACTGACCTGGAAAATAGATCCAGGAGAGATAATTTAAAAATTACTGGACTACCTGTAAGCTATGATCAAAGAAAGAACCTAGAAATCATCCTTCAAGAAATTTTGAAGGAAAATTGCCCTGATGTTTTGGACCCAGAGGGGGAAACATAGGTTGAAAGAATCCACCGATCGCCTCCTGAAAAGGATCCCAAAAAGAAAACTCCTAGGAATATAATAGCCAGGTTCCAGAACTCCCAGATCAAGTAGAAAATACTACAAGCAGCCAGGAAGAAACAATTCCAATATTGTGGAAACACAATCAGAATAGCACAGGACTTGGCAGCTTCTACACTGAGGGATTGAAGGGCATGGAATATGATATTCCAGAGGGCAAAAGAGCTGGGATTAAAACTGAGAATAACCTACCCAGCAAAATTGAGTTTCTTGTTTCAGGGGAAAATATGGTCATTCAGTGGAATAGAGGACTTTCAAGCATTCTTGAGGAAAAAACCAGAGTTGAATAGAAAATCTGACATTCAGACACAAGAAGCAAGAGATGCTTGAGAAGGTAATCAGGGAAAAGAAATGAAAAGGAACTTATCAAAGTTGAACTATTTAAATTCCTATATGGAAAAACAATAACTGTGACTGAGGAAATCTTTCTCACTATGAAAATAATTGAAGAAGGGTATAGGGGCATATGAATACATATGTGAATGTGTGTATAGATGTTTACAGGTATACATGGATAGAGGGCACAGGTCGAATTTGGTGGGAAGGGATGATACTTAAGGGGTGAAGTTAAGAGGTGAGAGAGGAAAGTGACAAGAGGAGATGGGGAGAGACAGGGTAGGGTAAACTACCTCATGTAGAAGAGGCAAGGGGAAGTAGCTGCAGGGGAGGGGAAGAACAGGAAGGCAAAAAGGCAAAACCTAATTCTCATTGAATTTGGCTCAGGGAGAGAATCACATACATACTAAATGGGATATCTCACCCCACAGGAGAGTAGGGGGAAGGGGGATGAGAGGGGGGATGATGGAGGGGAGGGCATTCCAGGGGGAGGGGAGGTTGGAAGTACCCACTATAGAAGAGGGACAGGATCATGCAGGGAATGGACCAGGTGGGGGGTGGGATGAGTGGGAGGGAATTATAAGCAGCCTTGTACAATATATCTACTATAGTAATGTTTTGCATAGCTATACATGTACAACACATACTGAATTGCTCATTTTCCCAGAGGGAGTGTGTGACAAGGGAGGAAGGGAATGGATCTGAAATTCGAAGTCTTAAAATTAAATGTTTCAAATGTATATAAATACTATTATTAATACTATTTTGCATGTAATTGGGAGATAAGATGTTCAGGCATTGGGGCTCAGAGATTTACCTTGCCCTAATGGCAAAGTTGAAGGGGGTATGGGAGAACATATGGGAGAGAGCAGATTGGATGAGGGGATATCTAGTGGGACTGCTATTCTGGGGTGTTGGGTAGGGAAAAATGGGGAAAAATTGTAACTCAAAATCTGGTAGAAATGAATGATGTAAACCAGAAGTTAATAAAGCATTTGCTAAAAAAAAAAGAGAAAGTACATTGGCAAGCTAGGCTAGGATGCTGAGAAAACTAAAAACCATATCATACAAAAAATCATTTGAGGAAATTGGAAATGCTTAGAAAGAAAGAATAAAGGGAGGCTTAAAAGGTGTGAGAGCTGTATTCAAGTATTTAATAGATTAGCTTATGGAAAATGGATTAGGCTTATTCTACTGGGCCCAGGTGACTATTCAAAAGATGAAAGCTTTGCCTTGAAAAATAGTAACTTCCTCATTACTAAAGCTCTTCAAGCAAAGGCTGGATGGCAACTGGTCAGGGATATTGTAGAGGGGTTCCTTACTTAGGTATATAAATTGAATTAGATACTCCTATGTGTTCCCTTCCAATTATAAGATTCTGTGATTCTGGGGATGGCCAGTTACTTGAAAGGCATTTTGAAGTCATAAATGAGTGGGATCCACAGGGCCATCTCCACTCATCCTGATTTATATCTCACAACTAGGTCCAGATGGTTCTGGAGGAGAAAGTGAGACAGATGACTTTGCACAGTCCTGCCAATTCACTTACAAGTCATGGCAATACTTTCCCGATGCCAGGGCCCTCTTCCAGACGAAGGACAAACAAGTAAGATCCAATATAATGAGTACAATATGGGGTAAGTGAAAGACATGGACAGAAGAAGATCCCTTAGAGAGTGTATTAGCCGAGGATGCTCTGGTGACAAGCTGAGAAACAGAAAGGGATCTTTTAGCTGCTTGTAATATTTTCTCCTTGATCTGGGAACTCCAGAACCTGGCTATAATATTCCTAGGAGTTTTCTTTTTTGGGTCTTTTTCAAGAGGTGATCAGCGGGTCCTTTCATCCTCTATTCTGCCCTCTGGTTCTAAAATACCAGGGCAATTTTCCTGGAGAATTTCTTGAAGGATGATTTCTAGGTTCTTTCTTTGATCATGGTTTTCAGGTAGTCCAACAATTTTTAAATGATCTCTCCTAGATCTAATCCAGGTCAGTGATTTTCCCAATAAGATATTTCACATTGCCTTCTATTTTTTAATTTGTTTGGATCTGTTTAATAGTATCTTGATTTCTCATAAAGTCACTAGCTTCCATTTGCTCCAGTCTAATTCTGAAGAAATGATTCTCCTCAGTGAGCTTTTGAAATTGTTTTTCCATCTGGAAAATTTGGCTTTTTAAGGCATTCTTCTCCTCATTGCCTTTTTGAGCCTCCTTTGCCATTTTAGGTAGTCTATTTTTTAAGGTGTTATTTTCTTCAGTCAGGCTGTTGACTCTCATTTCATACTGTTCTTGCATCTTTCTCATTTCTCTTCCCAATTTTCCTCCATTTCTCTTATCTGCTTCTTAAGGTCCTCTATGGCCTGTAAACAGCTCATATTTTCATTTGGGGCTTTAGGTGCAGGAGTTCTGACCTCCCAGTCCTCCTCCTGTTCCATGCTTCGATCTTCTTTACCCCCAAAAAAGGAGTCTAATGTTAAAATTTTCTGTTTATTTCACTTCCTTTGCCTAGGCATGTTGCCACTCACTTACTTGACTTTTGGGCTTGTTGCCATAGTAGGAATCTGTCACCAGCCAGGGGAGCTTCTGTCCCCAAAGCTGGTGTTTTCCCAACTGCCGGAGGTATTAGTCGCGTGCCCTCTCTGAAGCCTCAACACTCTCTGGCAAGCTGGTCACACACCCCAAGACCTCCACCCCAGACCAAAATCCACATTGAAGAAGGGTAAATTAAGAATGATTACCCCCCAAGACTGATTGCCAGATCCCCCTACAGTTACCAGGGCGGGAACTGAAGCTGCTATGTGTGTCTGCAGCTGTAGTGAAGTGTCTCAGTGGCTTCTTGACCCCAGGGAAAGAGGCCGATGTGTTCTCCCCACTGAGTCCCAAAGTCTATACTGCACTAACCTCTCACTTTGTAGTTGGCATCTATGGGTTGGCAATTCTTGAAACGCCACAGCTACTGGTGTTTTGGGGTCCCTCCAGCTGGCTGCTGGTCTGGCCACCCTGGGGGTAAAACCTTCAACTCATGGGGTCTTGGGCTTGGCTCCCAGAGAGCTGCACTGACCACTCCCTGCCGGGCTGCTGGGCTGTCCTCAGTGGGAGGTTAGCTTCTCTGTGTCATTTTGTGGGTTCTGGAGCTCCATGGGTTGTTCAGAGTCCCCTTTAATAAAAATTTGGAGGTTGTGGGAGCAAGAGCTGAGTGGAAGAGCTGTTTCTACTCTGCCATCTTGACTCCACCCCAGTTTGCTATGTTCTTAAAGTTATTTTTATTATTTTTTAAATTTTAATTAATTTATTTTTAGTTTACAACATTAAGTTCCACAGTTCCTTGAGTTTCAAATTTTCTCCCCCTCTCTCTTCCCGCCCACCCCCCCATCATGGCAGCATGCACTCAAATATAAGATCTACAAATCTTCACATTAATTATTAGTCAGGTTGTAAAGAAGGATTGTAACCACTGGAATGATCAGTGGGAAAGAGGAAACAAAACAAAATAAGAAAAAGAAACAGAGCAAGTAGTTTGTTTGAATATGGATTCAGACTCCACATCTCTTTCTCTGGATGTGGATATCTCTTTCCATCATGAGTCTTTTGGAGTAGATTATCTCCACTCTGGATGTGGATATTTCTTTCCATCATGAGTCTTACATTGCTGAGAGGAGCCAAGTCTATTGAAGTTAGTCATTACACATATGTTGTGTCTGCAACTGTGTACAGATTTCTCCTAGTTCTACTCTTCTCACTCAGCATCAGTTTATATAAGTCTCTCCAGGTTATTATGAAGTCTGTCTGCTCCTCTTTTCTTATAGCACACCAGTATTCCATTAAATTCATATACCGCAACTTGTTCTGCCATTCCCCAGTTGATGGGCATCCCCTTGATTTTCAATTCCTCGCCATCACAAAAAGAGCTGCTATAAATATTTTTAAACATATGGATCTTCCTCCCACTTCTATGATCTCTTTGAGATACAACTCTAGAAGTGGTATTGCTGAGTCAAAGGGTAAGAAATTATTTATAGCCCTTGGGGCATAGTTCCAGATTGCTCTCCAGAATGGTTGGATCAGTTCACAAATCCAGCAACAGTGCATTAGTGTTCCAATTTTTCCACATTCTGTCCAGGATTTCTCATTTGCCTGTTTTGTCATCTTAGCAAATCTGGCTGGTGAGATATGGTACCTCAGAGTTGCTTTGATTTGCATTTCTCTGATCAATAGTGATTTAGAGCATTTTTTCATATGCTTATGGATATCTTTAATTTCATCTTCTGAGAATTGGCTGTTCATATCCTGTGATCATTTATCAGTTGGGAAGTGGCTTGTATTCTTATAGATTTGACTCAATTCTTTGTATATTTTAGAAATGAGGCCTTTATCAGAGACACTGATTGTAAAAATTCTTTCCCAATTTCCCCTTTCCTCTTAATCTTGATAACATTGGCTTTATTTGTACAGAAACTTTTCAATTTAATGTCATCAAAATAATCCATTTTGAATTTTATAATGCTCTCTAACACTTGTTTCATCATAAAATCTTCCCCTCTCCATAGATCTGAGAGGTAAACTATTCCTTACTTTCCCAGATTGCTTACTTTTGTTTTCCCAAATGAATTTTGATACTGTTTTTGTCTAGCCATACAAAGTAATTTTTTGGTAGATTGATTAGTATGGCACTAAATATGTGATTTCATTTAGGTAAAATTTTCATTTTTATTATATTAGCTTGACCCAGCCATGAGCAATTCATGTTTTTCCAATTAGTTAGATTTGACTTTATTTGTGTGAAAAGTATTTTGTAGTTGTGTTCATACAGGGCCTCTGTTTGTTTTGGCAGGTAGATTCCCAAATATATTATAATGTCAACAGTAACTTTAAAAGGCCTTTCTCTATCTCTTGCTGTTGGATTTCGTGAGAGATAGAGGACTTAATGTGGGTTTATTTTATATCTTGCAACTTTGCCAAATTTATTTATTGTCTCAAGTAATTCTTTACTTGATTCTCTAGGATTCTCTAAGTATATCATCATATCATCTGCAAAGACTGATACCTTAGTCTCTTCTTTGCCTGACTGATTCCTTCAATTTCTTTTTCTTCTCTTTTTGCTGCTGCTAACATTTATAGTACCAGATTGAATAAGAGGGGTGATAGTGGACATCCTTGTTTCATCCCTTATCTTATTGGAAATGCTTCTACCTTATCCCCATTACATATAATACTTGCTGATGGTTTTAGATAGATGATACCTATTATTTTAAGGAAGACTCCATTTATTCCTATACTTTCTAGTGTTTTTAAAAGGAATGGATGTTGTATGTTGTCAAAATGTTTTTCTTCGTCTAATGACATAATAATATGGTTTCTACTAGTTTTGTTATTGATGTGATCATTTATACTGATAGTTTTCCTAATATTGAACCACCCTGGCATTCCTGGAATAAATCCTACCTAATTAAAGTGTATTATTCTAGTGATAAGTTGCTGTAGTCTTTTTGATAATGTTTTTTTAAAATATTTGCATCTATATTCCTGAGGGAAATTGGTCTATAATTTTCTTTCTCTGTTTTGTCTCTCCCTGATTTAGGTAACAGTACCTTATTTCTGTCGTAAAAAGAGTTTGGTAAGACTCCTTCTTCTCCAATTTTCCAAAATAGTTTGTAAAGAATTGGAATCAATTGTTCTTTAAGTGCTTGGTATAATTCACTAGTAAACCAGTCTGGCCCTGGAGATTTTTTACTAAGGAGTTCATTGATGACTTGTTCAATTTCTTTTTCTGAGATGGGGTTATGTAAGTAGTTTACTTCCTCTTCAGTTAATCTGGGCAACTTATATTTTTGAAAATATTCATCTATTTCACTAAGATTGTCAAATTTATGTGCATACAATTGGGCAAAATAATTCCTAATTATTATTATAATTTCCTTTTCATTGAAGGAAGATTCACCCTTTTAATTTTTGATGCTCATAATTTGGTTTTCTTCTTTCTTTTTTTGAATCATATTGACTAAAGGTCTATCAATTTTATTGGTTTTTTCATAATACCCACTCTTAGTTTTATTTATTAATTCAATAGTTTTCTTAAATTAAATTTTATTAATCTCTCCTTTGGTATTCATTATTTCTAATTTAGTATTTAATTGGGTATTTTCAATTTATTCTTTTTCTAGTGTTTGCAGTTACATGCCCAATTTATTCACATCCATTTTCTCTATTTTATTTATGCATGCATTCAGGGATATAAAACTTCCACTAAGAACTGCTTTTGCTGTATCCCACAAGTTTTAGTATGTTGTCTCATTATTGTCATTCTCTTGAATCAAGTTACTGATTGTTTCTATAATTTCTTGTTTGACCCACTCAATCTTTAGGATTAAGTTATTTAGTTTCCAATTAGTTTTTAGTCTATCCTTACATGGCCCTTTACTACATATAATTTTTATTGCACCATGATCTGAGAAGGACGCATTTAATATTTCTGCCTTTCTGCATTGAATTGTGAGGTTTTTATGCCCTAGTTCATGGTGAATTTTTGTGTATGTGCCATGTACTGCTCAGAGGAACATATATTCCTTTTTATCATCATTCAATTTTCTCCAGAGGTCCACCATATCTATCTTCTCTAAGAGTCTATTTACCTCCCTAACTCCTTTCTTGTTTATTTTGAGATTAGATTTATCAAGTTCAGAGAAAGGGAGATTGAATTCCCCCACTGGTACAGTTTTGCTATCTATTTCTTCCTCTAACATCTTTAACTTCTCCTCTAGGAATCTGGATGCTGTACTGCTTGGTGCATAAATGTTTAGTAATGATATTGCTTCATTTGTGATGGTGCCCTTTAGCCTGATATACTTTCCTTCCTTATCTCTCTTTTTTTTAAAGCAATTGGGGTTAAGTAACTTGCGCAAGGTTGAACTGCTAGTTATTTATGTGTGGCTGCTAAGTACTGAGGCCAGAACTGATCCCAGGTCCTCCCAACTCTATTGCCAGCATCTTCCTCATTGTGCCACCTAACCGCCCCCTTATCTCTTTTAATTAGATCTATTTTTGCTTTTCCTTTGTCTGAGATATGGATTGTCACACCTGTTTTTTTTTTCTTTAGCTGAGGCATAATATATTTTACTTCAGCCTTTTACCTTTATCTTGTGTGTATCTCCCTGTTTCAAATGTGCTTCTTGTATACAGAATATTGTAGGATTATGATTTTGAATCCATTCTGCTATCCACCTCCATTTTATGGGATAGTTCATCCCATTAACATTCACAGTTATAATTACTATCTCTGTCTTTCCCTCCATCCTATTATAACCCCTGTTTATGTTTTTATATTTCCACTTCTCCCTTCAACATCCTTAGGAGTTTTCTTTTTGACCACTGCCTCCCTCAGTATTCCCTCCTTATCAGCCCCCCTACCTTTTCTTACCCTTCCTCTTTCCTACCTCTTCCCTTCCCTCTCCCCCACATGTTCTTAGCACTTCACCCCTCCCACTGCTGTAACGTACAATATATTTTTATGCTTAGTGTAGTATGTTATTTCTTCCTTGAACCAAGATTGATGAGAATAGATCTTATACAGTGCTTCTCTCCCTCCCCTCTATTCTTATAGGCTTTATGTCTCTTCTCTATAGAGTCCTATACTTAATTGATTATGTTATTCCCTCCTCATACCAGGACCAATGAGGATGAAGATCATACAGTACACTTTTCATTCAAACTATATATTCCTCGTATACATAGTTCTTTACATGCTGTCTCCACCATTAGAAGGTGAGCTTCATAAGGGTGACGAATCTGTTTTCACCTTAACTTAGGATCCTCAGGGTTTAACAGAGTGACTGAAACATAGTAGGGACATCATGTTTCTCAATGTAACTGAAAAGTCCTTCAGCTTGCAGTCTAGGTAATGAGCCTTTGGCTGAAGCCAGGTTCATCCTCAGGCAACAGAAACCACAAGACATCAACAAACCTGTACTTGATCTGTGCCCCACTGCTCCAGCCTTCAAGAAACTACCATTAGGTGGCACAGTGGATATAGACAGAGTGGGACCAGGGGTCAAAAAGGCCAAAATTCAAATCTGGCTTTAGACATTTACTGGCTGTGTGACACAGGGAAAGTCACTTAACCCCTGTTTGCCTCAGTTTGTTTCTCTGTAAAATGGGGATAATAATGGCACCTACCATGTAGGGGTTGTTATAAGTATCCAATGAGATAGTAATTGTCAAGTGCTTAGCTCAGTGCCTGGTACACAGTAACTGCTATGTCAGCTATTATGAAGAACTAGATGAGAACTTTAGTGGAAGATTACTAAATGGGAAACGTACCCTTGAGATGTAAAAAATAGCAAGCATGGAAGATGGCGGAGTAGAAACAGCTCGTTCCAAGCCACTCTGCCCCCAGATTCCCCCCAAACTATGTAAAAGGGGACTCTGAACAACTTCTGGAGCCCCAGTACCCACAGAACGACACAGACAAGCTAACCTCCCATTGAGGACAGCCCAGCAGCCCTGCAGGAAGGACCAGCGCAGCAGTCTGGGACCTGGCAGCGCCCAGCACGCAGAGCGTGGGGAGCCAAGCCGAGCCCAGGTCCGTGTGAGCCGAGGTTTTAGCCCCAGGGCGGCAGGGCCGGCAGCCGGCTGGAGGAACCCCAGAACACCAGGAGCTGTGGCGACTCCAGAATTATCAACATAGACATGCCTAGGACAAAGTAAGAGGTTAGTGTCCTATGGACTTTGGGACTGGTTTTGGGGAATGCGTCGGCTCCCTCCCCTGGGCGCTAGAAGCCGCTGAGGAGACACACTATTTTGTAGTTTTCAGAGGCACCTCCAGCTCCCGGCCTGCAAATTGTAGGGAGATCCAGCGATCAGTCTTGGGGGGTAATCACTCTTGCTTTAACCTCCCTGGATATGGATTGTGATCTAGGGTGGAAGTCGTGGGTGGGTTTACAGCTTGCCAGAAACGGAAGTTGCCCCTCACATGTTCGGGAAGAAAATTCCTCTATCTGGCCTTAAAGCCATAGTGTGGCAACAAGCCCAAAAGTCAAGCAATTAAGTGGCAACATGCCAAGGCAAAGGAAACAGAAAAATGCAACCCTAGACTCCTATCTGGGGGGCATAGAGCGGGAAAAGGACTGTGAGGTCAGAAGTCCTGCTCCAAGAGCCCCAGGGGAAAACATGAGTGGGTTGCAGGCCATAGAGGACCTTAAGAAGGACATTAAAAATCAAATAAGAGAAGTGGAGGAAAAATTGGAAAGAGAAATGAGAAGGATGCAGGAAAAGTATGAAATGAGGTCAACAGCCTGACTGAGGAAAACAACACCTTAAAAAATAGACTAACTCAAATGGCAAAGGAGGCCCAAAGGGCAATGAGGAGAAGAATGCCTTAAAAAGTCGAATTTGCCAGATGGAAAAAGAATCTCAAAAGTTCACTGAGGAGATTCATTCCTTCAGAGTTAGACTGGAGGAAATGGAAGCTAGCGACTTTATGAGAAATCAAGATGCTGTTAAGCAGATCCAAACAAATGAAAGATTAGAAGGCAATGTGAAATATCTCATGGGAAAAACCACTGTCCTGGAAAATAGATCCAGGAGAGACAATTTAAAAATTATTGGACTACCTGAAAGCCATGATCAAGGAAAGAACCTAGAAATCACCCTTCAAGAAATTCTCAAGGAAAACTGCCCTGATGTTTTAGATCCAGAGGGCAAAATAGAGGTTGAAAGAATCCACCGATCACCTCCTGAAAAAGATCCCAAAAAGAAAACTCCCAGGAATATTATAGCCAGGTTCCAGAATCCCCAGATCAAGGAGAAAATACTACAAGCAGCCAGGAAGAAACAATTTCAATATTGTGGAAACACAATCAGAATAGCCCAGGACCTGGCAGCTTCTACACTGAGGGACTGAAGGGCATGGAATATGATATTCCAGAGGGAAAAGAGCTGGGAATGAACCCAAGGGTCACCTACCCAGCAAAACTGAGTATTTTGTTTCAGGGGAAAATATGGTCATTCAGTGGAATAGAAGACTTTCAAGCATTCTTGATGAAAAAACCAGAATTGAATAGAAAATCTGACATCCAAACACAAGAAGGAAGAGATGCCTGAGAAGGTAATCAGGGAAAAGAAATCAAAAGGAACTTATCAAAGTTGAACTATTTACATTCCTATGTGGAAAAGCAATAACTGTGACTGATGATATCTTCCTCACTATGAAAATGATGGAAGAAGGGTGTGTGGTCATATGAATACATATGTGAATGTGTGTGTATATGCTTACAGTTATATATGGATAGAGGGCATAGGTTGAATTTAATGGGAAGGGAGAATACTCAAGGGATGAAATTATGAGGTGAGAGAGGAAAGTGGCAAGAGGAGAGGGGGAGAGACAGGGTAGGGTAAACTATCCCATGTAGAAGAAGCAAGGGGAAGTGGTTGCAAGGGAGGGGAAGAATAGGAAGGCAAAAAGGGAAAACCACATTCTCATTGAATTTGGTTCAGGGAGAGAATGACATACCTACTAAATGGGATATCTCAACCTACAGCAGAATAGGGGGAAGGGGGAGGAGAGGAGGGATGATGGATGGGAGGGCATCCTTGGGGGGAGGGGAGGTTGGAAGTACCCACTATAGAAGAGGGACAGGATCATGTAGGGAATGGACCAGGTGGGGGGTGGGATGAGTGGGAGGGAATTATAAGCAGCCTTGTACAATATATCTACTATGATAATGTTTTGCATAGCTAGACATGTACAACATATACTGAATTACTTATCTCCCAAGAGGGAATGGGTGACAAGGGAGGAAGGAAATGGATCTGAAATTTGAGGTCTTAACATTAAATGTTTCAAATATATATAAATACTATTATTAATACTCTTTTGCTTGTAATAGGGAGATAAGATGTGCAGGCATCGGGACACAAAGATTCACCTTCCTCTAATGGAAAAGTCGATGGGGGTATGGGAGAAGGTATGGGAGAGAGCAGATTGGAGGAAGCTATATCTTGTGGGACTGCTATTCTGGGAGGTTGGGTAGGGGAATAATGGGGGGAAAATGATTGTAACTCAAAATCTGGCGGAAATGAATGATGTAAAACAGAAGTTAATAAAGCATTTGTTTAAAAAAAAATAGCAAGCATGACTTAACTTCCCTCCTTTATGGAAATAAACAACCTGGGCCACACTACAGTAGAATCTGTTCTAAGTGGAAAGGAGTGGTTTCTTGTTCAGAATAGGCAGAAAAACTTGGAAACAAGAGATTCCAAGTCAGGTTGCAAAGATTTAAGAAGAGGAATTTTTTTTGGAGGGCTATTGGGGTTAAGTAACTTGCCCAAGGTCACAGGGCTAGGTTTTTGTTTGTGTGTGTTAAGTGTCTGAGGCCAGATCCGAACTCAGGTCCTTCTGACTCCAGGGCTGGCACTCTACTCACTGCGCCACATAGCCACCCCGAGAAGAGGAAATTTTAAAAATCAGAAATCCAGGAGCTACAGCTCTGTAAACATGCAGAAGAAGAACATTTTGCCAATTAAACTGTACCCCTGATGATATGACAAGCAAAACAAGTTAATTTTAAGGCTCAAATAGCTTTCAAAAGTTTCTGCATCTGCAAAGAGTTATCAATACACATAGCCTTCCACTTAATCTCTCTGTTTGTAGCTGAGCTATCTGAGGTGCTATCCACAAAGGGAAGTAGAAAGACAACTTGTGCTGAGAAGTATGGCGGGTCATTTAATCTAATGAGCTACTCTTTGAAAATCTGAGCATATTCCTATTAGGTCTGGAGCCAAAAAAAAAAGAGCTGGAGGAATTATGGAGACTTCATTTGTCTTATTCAGGAGGTAATGTTATTAATGACTTCTGGCTCAAGGTCTGCCCTCCACAATTTAAGGTCAACTTGGTTAGACAAATTGCCCCCAGTTGTTGTGAGGTAAGTTGTTGGGAGCCAAAGAGGCATGATCCAGGACTCAGATAAAGATCTCACTATGTTCCCTATAGAAGGCCCTTGGAAATGCAGCTTTGTTAAGCTTCCTCCTTGGGTCTTTTGATATGGGTTACACTTTAAAAGGATGGTGTTTGAGTTCTGAGACCAAAAGGCTCTGCCCCAAGATTTTAGTTGTTCAAAACAAAAATATTTGAATTCTTAGGTGGTCAAAGTTCCTATGCAGATGTACTTGATGATGAGGCTTTGGTTTCTGGCCTCGAAGCAAACTCTCAAGAGCATCCTTTGTAATGTGACTTCGTATGAAAGGAGGTAACTGCCTTTTCCTAAGACTTTCTGGCACCTAGAGAACAAAAGCCTTGCTGCCATGCTACTTCCAGGATATGACAGACTAAGATAAGAATACTTGAGACCCCTTCCTTTGTCTCATTGATCAATAAAAACCTTGTCCTGAGAATCAATAATCGGAGTTTATCGTTCTTCCTTGAACTACCCACATGGCCTGCTCATTTCTTATTCACGTAGTAGGACAGGTAGTGGGACACTGAGCAGCCCAAGACAAATGGTATCCAAACAGGGACACATAGGAACCTGAAAGGAAGGTCCACAGTGGAGATGGACCTTCTAAGCAGGAGCTCCACAAATCACAAGTCACAGGGCAAGGGAACTTTTTCCAATCAATTCTTAGTCAGTCTATTCCACCAGGCTGATACAGGGATTTTTAAGTTTTCTATCACCATGGGTCAAATGCATGGGTACAGTTCAAAGATCAGCAACAATATTTTCAAGTATTAAATAAAGTAGTGAAAGAAAGGGTTTGTAACTCTGAAGGAACAGTTAGAGAAATTGTGTTTAGTGTGTTTAGAAGAGAATAGCCCTGGCTTTCCAAAAGGGTGGTGTAAGAGAATGGGAATCAGAAGGAAAACACATAACTAAGAAACTAGGAAAAGAAGGAACCCAGCATTTCCCAATTCCTGCTCCTTTTTCTATGGAATATATTAAAGATATGGTTAACATCAGGTATGAATGTGCCAACGGTGGCACAAACACTTAGGTGTAATGCAGCTATCTTTACACAGTATTTATAGCAAGTCAAAAAGAGTATATAAAACATATCAGGATAAAAATTAGAAAAAATAAATTTGCATGAAAAATGTGAACAGAAGTTTTAAGGTTTAAGGCCCTCCTTTCCTCCAATCCAACTCTGGCCAAGTTTGATTGTGGAAAAGGCTGTTAAAAATTATATTAATAGGGCAGAGTCAAGATGGCAGAGTAGAAACAGCTCTTCCTCAAGGCTCCCACCTCCTCCAATTCATGTAAAAAGTGACTCTGAAGAAACTGTGGAGCTACAGAACCCACAAATGACACAGAGATGCTAACCTCCTACTGAGGACAGCCGGGCAGGCTGGCAGGAAGGGGCCAGTGGACTGCTCTGGGAGTAGACCCCAGCCCTGTATGAGCCAGAGGTTTTAGCCTCAGGGTGGGCCTGACAAGCCCCCTGGAGGGACTTCAGAACACGAGCAGCTGTGGTGGTTTCCAGAATTAGATGCTAAGGACAAAGTGAGAGGTCAGTGCACTGTGGACTTGGGGATCCAGTAGTCTGAGAGTGCCGTCAGCCTTTGCCCCTGGGGCAAGGAACCACTGAGGCACTGTGGCCGTGCAGCCACCAGGACATGGCATCTTCAGCTCCTGGCCTGCAGATTGTAGGGGGACCAAGTGCCCATTCTGAGGGGGGAATCGCTCTTGTTTTAACCTGCTTGGATCTCCTTGCCAGAGCATGTGGAGGCTTCAGAGAGGGCACACAACTAATACATTCAGCAGCTGAGAAAACCATAGCATTTGGGAAGAAGCTCCCCTGTCTGGTGGCAGAGTCCTAATGTGGCAAAAAGCCCAAAAGTCAAGTAACTGAGAGGCAACATGAGCAGGCAAAGGAAGCAAAGCAGAGCAACCCAACATTACACTCCGACTTGGGGGACAAAAAGGATCAAAGCATGGAACAGGAGGAAGACAGTGAAGTCAGAACTCCTGCTCTAAAAGCTTCCAAGAAAAATACAAGCTGGTTACAGGCCATAGAGGACCTTAAGGAATTTGAAAACCAAATAAGAGAAGTGGAGGAAAAACTGGGAAAAGAAATGAGAATGATACAAGAACATTATGAAAGGAGAGCCAAAAACCTGACTGAAGAAAATAACACCTTAAAAACAGACTAACTCAAATGACAAAAGAGGCTCAAAAAGCCAATGAGGAGAAGAATGCCTTAAAAAGCTGAATTTGCCAAATAAAAAGAAAAAATCTCAAAAGCTCACTGAGGAGAATCATTCCTTCAGAATTCAATTGGAGCAAATAGAAGCTAGAGACTTCATCAGAAATCAGGCTACTATTAAACAGATCCAAATAAATGAAACAATAGAAGGCAATGTGAAGTATCTCATTGGGAAAACCACTGACCTAAAAAACAGATCCAGGAGAGATCCTTTAAAAATTATTGGACTAGCTAAAACCCATGATCAAAAATAACCTACAAATCATCCTTCAAGACACTATCAAGGAAAATTGCCCTGATGTTTTAGAACCAGAGGGCAAACTGGAGGTTGAAAGAATCTACCAATCATCTCCTGAAAAAGATCTGAAAAAAGAAAACTCCTAGCAATATTATAGCCAGGTTCCAGAATTCCCAGATCAAGGAGAGAATATTACAAGCAGCCAGGAAGAAACAATTTGAATATTGTGGAAACACAATCAGAATAACACAGGATCTGGCAGCTTCTACACTGAGGGATTGAAGGGCTTGGAATGTGATATTCCAGAAGGCAAAGGAGCTGGGATTAAAACCAAGAATCACCTACCCAGAAAAACTGAGTATCATGGTTCAGGAGAAAATATGTTCGTTCACTGGAATAGAGGACTTTCCAGCATTATTGATGAAAAAACCAAAGTTCAATAGAAAATATGACTCTCAGATATAAGAAGCAAGAGAAGCATGAGAATAGAACAAGTGGGAGGTGGAATAGGAGAGAGGGAAATATAGTCAATCTTTTACAATATATCCACTATGGAAATGGTTTGCATAGCTACACATGTACTACGTATATTGAATTGCTTGTCTTCCCAGTAAGAGTGGCTAACAAGGAAGGAAGGGAAGGAATCTGGAAGTCAAATTTTAAAATCAAATGTTATATATATATTTGTGTGTGTGTGTATTTATATACAGGCACAGAGGCATAGAGATCCACTGTGACCTACTGGAAAGTCAGAGGGGGTATGGGAGAAGATATGGGAGAGTGCAGATTGGAGGAGGGGATATCCAGTGGGATCGATATTTTGGGGTGGTGGGCAGGGGAAATATGGGGAGAAAATTTGTAACTCAAAATCTTGTGGAAAAGAATGATGAAAACTCGAATTTAATAAAGCATTTCATTTAAAAAAAACAAATAGGTGATGAAAAAATAATAATATTAATAAAAATAATATAAGAAGGGAATTTTTTCCCCTCAGATTAAAGAGGCAGACTAGCAAGCATTTAACTATTCTGCTGCCTCATCTAAAGAGATAAAAGTGTTGTGTATCAGGATGCAACCGAAGGTTAATTTCATTTGGCACTGAGGCAAAATTAGAACATATAAAGCTCTGAAAAACTTCAGGAGTAAAAGGCTTTAACTCTAGTATAGTCCGGAGACTGGCACCACTGGACTTTGTCCAGCTTCTCTATACTATACCTGGACATTAAAAGACTGTTGCTTTCTTAAAAACAAATTAGACGTCACTGAAGTTCACAGTACAGGTTAAATTGGCTGAAAACTTTCTTTAAAAGTCTCTTGTCACTAGAGGACAGAGTTCTGAAGGATAATTAGGATACTTAAATCTTAAATTGCCCTCCTCGATCTAGATAAAGGGAGGATGCACGATAAAGGGCTCCACAAGCTTTCCTTAAAATAAAAGGTAGCATCTATTTAAAACCATCAGCAAATTTATATGTAATAGGGATAAGCTAGAAGCATTTCCAATAAGATCAGAGGTGAAACCAGGGTGTCCACTATTACCCCTCTTATTCAATCTGGTACTAGAAATGTTAGCAGTAGCAATTAGAGTAGAAAAAGAAATCAAAGGAATCAAATTAGGCAAAGAAGAGACCAAGCTATCACACTTTGCAGATGATATGATGATCTACTTAGAGAATCCTAGAGAATCAAGCAAAGAACTGCTTGAGACAATAAATAAATTTGGCAAAGTTGCAGGATATAAAATAAACCCATATAAATCCTCAGCATTCCTGTATATTTCTTTTTTTTTTTTTTAAAACAATTGGGGTTAAGTAACTTGCTCAAGGTTACACGGCTAGTCATTTGATTTATGCGTGGGTGCTCATTTTCTGAGGCCGGATCTGATCTCGGGTCATCCAAACTCCGAGGCCAACACTCTTACTCACTGCGCCACCTAGCCGCCCCTTTAGGGCAATTGGGGTTAAGTAACTTGCCCAAGGTTACATGGCTAGGTTTTTGTTTGTTCCGATTAAGTGTCGGAGGCCGGCTCCGAACTCAGGTCCTTCTGACTCCAGGGCCGGCGCTCTATTCACTGCACCACCTAGCCGCCCCTATTCCTGTATATTTCTAATGAAATTCAACAGCAATAGATAGAAAGAGAAATCCCATTTAAAGTTACTGTAGAGACTATAAAATATTTGGGAATCTACCTGCCAAAACAAATCCAGGACCTATATGATCACAATTACAAAACACTTTTCACACAAATAACGTCAGATCTAACTAACTGGAAAAACATCAATTGCTCATGGCTAGGTCAAGCTAATATAATAAAAACGACAATTTTACCTAAATCAAATTATACATTTAGTACCATACCAATCAATTTACCAAAAAAAAACAAACAAATCCTACTTTATACAGCTAGAAAAAATAGTGACAAAATTCATTTGGAAGAACAAAAGGTCCAGAATATCAAGACAATTAATCAAAAGAAATGCTAGGGAAGGTGGACTAGCTCTACCAGATTTCAATCTCTATCATAAAGCAGCAGTCATCAAAACTACTTGCTACTGACTGAGGAATAGAGTAGTGGATCAATGGAATAGATTGGACACACAAGACTCAGCAGTCAATGACTATAGTAATGTACTGTTTGATAAACCCAAAGACCCCAGTTTTGGGGATAAGAGCTCACTATTAGACAAGAACTGCTGGGAAAACTGGAATATAGTGTGGCAGGAACTGGGCATAGACCATTATCTATCACCTATACCAAAATCGAGTCTAAATGGGGACATGATCTAGGTATAAAGGCTGATACTGAAAGGAAGGAATAGTTTACCTGTCAGATTTGTGGAGAGGGGAAAACTTTATGACCTAACAAGAATTAGAGAGCATTATAAAATGCAAAATGGGTAATTTTGATTACATTAATTGAAAAGCTTCTGTACAAAGCCAATGTAACCAAGATTAAGAGGGAAGTGGGAAATTAGGAAGGAACTTTTACAACCTATATCACTGATAAAGGCCTCATTTCTAAAATATACAGAGAACTGAGTCAAATCTACATGAATACAAGTCATTCCCCAATTGATAAATGGTCAAAGGATATGAACAGGCACTTTTTAGAGGAAGAAATTAAAGATATCTATAAGCATATGAAAAATGCTCTAAATCACTATTGATTAGAGAAATGCAAATCAAAACATCTCTGAGGTACCACATCTTATCAATCAGATTGGCTAAGATGACAAAACAGGAAAATGAGAGGTGCTGGAGAGAACGTGGACAAATTGGAACACTAATGCATCGCTGGTGCAGTTGTGAACTGATCCAACCATTCTGGAGAGCAATCTGAAATTATGCCCAAAGGGCTATAAATAATTTCATACCCTTTGACCCAGCAATATCACTTTTAGGGTTGTATCGCAAAGAGATCATGGAAGTGGGAGGAAGACTCATATGTACACAAATATTTATAGCAGCTCTTTTTGTGGTGGCAAAGAATTAGAAATTAAGGGGTACCCATCAATTGGGGAATGGCTAAACAAGTTGTGGTATATGAATGTAATAGAATACTATTGTGCTACATGAAACAAGGAGTAGATGGACTTCATATTTACCTGGAGAGGCTTATACGAACTGATGCTGAGTGAGAAGAGTAGAACCAGGAGAAATTTGTACACCATTACAGACACAATGTATGTGTGACGACCAGCTTTGATAGACTGGACTCTTCTCAGCAATGCAGCATTATAAGTCAACACCAAAAGATTCATGATGGAGAGAGATGTCTACCATCCAGAGAAAGAACTAGAAAGAACTGAGTTTGAATCCAGATTGAAACAAACTACCTGCTCTTTTTCTTTTTCTTGTTTGGTTTTGTTTCCTCTTCCCCATAGTTCATTCCATCTGATACAATCCCTCTTTATAACCTGACTAATTTCTAATGGGAAAGTATTTGCAGATCCTATACTTGATTGTATGCAGTCATGTGGGGGGGGAGAGGGAGGGAGAGAAAATTTGAAACTCAAGGAATTACTGAACTCAATCTTGTAAACTAAAAGTATACAAACAAATTAATAGAGACCAAAAAAAGAGATTGAAAAGAAAGAAAAAAAAAAGGCCACCACAAACAACACCCCTGGGGGCAGAGCATGCTACCCCACACTTATTAAGCAACCTGAATTTACAATTCAGACTTTGCAACTCTGAAAAGAGGAGTAAAAACCCTAAATTCTCTATCAATAATTTTTGCATGTGATGATTAGAAAATTCAGCTAATATCATAATGTCATGGTGTTATTGTGGTCTTTCTGAGTTGTGGTACAATTCTATTATATAGTAAAGATTGGATAATTGTTGTTAGCCAGAAATAGTGTTAGATAAAACAAAATTTTTATCTGATTTTTATTGAAACTAAAAAGTTAGAGGAAAGAAATTTGTGTAGAAACAGTCATGATTACTTTATCAGTTCTGCTTAAAGCTGTCTCATAATGTTTATATCTGCCATATAGAAAACTAGGTAGACACAAATTTACCTGTAGTAACAAAAGGAGGTTACAGGCCCTCCCCCACAAGTCTAGAGGTTTCCTCAATGCAGTTGTATTAACTTCTTTCATCCTAGATCAAATTAGGAAAAGAGAGTTCCACCCTTACCCCCACTCTTGCAAACTTCCCTTCCCCCACTGGGCAAAGGAAGCAGGGGAAAGGGACATCGGCTACCTTGGGTGCTTGGTTGTTAAAAGTTCTGAGCCCTGCCACTGATAAGAAACCAATAGTTGTCTGTACTGGATAAGACAATCCATTCTTTTTATTAATGATTTTATACAATCTAGGAATACAACTGATTTCATCTGAAGATTAATGTTTTTGCTACAGTTAAAATAATTTGGCTGTCACTTGTGGAACTTGTAAAATTGAACATTTTAATGTCTCAATGCTAAAACCTAGAATTGTTCATTGATTACTGTATGTGGAGAAGAAGAAACTAGGTAAAAACTTCATTACATTCCTCCTGCATGTATGAAATTTAGCAAAGCAGGAGCACCACTTTCAGCCCCTGGTCTATATTAAGTCTTATTTTTTTTCCATAATGTCAAGACCCCTGGAATCTGTCTCTATAGGAAAACTCATCAGACTAGGTGAGGAACTTCTTTTAGTAATGCAATTCTTAAATAATGAACCTAACTTGCTAAAAAGTTGCAAAACATTAATAAGGATTGGCTATTACACCAGGATGTTTAAATTTGAGAAAGACAAATGTTAAATAATACCGCTTATGTATTAAAAGACCTAGTCAATCTTTATTGTTTATTACAGCTACATGAGAATAAAATTAACTGTAATTAGCTCTAAGCTGTGATGGGTAAAAACTGCTGTTTAAGATAAAAAGCATTTAAGACCATATTCACATGGTTCTGCTTTTTTCTGCTTAGACCTGATTCCTATGATCAGACTAAGTATGAACTCTTTTTATGTTAGCTTATTGGAAAATTTAATATTAATTTTTACTTAAGATTAGAAAATGTACAGAAATTTATACAAACCACTTAAAAATCACTAGAAGATATTCCCACTGACTAACGGAACGATGCAAGAAAATTAGGAAAGGAGAGTCAACAACCTGACTGAAGAAAATAACACCTTACTTTGCCAGGACCAAGAGGGCCACATGTGGTGTTGAGGTCACAGATTCCCCACCCCTGCCCTAATCTGAGGCCAGTTAGGTTTCTGTGGGCACTAGGTTTTTAAGAAGGTGATACATAAAGTTCAAAACAATAATTTCCATAAAGATTTATTTCTGGGTCTTATAAAGCAACTCTGGAAAATTCATGCTTCCTAGATAACAGTAAACAGGAATAATTCATCATCTTCAACCACTTGGAAAAGAAAATGTTGCCCCAAAATGACACCAATGTCTAGAAGGGGCTATTTACTTCAACATCACAAAAGAAAATTAACGTAAATGAATGAATTTTTATATATAAGAAGCAAACCTCTGGCACAAGATGCTTTGTCATTACGCAGGAAAACAAAGTGTCAAAGTGCTTATTGTAAAAGAAGTCCAACAGAATTAAAGCATTTCTGTCAATATACAACATCCTACATAGCTTGCTAGTACATAACTGAGTAGTGGCTCCAAATGGAGAGAAGCAACTGAAACACTTTTTTTAACTCTGATTTTAAAAAAATAACGTCTTGAAGAAGCAGTGGCTGTGTTGAACACAAATACAATTATTTGTGTTGATTATCTGCTACATAACACTATAACATTCCAAAGTTTAAAGATAACAAATGCTCTTAGTCTTATACAAATACTATCAGACTCTTAAAAAGCTTTAAGGTAATACTGAGGGGGAGCAACATGATACTCGAG
Source organism: Gymnobelideus leadbeateri (assembly GCA_011680675.1). Classification (NCBI taxonomy): domain Eukaryota; kingdom Metazoa; phylum Chordata; class Mammalia; order Diprotodontia; family Petauridae; genus Gymnobelideus; species Gymnobelideus leadbeateri. The sequence goes on from WOXC01002879.1 coordinate 266,312, forward strand.
GGGACTAAACAAAACAGAGAAATTATCTGCTAAGTAATGCAAGAAAGAATTAAAATGCGGTAACAATAGAGCCAAAGATTGCTCCTCAACAGGTGTGTGGGTCACCACTTCTTCAAGTTTGACAAATAATCTCAAGAGATGGGGTGCTCCATAGACCTGGGACATAGGAACACCTGGCATGCTTGCCAGGATTTCAGCATACTGGAGTCTCTCAAATTTGTAAAGCAGGTGCAAGCCCAGCATGACATTGAAGTAGGCTTTGAGTCCTAGCACCACTTCCCTGACCACACGCATCCGGCTGGCATCTGCACTTAGGGAGATGCTCTGGTAACGTTCATAGTCCTCCAGAATGGAGTCCACGCTCTTCTGTGCAGGCAGACGGAACAGCTGGCTCTGTCTCACGATCATGTCCCGGTCCTCCCGAAGCCATGGTTTCAGCGGCTCAGGAATAGGCACTCTTCCTTCATCTCTGGGGAGGAAGTCCTGATCCGGCTCAGCGTCACTGGCACTGTCACTAGGAGCAGCAGCAGTCCCTGAGCTCTGATTTTTCATAGGGAGCAGCAGGCCCAAACGCCGAAGCCGACGCCGAAGCCCACGCTGACGTCGACGCCGACGCCGGGGACGGCGTCGGCGCCTCTGATGCCCAGGCTGCTGCCCAGGCTGCTGCCCAGGCGGCCGGCCTCTGCCACGACCTCCGACACTGGTGATGCCAGTTTCTGCAACCCTGGTGACCTGCCTGAGGACACTTCTGGCCTTTGGCGCTGTCCGGGCTGAGGCTTGCTCATTTCTCCTCTGGACAGCAGAGGCCTTTTCTCTGGTCACTGGCCCTGCCCCAGGCCTTTCTGCAGCCCGCCCCTGCTGTGCCCTCTTCAGTTTTCCTAGTTTTCTCAGATTGGCCTTGCTATATTTGAGTAACTTGCTTAATGGAAGCCATTCCTCCTCCCAGTCAGCTTGGGGGGAGGGGCGCCCTCTTAAGGCCACACAAACGTCCCAGCCATCAGCACCAGCAAGGACTGCACTGTCTCTAGCCCCGCTGGTGCTTGGCTGGCAGGTGTCAGGGGCCTGGATACTGGAAGGCTGCAGGGTGCCCTCGGCCTGCTGGGTGCCCTCTGCCCTCTGGGTGCACTTGGGCTGCACGGTGACTGCAGCCTTCACCAATCTCCTCCTTTTCACCCCAAAGCACCAGACTCGGTATTTCACCTTCCTGTACTTTACAGACACCTTCATGCACTTGGCTTTGTACAGGAAAGGCCCGTGGAAGCACAGCACGCGGTCCCCCTCCTGGAATCGGGGCTTCCTGGGGCCCTTTCTGCCATCCTTCTTTGGCGCCATCTCTTAACAAAGGCCCTCCACCCGCAGGCTCAGGCCCGGGCCCCACCAACCTGAGCCTCTGCCTCTCGCTGCCTCAGGCCCCGTGGCTGGCAAGCCCCTCGGCAATCTCGGATCTGGGCCACAGACACTGCGCCTTGGGCCCGACTCCTCCAAAGGAGCTGCCCACAAAAGGCGCAGCCTCGTCAGTGGATCAGCTCTCGCGAAGATGGCGTCATCAACACCACAGGCACACGCTTGGCACTGTCACGTGACAGAGCTCGGTCTATTCCACCAATGAGAAGCACACACAGCCCCAGAGACAACCAGCTCTGTCCAATGGCTGCTCTTCCTGCCACCTAGCCCACCCGAGGCTCCCAGAGGGGTAAAAGGGGGGAGGTGGAGTCGCTACCCCACCCACGCCCAGCCCCTCTCCCATGCCGTGGGGCTCCACCTCATCCACTGCTTCCATTTGAAATAATTTCATTTTGTTCCATGAAGCAGACACTGCTTAATCTCTTAGTTCGCGCTCAGCGCTGTTGGGTGGGGGAGCCAGAGACCCCCGAGACGTCAGTGGTCTCGGCCCGCATGCGCACTTGTGCCGACACTAGGCTCTAGTCCAAAAGGGTTTGGGGAGGGGGGAAGGGGCGGGTCCTGTGAGGTGGGAGGGGGCTGGGGAGCCCTGGCCAGGTCGGGGGAGGGGGAGGAGCAGCGTGATGCTGTGCACCTATGTGTGCACTGGGTGGGGGGGCTCCCCTCCCCGCTCCCCTGCCGCCACCAATCCTTAAAGACCCCCTGGAGAAGGCGCCCTCCCACCCCCCACCCCGACAGTGCCTGGAAGGACTGGAATTTGACTAGAGAAGGTGGGGGGAGGGGGAACTGCCTGAGGAAAGAGACAGGCGAGGGTCCAGCAGAATCTGGGAACAGCGCGCTGTCCATTTTGTCCCAACGATCCTCCCAAGACCCCTCTTCATTGGCCTGGAGCCCCCCACCCCCACCCCCGCCCGTGACTTCTCCCTGCCGGGTGACAAGATCGCACTCTTTACTGAGCAATAAAGTCTGCCCACAACCCCGAGGCTGCTCATTCTCTATCCGTACATCACTCTCTCCTCCTCTCCTCCGAGAACGCCATGTTCTTGTCACATCTGACCCGCTCAGCAGTCCCGGGACATGCCTGGCACTTTCCTGCCTCCACACCTTTGCTTTCGCTGTTCCCCCGTTTGAAGGGCCTCCCCTCCACCTTTGTGTTTCCACTGAAATCCTGCCCAGTCATCCACACCGCAGTTCAGATCCTGTCTCACCCCGTAAAACCTTCACCCCCGTTCCACCAGAAGGGCTTGTTTCTTCCTCTGACCCAGCGCCCACTTGGCTGGCACCGCAAAGGCTCAGTGTGTGTAGGTATTTGTCCCTGTTCAGGGCGCATTATAGGTCCCTTAAGGTTTTTCTCCCCAGGAGGTCAGAAGCTCTTCCAAAGAAAGGAATCTCTATATTGCCCAGGCCAGTACCTGGCACAGAGAAAGCCATCTGTTGGATGAACAAACGAAGTCCCAACTGATATAGCAAGAGCTAGATCCTTTGTAGGAATGTCAACATCCTTTATGGAAATAACAATATCCAATACCAAGGTCAATTTACCAGAGGTGGAGACGTGTCTCCTTTGAGATAAAAAGGACTATATGAAACTAACTACAAAAGACTGAGCAGAAACAAACAGACCCAATTAATCTAAGCAAATTGAGCTAAATAACTGGGAAAACATTAATTGGTGATGGGGAGATGATGTCAATAAAAATGTCACTGCCTAAATTAATGTCCCAAAAGAATATTTCTTACAGCTAGAAAAAATAATAATAAAATTCATATAGAAGAAGAAAATGTCTAGAATCTCAATAGTAATCTTTTTTTAAAAAATGATTTATCTTTTCTTAAGGATTTGGGTGAGGGCTGGGAGAAGGGTTGATCTTCATTTACAGAAACCTTCCATTTTGAAGGGAATCTATCTCTTCCTTGGAATCTAACCTTGCTCACTCCTATACACATTGGTCCATAATGTCACCTACAATACAGCTATTAGCCACCTATTAATACAATTCAGCATTTAAGCATTGGCTCCCTTTAATATAAACCACCTTACATTCTTCTGGATGTGTTCGCCAACGAGAAAATGGACCCTGCTCTACATATATGGACTGTACCCATATAGATGGACTATATATGTCCATATAGATATACCATGTCCATCTTCCATGGAACCTATTACAGAGCCAGACCCACAATAAGTATTCAGTAAATACTTAAATGATTCCCCGTAAGAGGGTGTAGGATTTAATTTCCCTTCTTTCTTGTCATCGTGTACTTTGCCTATTCATTTTTATGTGATCTGTCCATTTATGAATATTTGGAAATATCAATATGCTTATAGCTCTATGCTATTATTACATCTCCAACAGTGAATGAACTTTTATTTTAGCTTTCAAAAATATAAGAAGTATGGGAAACATACTTTAGTACAAGATTATGTCAGCAGATCAGGCTTTCCACTTTGCCAATTATGTTGGCTGCCTATAGGCTCCAGGGCCCAGCACACAGTGGCCAACCCCACTGCCCAGTTCCCAGTGCCCAGCACCCAGCCCCCTATGTCAAGCCCCAGTGCCTAGCCACCAATGCTCAGCCCCGATCATAAAGCCCCAGTGCCCAGCCCCCAATCTCGGTGCTCAGCCCCTAGCCCCAAGACCCAGTGCCCAGCCACCAGTCTCAGTGCCCAGCCCCACCCCACATTGCCGATTCCCAGCAGCCAGCCCCAGTGCCCAGCCACCAGCACCCAACCACAAGTCTAAAGTGCCAAGCTCCCATCCCCAGTACCCACCCCCACTGCTCAGCCCCCAGCACCCAACCCCAGCCCTAGTGCCCAGCCCCACAGCCATTTCCGCATGCCTAGCACTCAGCCCCACTGCCCAGACCCCAGCCTCCAGCCACCAACCCCAGTGCCCACTCCCAGCCTCAGTGCTCAGCTCCCAGTCTCAGTGCCCAGCCCTCAGTCCCAATGCCTAGTCACCAGCTCCAGTGCTCAGCTACTAGTATCAGAGCCCAGCCCTCAGAACCCAGTCCCACTGCCCAGCGCCAACGCTCATTACCCATATCCAGCACCCAGCCACAGGGCTCAGCCCTCAGTGTGAAGCCCAAGGGCCCAACCCCCAGGGACCAGCCATAGTGCCCAGCTTCCAGGCCTACGCCCTAGCCCCAGAGTCACGCCCCACTGGTCATTCCCCATGCCAAGCACAGAGCCACAGAGCCCAGGCACTCAGCGTCTAGCCCCAGTGCCTAGGACCCAGTGCTCAGCCCTCAACACCTAGTCCCAGTGCCTAGCTGACCAGCACCCAGATCCAAGGCCCAGCCCCCAGTCTCAGGGCCCAGTCCTAAGTGCCAAGCCCCAATGCCGAACCCCACCACCCTTTCCAGATGCCCAGCAGCCAACCCCAAGTGCCCAGCCCCCAATGCCCAGCATTTACCTCCAGTGCCAAAAACATAGTGCTCAGCCCTCAGTACCCAGAGCCAGTGCAGAGCCAGTGCAGAGCCCCCAGCCCCAGGGCCCAGCTCCCAATCTCAGGGGCCAGCTTCCAGCATCCAGCCCCAATGCCCAGCCACCAATCTCAGTGCCCAGCATTCAGAACTCAGCCCCAGTGCCCTGCCACCAGTGCTCAGCTTCCAGCATAAAGCCACAGTGCCAACCCCAAGGCCCAGTGCCCAGCCCCCAGACTCAGTGCCCAGCCCTCAGAAACCAGCCCCAATGCTCATTCCCTATGCCTAGCACCCAGTTGCAGTGCCTAAGCCTCAGTGAGAAGTCCCAGAGCCCAGCCCCCAGGGTCCAGCCCCAGTCCCCAGGACATATTGCCCAGCACCCAACCCCAGTACCCAGGCCCTCTGTCCAGCTCCAGTGCCAAGCCACCAGCCCCAGCACCCAGCCCCAGTGCCCAGCCTCCACCCCCAGCCCCAAATCCAGGTGCCCAAACCTGAGAACCCAGACCCAGTGCCCAGCCCCACTGCTCATTCCCCATGCCAACACACAGCCCCAGTGCCCAGGCCTCAGCAGGCAGCCCCTGGGACCAGCCCACAGTGCCCAGCACCCAGCCCCAGTGCCCAGCACCACCACACTTTCTCCATGCCCAGAACCCATACCCCACTGCCCAGCCCTCAGCACCCATACCCAGTACCGAGCTCCCAGCCCCCAGTGCCCAGCACTTAGCATCTAGTCCCAGTGCCAAGCACCCAATGCTCAGCCCCCAGCACCCAGACTCAGAGCAGAGCCCCCAGCTCCGGAACGCAGACCACAGCCCCAGGGCCCAGTTCCCAGTACCAGTGCCCAGCCCCCAGTCTCAGTGCCTAGCCCTCAGACCTCAGCCCCAATGCCCAGCCCACAGTCTCCATGCTCAGCCCCTAGCCCCAAACCCCAGCGCTCAGGCACCCGTCTCAGTGCCCAGTCCTCAGAATCCAGCCCCAACACTCATTCCACACATCCAGCACCCAAGTACAGTGCCCAGCCCTCAGGCTCCAGGGCCTAGCAAACAGTGTCCAGCCCCAGTACCCAGTTCCCAGTCCATTATGTCAAGCCCCAGTGCCCAGCCACCAGTGCTCAGCCCCGATCACAAAGTCCCAGTGCCCAGCCTCAAGTCACAGTGCTGAGCCCCCTATGTCAAGCCCCAATGCTCAGCAACTAATGCTCAGCCCCGATCACAAAAGCCCTCAGAAGCCAGCACCAGTGCCTAGCCCCACAGCTCATTCCCCATGCCCAGCACCTAGCCCCAGTGCCTGGCCCTCAGCACGCAACCCAAGGGCCCTAACCCAAGGGCCCAGACCCAGTGCCCCGCAATCAGCCCCCAGTCTCAATGCCCAAGCCCAAGGCCTAAGCCCCAGTGCCCAGCCCCCAGTCTTAGTACCCAGCCCTCAGGCCCCAGTGTCAGTGTCTAGCCACCAGCACCCAGCTCCAGGGCCCAGCCACCAGTCTCAGTGCCCAACCCTCAGTGCACATACCCAATACTGAGCTTCCAGTCCTAGTGCCCAGACCCACCATTCTTTCCCAATGCCCAGCACCCAACCTCGAGTGCCTAGACCCCACTGCACAGCACTCAGCATCTAGCCCCAGTGCCAAGGATGCAATGCTCAGCCCCCAGGGCCCAGACACAGTGCAGAGGCCCGAGGACCACCGGGCAGACCCGAGCACCATTCCCCAACTCCCAGTCTCAGAGGCCAGCCTCCACCATCCAGCCTCAGTTCTCAGCCTCCAGTCTCAATGCCTAGCTGCCAGCCCCAGTGCCCAGTCCCCAGTATCAGAGCCCAGCCCTCAGAACCCAGCCCCAGTGCCCAGCCCCAACACTCATTCCCCATATCCAGCAACCAGCCACAGTACCCAGCAATCAATGTGTAGCTCCAGGGCCCAGCACACAGTGTCCAGACCCAGTGCCCTGTTCCCAGTGCACGGCACCCAGCCCCCTATGTTAAGACCCAGTATGCAGCCACCAATGCTCAGCCCCGATCACAAAGCAGTGCCTAGCCCCACAGCTCATTCCCCATGCCCAGCACCTAGCCCCAGTGCCTGGCCCTCAACACACAACCCAAGGACCCTGAACCAAGGGCCAAGACCCAGTGCCCAGCAATCAGCCCCCAGGCTCAATGCCCAAGCCCCAGGTCTCAGCTCCAGTGCCCAGCCACCAGTCTCAGTGCCCAGTGCTCAGAACCCAGGACTAGTGCCCAGCACCACCACTCATTGCCCATATCCAGCACACAGCCACAGTGCCCAGCCCTCAGTATGCAGCTCCAGGGCCCAGCACCCAGTGTCTAGCCCCAGTGCCCAGTTCCTAGTGCCCAGCACCAAGACCCAGTGCCCAGCCCCCTATGTCCAGCCCCAGTGCCCAGCCATCAGTGCTCATCTTCAAGCACAAAGACCCAATGCCAAAGCCAAGCCCCAGTGCCCAGACCCCAATATTAATGCACAGCACTCAGAAACCAGTCCCAATGCCAAGCCCCAACGCTCATTCCCCATGCCTAGCACCCTGCTGCAGTGCCCAGCCCTCAGTGAGTAGCCCCAGGGCCCAGCCCCCAGGGTCCAGCCCCAGTCCCCAGTCCCTAGCTCCAAGCTCCAGTGCCCAGCCCTCAGAAATCAACCACAATGGCCAGCACCCAGCCCCAGGGCCCAGCCCCCAGCCCCAATCCAGGTGCACAAACCTGAGAACCCACCCCAGTACCCAGTCACACTGGTCATTCCCCTTGCCAAGCACACAGCCCCAGTGCCCAGGCCTCAATGGGAAGCCCCTGGGCCCAGCCTGCAGTGCTCAGCCTCAGTGCCCAGCACCCAGTGCCCATCGCTCAGCATTTAGCCACAGTGCCAAGCACCAAGTGCTCAGCCCCCAGCACCCAGACCCAGTGTAGAGCCCCCAGCTCCAGAACACAGACCGTAGCCCCGGTGCCCTGTTCCCAGCCCCAGTGCCCAGCCCCAAGTCTCAGTGCCCATCCTTCATGCCCCTGCCCCAATGCCTAGCTGCCAGTACCAAGCTCCAGGGCCCAGCCCCCAGTCTTAGTGCCCTGCCCTCAGCAAACATACTCAGTACCGAGTTCCCAGCCCTAGTGCCCAGCCCCACCATTCTTTCCCCATACCCAGCACCCAACCCCCAGTGCCCAGCCCCCAGTCTCTGTGCTCAGGCCTTAGCCCCAAGCCCCAGTGCCCAGCCACAAGTCTCAGTGACCAGCCCTCAGAACCCAGTCCCAGTGCACAGCCCCAACACTCAATCCCCATATCCAGCACCCAGCCACAGTGCCCAGCAATCTGTGAGGAGCTCCAGGGCCCAGCACACATTGGCCAACCCCCGTGCCCAGTTCCCAGTGCCCAGCACCCAGCCCCCTATGTCAATCCACAGTGCCCAGCCACCAATGCACAGCCCCGATCATAAAGCCCCAGTGCCCAGCCCCCAGTCTTAGTGCTCAGCTCCTAGCCCCAAGACCCAGTGCCCAGCTACCAGTCTCAGTGCCCAGCCCACAGAACCCACCCCCAGTGCCCAGCCCCACCCACATTGCCAATTCCCAGCAGCCAGCCCCAGTGCCCAGCCACCAGCACCCAACCACAAGTCTAAAGTGCCAGCCCCCAGTCTCAGTGCCAAGCTCCCAAACCCAGTACCCAGCCCCCACTGCTCAGCCCCCAGCACCCAACCCCAGCCCTAGTGCCCAGCACTTAGCACCCAGCCCCAGTGCACAGCCCCCAGTCCCAGTGCCCAGCCCCACAGCCATTTCTGCATGCCCAGCACTCAGCCCCACTGCCCAGACCCCAGCCTCCAGCCACCAACCCCAGTGCCCACTCCCAGCCTCAGTGCTCAGCTCCCAGTCTCAGTGCCCAACCCCCAGTCCCAATGCCTAGCCGCCAGCTCCAGTGCTCAGCTACTAGTATCAGAGCCCAGCCCTCAGAACCCAGTCCCACTGCCCAGCGCCAACACTCATTACCCATATCCAGCACCCAGCCACAGGGCTCAGCCCTCAGTATGAAGCCCAAGGGCCCAACCCCCAGGGACCAGCCATAGTGCCCAGCTTCCAGGCCTACGCCCTAGCCCCAGAGTCACACCCCACTGGTCATTCCCCATGCCAAGCACAGAGCCACAGAGCCCAGGCACTCAGCGTCTAGCCCCAGTGCCTAGGACCCAGTGCTCAGCCCTCAACACCTAGTCCCAGTGCCTAGCTGACCAGCACCCAGCTCCAAGGCCCAGCCCCCAGTCTCAGGGCCCAGTCCTAAGTGCCAAGCCCCAGTGCCAAGCCCTACCATTCTTTCCCCATGCCTAGCACATAGGCCCCAGTGTGCAGCACTCGGTGTATAGCCACAGTGCCAAGCACCCAATGCTCAGCCCCCGGCACCCAGACATAGTACAGAAGCCTGAGGACCAGCGGGCAGACCCCAGCCCCAGTGCCTAGCTCACGGTCTCAATGCCCACACCTCAGAAAACAACCGCAATGCCCAGCACCCAACCCCATGACACAGCCCCAGGTCCCAGCGCCCAATCTCAGTGCCCAGCCCTCAGAAGCCAACACCAGTGCCTAGCCCCACAGCACATTCCCCATGCCCAGCACCTAGCCCCATTGCCTGGCCCTCAGCACGCAGCCCAAGGGCCCTCCCCCTAGGGATCAGACACAGTACCCAGCCCCAAGTGCTCAGCAAGCACCCCCAGTCTCAATGCCCAAGCCCCAGCCCTCAGCCCCAGTGCCCAGGCCCCAGTCTCAGTACCCAGGCCTCAGTCTAAAGCCCCAGTTCCTATCCACCAGTACCCAGCTCTAGCACCTAGCACCCAGCCCCAGTGCCCAGCTCCAACAACCTTTCCACATGCCCAGGACCCAGCCCCCAGTGGCCACTCCTCAACCCACATCCCCAGTACCCAGATCCAAGCAAAGTGCCCAGCCCCCACTGCCCAGCCACTCAGAGTCTTTCCACAGTGCCAAGCACCCAATGCTGAGCCCCCAGCACCCAGACCCCGTGCAGAGAACCCAGCCCCAAAGTGCAGACCCCAGCCCCAGAGCCAAGACCCAAGCCTCAGTGCCCAGCCCCCAGTCTCCATGCCCAGCCCTCAAAAACCAGCTCCAGTGCCCAGCCCCAAAGCTCATTTCCCATGACTAGGACCCAGCTGCAGTGCCCAGCCCTCACTGAGAAGTCCCAGGGCTGAGCCCCCAGGGTCCAGGCCCAGTCCCCAGTCCCTAGTGCCCACCACTCAGCCCCAATGCCAAGGCCCTATGTCCATCCCCAGTGCCGAGACCCCGATCTCAGTGCCCAGCCTCTGGTCTCAGTGCCCAAACCTCAGAACTCAGCCCCACTGAGCAACTCCACTGCTAATTCCCCATGCCAAGCACACAGCCACAGTGCCCAGGCCTCAGTGGGCACCCCCATGGCACAGCTCACAGTACCCATTCTCAGTGCCCAGCACCCTGACCCAGGCCCCAGCCCCCAGTGCCCATCGCTCAGCATCTACCTGCAGTACTAAGCACTGAAGGCTCAGCCCCAGCACCCAGACCCAGTGCAGAGGCCCGAAGACCGGCAGGCAGTCCCTAGCCCCAGTACCCAACTCGAAGTCTCAGTGGCCAGCCTCCAGCATCCAGGCCCAGACCTCAGCCCCCAGTCAGTGCCAGCCCTCAGCCCCCAGTCCCAGTACTGTCTTCCCAGTGCCCAGCCACCAGGCTCAGTGCCCAGTGCTCAGAATCCAGCCCCAGGGGCCAGCGCCACCAATCATTCCCCATATCCAGCATGCAGCCACAGTGCCCAGCCCTCAGTACACAGCTCCAGGGCCCAGCACCCAGTGTCTAGCCCCAGTACCCAGGTCCTAGTGCCCAGCACCAAGACCCAGTGCCCAGCCCCCTATACCCAGCCCCAGTGCCCAGCCACCAATCCTCATCCTCCAGCACAAAGCCCCAGTGCCAAAAACAAGCCCAAGTGCCCAGCCACCATTCTTAATGCCCAGCCCTCAGAAACCAGCACCAGTGCCTAGCCTCAACGCTTATTCCCAATGCACAGCACCCAGCTGCAGTGCCCAGCCCTCAGCGAGTAGTCCCAGGGCGAGCCCCCGGGACTCAGCCCCAGTCCCCAGTCAGTAGTGCCCAGCTCCAAGCCCCATTGCCCAGGCCCTCTGTCCATCCCCAGTGCCCAGCTCCCGGTCTCAATGCGCAGCCCTCAGAAACCAACCACAATGCCCAGCACCCAGCCCCAGTGCTAAGCCCCCAGTCTCAGTGCCCAGTCCTCAGAAGTGAGCACCAGTGCTAGCCCCACAGCTCATTCCCCGTGCCCAGCACCTAGCCCCAGTACCTGGCCCTCAGCACATAACACTAGGGCCCGGTCCCTAGGGCCCAGACCCAGTGCCCAGCCCCAAGTGCCCAGCAACACCCCCAGTCTCAATGCCCAAGCCCCAGTCCTCAGCCCCAGTACCCAGCCCCAACACACTTTTCCACATGCCCAGCATCCAACCCCCACTGCCCAGCTCTCAGCGCACATCCCCAGTACCCAGCTCCAAGCAAAGGACCCAATCCCCAGTGCCCAGCACCCACCGTCTAGCCCCAGTGCCAAGCACGCAATGCTCAACCCCCAGCACCCAGACCCAGTGCCCAGCCCCAACAACCTTTCCACATGCCCGGCACCCAGCCCCCAGTGGCCACCCCTCAACGCACATCCCCAGTACCTAGCTCCAAGCAAAGTGCCCAGCACTCAGCGTCTTTCCACGGTGCCAAGCACCCAATGCTCAGCCCCCAGCACCCAGACTCTGTGCAGAGCCACCAGCCCGAACATGCAAACCCCAGCCCCAGTGCCCAGCCCCAACGCACATTTCCCATGCCTAGCTGCCAACTGCAGTGCCCAGCCCTCAGATAGAAGTCCTATGGCCGAGCCCCCAGGGTCCAGGCCCAGTCCCCAGTCCCTAGTGCCCACCACCCAGCCCCAGTGCCAAGGCCCTATGTCCATCCCCAGTGCCAAGACCCCGGTCTCAGTGTCCAGCCTCCGGTCTCAGTGCACAAACCTCAGAAGCCAGCCCCACTGCGCAACCCCACTGTTCATTCCCATGCCAAGCACACAGCCCCAGTGCCCAGGGCTCAGCAGGCAGTCCCAGGGCTCAGCCCCAGCCCCCATCGCTCAGCCTCTACCTGCAGTGCTAAGCACCCAGGGCTCAGCCCCCAGCACCCAGACACAGTGCAGATTCCCGAGGACCAACGGGCACACCACAACCCCAGTGCCCAACTCCCAGTCTCACTGGCCAGCCTACGGCATCCACGCCCAGTGCCCAACCACCATTCTCAATGCCTACTTGCCAGCCCCAGTGCCCAGCCCCCAATCTCAGTGCCCAGCCCTCAACCCCCAGTCCCACTACTGGCCTCCCAGTGCCAAGCCACAAGCCCCAGTGCCCAGCCACCAGCCTCAGTGCCCAGCGCTCAGAACCCAACCCCAGTGGCCAGCGCCATCACTCATTCCCCATATCCAGCACCAATACCCAGTGCCCAGCCCCCTATATACAGCCCCAGTGCCCAGCCACCAGTGCTCGTCCTCCAGCACAAAGCCCCAGTGCCAAAAACAAGCCCAAGTGCCCAGCCACCATTCTTAATGCCCAGCCCTCAGAAACCAGCACCAGTGCCCAGCCCCAATGCTCATTTCCCATGCCTAGCACCCAGCTGCAGTGCTCAGCTTTCAATGAGTAGTCCAAGGGCCCAGCCCCCAGGGACCAGCCCCCAGGGACCAGCCACAGTCCCCAGCCCCTAGTGCCCAGATCCAAGCCCCAGTGCCCAGGCCCTCTGTCCATCCCCAGTGCCCAGCTCCCGGTCTCAATGCACAGCCCTCAGAAACCAACCGCAATGCCCAGCACCCAGCCCCAATGCCAAGCCCCCAGTCTCAGTGCCCAGCCCTCAGAAGCTAGCACCAGTGCCTAACCCCACAGCTCATTCTGCATGCCCAGCACCTAGCCCCAGTGCCTGGCCCTCAGCACCCAACACTAGGGCCCTGCCCCTAGAGCCCAGAACCAGTGCCCAGCCCCAACTGCCCAGCAACCACCCCCAGTCTCAATGTCCAAGACCCAGCTCTCAGCCTCAGTACCCAGCCCCAACACCCTTTCCACATCCCCAGCACCCAACCCCCAGTGTCCAGTCCTCAGAGCACATCCCCAGTACCCAGCTCCAAGTGAAGTTCCCAAGCCCCAGTGCCCAGCACCCAGCATCTAGTCCCAGTGCCAAGCACCCAATGCTCAACCCCCAGCACCCAGACCCAATGCAGAGACCCCAGTCCCAGCGTGTATGACCCCAACCCCAGTGCCAAGACCCAAGCCCCAGTGCCCAGTCTTCAGCCCCCAGCTTGAGAGCTCAGACCACAGCTCCAGTGCCCAGCACCCAGTCTCCTTGCTCAGCCCCTGTCCCCAAACCCCAGTGACCAGCTCCCCGTTTCCATGCTATTCCCTCAGAACTCAACCGCAGTACCCAGTTACCAGTGCCCATTCCCCAGCCCCTGTGCCCAGCCCCCTATGTCAAGCCCCAATACCCAGCCATCAATGCTCAGCCCCAATCACAAAGCCCCAGTGCCCAGACCAAAGCCCCAGTGCCCAGCCCCCATAAGCCAGCACCAGTGCCTACCCCACAGATCATTCCCCATGCCTAGCACCTAGTGCCAGTGCCTGGCCCTCAGCACCCAACCCAAGGGCCCTAACCCAAGGGCCCAGACCCAGTGCCCAGAAATCAGCCCCCAGTCTCTATGCGCAAGCCCTAGGCCTCAGCCCCAGTACCCAGCTCCCAGTCTCAGTATCCTGCCCTCAGGGCTCAGCCCCAGTGCCTAGCCGACAGCACCCATCTCCAGGGCCCAGACCCCAGTCTCACTGCCCAGCCCCCAGCGCACATCCCCAGTACCCAGCTCCAAGCCCCAGTGCCAAGCCCTACTATTCTTTCCCCTTGCCCAGCACCTAGCCCCTGTAATGGAAATGCTGATTTGAAGAGCTTCCCTGCCCCTAGACCCTTTGATTGGCTTAAGAGACTTTGATTGACTTAAGTGACTCTGAGAACCTTCCTTGATTTGAAAATATATTCTGCCTCCTGATAAGCTGAATGTGGTCACATGGAGCCTGTGGGGGGAGGCTTGTTTTTCAGGAAAGCCCACACCTTGATACTTTGTGATTGGGCAGTGGGTCAAAAAGGTTGTTACAATCTCTGAGCCAGGAGAAGGCTATATAAACCCTGAGGAGAGGCTTTGCTTTGGGGCTCACTTTGAGAAGTGTTGTGTGATTTGACCAGATGAGACTCTGGGAAGCCGTTGTTGAGAGCCCCCCGGCTTTGAAAACCCAGATGTTGATGCTTCCCTCTCTGGTAACTGTGATTTGGTATTGATATATGGTTGGACAGTTTGGAAGCCTGTCTGTTTGATCTGTAAGTTCTGTAACTCTGAAGTTCGGGGTGCTGACCTTTTCCCCCTGAGCTAGGTAATATATGTTTGTCTGATTAAAGTAAGCTTGTTAACCCATTTTGAGTTGCTTTCCTTTTGAAAAGCAGATCTAAGAACCTGTGTTGGCAGCCACTCTGGGAATGCTGGGGTGCTTGCTGCTACAGCCCCCAGTGTGCAGCATTCAGTGTCTAGCCCAAGTGCCAAGCACCCAGTGCTCAGCCCTTAGCACCCAGACATAGTGCAGAAGCCTGAGGACCAGCGGGCAGACCCCAGCCCCAGTGCCCAGCTCACGGTCTCAATGCCCACACCTCAAAAACAACCACAATGCCCAGCACCCAACCCCATGACCCAGCCCCAGGGCCCAGCCCCCAATCTCAGTGCCCAGCCCTCAGGAGCCAGCACCAGTGCCTAGCCCCACATCTCATTCCCCATGTCCAGCACCTAGCCCCAGTGCCAGGCCCTCAGCATGCAACCCTACAGACCTGCCCCTAGGCCCCAGACCCAGTGCCCAGCCCCAAGTGCCCAGCAACCACCCCTAGTCTCAATGCCCAAGCCCCAGCCCTCAGCCTCAGTGCCCAGCCCACAGTCTCAGTACCCAGCCCTCAGGCCACAACCCCAGTGCCTAGCCTCCAGCTCCCAGCTCTAGGAACAAGTCCCCAGTCTCAGGGCCCAGTCCTCAGCACCCAGGCCCTGTGCCCAGCCCCAACAACCTTTCCACATGCCCAGCACCCAGCCCCTAGTGGCCAGTCCTCAATGCACATCCCCTGTACCCAGGTCCAAGCAAAGTGCCGAGCCCCCAGTAGCCAACACTCAGTGTGTTTCCCCAGTGCCAATCATCCAATGCTCAGGCCCCAGCACCCAGACCCTGTGCAGAACCCCCAGCCCCAGTGCCAAGACCCAAGCCCTTGTGCCCAGCCTCCAGTCTCAGTGCCCAGCGCTCAGAAACCAGCCCCAGTGCCCAGTCCCAATGCTCATTCCCCATGCCAAGTACCCAGCTAAAGTGCCCAGCCCTCAGTGAGTAGTTCCAGGGCCCAGCTCCCAGGGACTAGCCCCAGTCCCCAGTCCCTAGTGCCCAGCTCCAAGCCTCAGTGCCCAGGCCCTCTGTCCATCCCCAGTGCCCAGCTCCCGGTCGCAATGTGTAGCCCTCAGAAGCCAACCCAACTGCCCATTACCCAGGCCCAGTGCCAAGCCCCCACTCTCAGTGCCCAGCCCTCAGAAGCCAGCACCAGTGCCTAGCCCCACTGCTCATTCCACATGCCAAGCAAAAAGCCCCACTGGCCATGCCCCAGTGCCCAGCCCCCTCTGTCCAGCCCCAGTGCCCAGCCACCAGTGCTCAGACCAAGCACAAAGCCCTAGTGCCCAGTCTCCCAGCCCCAATGCTCAGCCCCACCACCCTTTCCCCATGCCCAGCTCCCAGCCCGCAGTGCCCAGCTTTCAGCGCACATCCCCACTATCCAGTTCCCAGCCCCAGTGCCCAGCCCCCAGTGCCCAGCGCTCAGCATCTAGCCCCAGTACCAAGAACCCAATGCACAGCCCCCAGCAGCCAGACCCAGTACACAGCCCCCAGCCCCAGTGTGCAGACCCCAGCCCCAGTGCCCAGCTCCTAGTCTCAGGGGCCAGCCTCTAGCATCCAGCCCCCTGTCTCAATGCCTACCTGCCAGACCCAGTTCCCAACCCCCAGCACCCAGACCCAGTGTAGAGCCCGCTGCCCCAATGTGCAGACCCCAGCCCCAGTGACCAGCCACCAGTCTCAGCGCCCAGCCCTCAGAACCCAGCCCATGCCAAGTACCCAATGCTCAGCCGCCAGCACCCAGACCCAGTGCAGAGCCCCCAGCCCCAGCATACAGACCCCAGCCCCAGTGCCCAGCCCTCAGAATGCAGCCCCAGCACCCAGCCCTACCACTCATTGCACATATCCAGCACCTAGCTACAGTGTCCAGCCCTCAGTGCGGAGCCCCAGGGTCCAGCCCCCAGGGTCCAGTCCCTAGTGCCCAGCACACAGCCCCAGTGCCCAGCTTCCAGGGCCCCCCCAGCCCCAGAGCCCTGCCCCAATGCCCAGCCCCAAGACCCAGCACCCAGACCCAGTGTCCAGCCCCCAGCCCCAGCTAGGTACCCCACTGCCCAATCCTCAGAACCCAGCACCATTGCCCAGCCCCACTGCTCATTCCCCATACCAAGCACACAGCCCCAATGCCCAGGCCTAAGTGGGCATCCCCAGGGCCCAGCCCCCAGTGCCCATCACTCAGCATCTACCAAAGAACCTTACACACATTGTTTCATTTGATCCCCACCACGATGTGATAGGGGTTCTCATTTTCATTTTATGGATGAGTAAACTGAGGATCAGAGAGGCTGACTTTGGCATGGTCACAGCTCTGGGTAATGTCTCAAAGCCAGCCTCTTTTAGTAAACCTCGATGCCTTTCTTGTTGTCTGGCCCACTTACTGGACCATGCAGCCACACTGGCAGCACCTTCACATGGCACAGGGCCCAGCACACACAGATTCTCAGGAAATTTCGATTGCTGCAGCGAAGGCTACTTCCTTCCACTATCAGGGGAGCAAAGGAGCAAAAAGGAAGAAGATCATCGGGGTCACAGCAGAAACCCAGCCACAAGGAGTCCCCCAGCTCCTCTGGGGCCCCATGAACCAGACAGAGGAGCTCCAGGAGCTAAACACGAAGGTCCAAGGCCCATGAACCCTGCCACCACCTGGCTGACTGACTGTGAGCCTGGAACGGGACAGGTCTGGACCAGACAGACTCTCTTCCAACTCTATCCCTTCTTCCCCTTGATGAAGGTTGAACATCTTCACTGGGGGGCACAATGTGGTGAAATCAGCTGCTCTGTCAGGCCTCCTGGCTTCCTACCCAGCGCCCTCACTCTTCACTCCACCACTGCCTCCAGGTAGGAAACTGTTTGCAATCGGGTGTCTGTCTGGTTGGTTCTTTAGACCATTCCCTTGAGCTGTACAAGCCTGCATTCTCTACCATTCCCTTTCCCCCAAGCTCCCTCCACCAAGGATGTGGGCATGGTGCCACCCTCAGGGCATGGGCGTGCATGCTCATCTCACCCCCTCACAAGCCACTCCTGCCATTCTCCTCCTTCTGTGGCCAAGGGTTCTCTGTCCTTCAAAGCCAAGAAAGCGGGACCAAGGAATTCTCCCCCTTTCTCAATCCCTCTGATGGTTGGAGGGAGTCTGACCAAGACTGAGTCAAAGCCATAGTGTGTGTCCCATTCACTGAGCCATTACTGCACCCTGGCTGTTTGAGGATCTCAGTGTGAGTGTCTGAGTGTCTGAGTGTGTCTGAGTGTGTGTGTGGTCATTTTAAGAAGAGTGATAGATCAGTGATATACCAGTGATATACCAGCAACATGAAAAACTCCTTGAAAAGGTGGGCCCAGATTTGATGCCTTTATTTTGTATCCCCAAACGGTATGATATTATACTTATAGAACAGAGTTTCAAGAAAGAAATATTTATTAATGGAAATGAGGGCAACTCCATCAGGGGCCAGAAAGGGGCAAATTCTCCATTTCTAGGTGCCAGCGACCTCAGGAACTTAGTTTCAGGTAGAATAAATTCTTTTAGAGAACATGTTTTTTGACCCCCTGCCTCTTCCAGACAGGATTTTTTTTCACTTGATTACAACTACAATGATGAATCTAGCAGCCTTATTAAGGACAAAACAATCAACCAATCAAATGAGGCTCGGGGAGGGGTCAAGAGGCGGGGTCTCTGACAAAACCAT
Organism: Gymnobelideus leadbeateri; assembly: GCA_011680675.1. Classification (NCBI taxonomy): domain Eukaryota; kingdom Metazoa; phylum Chordata; class Mammalia; order Diprotodontia; family Petauridae; genus Gymnobelideus; species Gymnobelideus leadbeateri. The sequence continues at coordinate 284,286 of WOXC01002879.1, forward strand.
TGTCTCATGATATAACAATGGTGGCCAGAGTCAATAAAACTGGGCTGAAGTGGGCAGTTTTTGTTGTTAGGCCCAAGGTAACTGACCTGGTAGATTAGAGGCCATGGATGATGCTGAAAGGTACCAAGGGCATCAAAGGTATCCAGGGTACCAAAGATACCAAGTATATCGAGGATATGACAGGTTTGAAGTCTTCACAGAGCTAGATGGGTATGAAGGGTAAGTACAGACCAAAACAAAACATAATAATGTGTACAGGTAGATATGTGTGTATATATGTATATAAAATAAACATGCATGTAGTCAGATGGCCTGAACTCCTATAGTTACAGGACCTGGATTTCAGTCTCATTTACTCTATGACCTCTGAAAAGTCTTAGCATCTACCATCTCTAGGTCTCAGTTTCCTTGGATCTCTGTACAATGTAAGGGTTACTTCTGGGCTCCATCATTCAAGGACTCCTGTAGCTTAGAGAACATCATTAAAACTATTAATGTCCATTTCCTCAACTGTAAAACAGCATCATCACAGGCTTTGCACCAGTTCCCCCCTTGATGTGAAGACCAAATTGGAAGTGTTTAGCCAGCCAACCCACTCTCTTTCCCCAAAGACTTCCTAAAAGAGCTTCCTCTGGGGGAGAAGACCTAACGCTAGAGAAACCAAGAAATCCTTAGAACACTGTGGAAGTCTAACTGAGCAAACCATCACGAGCATACTTTCTAACCTTCTTTTTCTAACGTTCTTTTTTCTAGATCTGAAGACAAAGTGTCTGAAAAGGGGGAAGAAACTTACATTTCAGAAGCAGAAGTTACTAAGCCTACAGAAGAACTCAAGGAGGAGGAGGGGAGGGAGGAGGGGGGGGGGAGAATGGGGACGATGAGGAGGAATACTTTGATGCGCTAACCACCTTAGAAACTGAACAAGGAACTGACTTTTCAAACAAAGGAGATAACCCTCCAGAAAAGAGTGAAAGTACAGCACGTATGTATGCCATTCCTCTGTAATAGTCATTTGCTTATACACATTGATCAGAGTACCCGTAAAAATAAGAACAAGTTTTCTGGATTTCTCTACTGGTTTCCATTTCAGAAAGGAGAGAAGCAGAGGCTAGAGGTCTGGGGGCTTTTTTGAAGGGGACGTTAAGAAAAAGGTGTTCATGCTTCATATATACTTAATATATATGACCTATGAGGTTCCCTCAAATATAACATTGAATGAAATCCAGAGAATTTGATAAATCTGGGGGGAAATTGTAAATGTTAGAAATTGTGAAATTCCTAATGATCTTATGCTTCACAGCCTCCCTCAAGAAAACATTCATTTACAAATAAGTCTCATGTTCAGAATTATTATTGGTGTTCAAGTCCAAGTTTTATAGTTTATTAAGCCTAAAACCTACCATGACAGAAAATCAGCATTTTCCTATATTGGTTGTAAGCAAGTTCCCATTTACCAAAATATGGTGTAGAAAGGGCCAGGACTTAATTTAATGTTACAATAAAGTATTTAAAGACACTTGAAGGGATGGTTGGGGGGGAGATACTTTTTCCATTCCACCAGAGAAGAAATCCAGTTTAAATCATTAAAGGTAGTAGGTGAACGGGAAGAGAGGGGAGTCATTATGAAATGGTATGTGGCTGACCAAACATGATGTCACTGCATGTGATGGCTATTTCTAAGGGCTAAATCTGAAATATACCCTATACAGTACAGTATATAGTATACCCTATCTAGTTCTTAGGCCAGTGATGATTATATCTTGCCACATCTTGGGAGTTAAATTTTATCAGCCACAACTGTACAAATAAAGTAAAAGAGACTGATAACCATGGGGAAAGGATGGGCTGTTGTTAGCTGATTTTTTAAATGCAAATTTCCTGGTCTGAGTTCCCAAAAAGAAGGAATAAAATGTCTTACCTGACTGGCTGCATATGGCCTTTAATCTCGTTGCCCATTCATTTCAGTCACCAACTCCTCCATGCAAAACAATTATTGCTTTTAGGCTGATGAATTTCTAGATCTCCAGTAATATGAAAAAATATTGCTTGAAGTGACAGAAAAAGAATTCATCAAATCCTAACACGTACCTATTCCTTCTTTCTAGTTCTAGATTCTGTCTTTGGTGAGTTGCCTCTGAAATCCATAATCAAGGCAAATTTCCTCTTCCCAAAGCCTGCATATCCCAATCGAAGAGCAAAGTCCAACAAAACCCTACCTTAAATGTATTCAAGCAAGTAACTTAATTCATGTAAGCCACAGTGGGTTTCATAGCTAAGCTCTAAAACATTCTCAGCAGTAGAAAACATCCAGTGAAAATTACTTTGAGCCACACATACTATTCTAACACCACCTCCTTTTATGTCTTTCAAGCAAAGTGAAGAAAGATGCTGAAGCAAGAACCACAGTTCTGCAAACAAGGTTTTAGGGCACCTTGTGCCTCATGTCCCTCTGTACCTGTAAAATAAGGATTAAAAACTGACATTCTGCCTTAATGCATTTTACCTGTGTTTCACTGGAATATAATCCAAACTAGCAAAGCACTGTGTTTGTGTGTGTGTGTGTGTGTGTGTGTGTGTGTGTGTGTGTGTATGTGTGTGTATTTCTGCAGGGAAATACTAAATTCATTGTGTGAAAAAAAACAGTGATGGGGTCACATGGAGGAAAAGAGGTTCTGGGGATTCTGGGAAAGGAAGGACAACTAGGATCAATCCCAGTTTACTCTGGGATTTTCACCCAGGGTAAGTAAGTCACTTAGCCTCACAGGTTCCTCACCAAAAAATGGAATAATCCCTTGACCATATTTAGAGTAGTAAAGTGCTCTGTATACCCTATCTAGTTCTTAGGCCAGCCATACTATTTTTGACACCATTAAGAAAATTTCCAGGGCAAGTACTCTTCTCCTGTGATGGGATGGAACCCTTTGAGGGAATTGTAGTGCCAGTGAGGGGGTTGGCTATTATTTCAACTTTAGATGTGGAAAGAGACAAGATTTGAACCTGGATATGATTCCAAAACTTTTTCTACTTCCCTTGGTGCTTTTAAGACATCATGGCAGCAACATCTGTTCCCATGTTGCTACATGTATGGTTCAATTCTTGGACTTGTCCTCTCTTAAATATGGGCTTCTCCATCTCATTTGATGGGGTCTCCCCTCCCTTTAGCATGGGGAAGGGGAGCTGTCTGGACCCAAAGGTTCTGGAAAACACAGTAGCATTTTTAGGAGAGCCCAGAGCATTGTTCTCCCTCTTTCCTTTCTCAGCATTCATATCTCAGTTAATTCCATCTCAGGTAATTTCTTTTATGACAGTAAGACACATTATTTTTCTTCCAATTCTTGCTCAATTACCTCAGGAAAATATCTCCCTCCCCTTCCATCTGTAAGCCAAAATGATGACTGTAATCATGGTTATAGAACATAAGTAGTTTGAGTTGGATATACCTGTCACAAGGAAAAGGAAAGAAAGAGGCTGGATGTACACATGCTTTGAAGTGAACGGTCCAGTGACTAGTGCCCCTCCACAATCTCCATTAAAATCTCCCTCTTTCTCTATCTCTGCCTTCTCCTCTAATTAAACTTGCTTTTCTCAAGCACTAGCAATCAAGATAAATTAAACAGTATTTTTTATTCAATGTACATTCTTTCCTGTTTTGTGTAATTACTGGCACTGAACACAGCATTTTCTACATTTCGTTGCAAATGCAAAGTATTTTGACTACATTATGGGCTAAATAGGGTTTGTGGGCTGACCTGGGAATGGAGGCACTAATTTATACATCATCTTTTCTATGGGGACTGTAAGTGAGTTCTAAACATGCCAACCCACAAATGAACTTTGGGAACCTGACCCGTCCTGTTGGCCATCTGGGGGCTGCCTCTGTGTATCACTGCTTTGTAAGGCCTCTAAATACCGAAGTAGACTTCCCAGGTCATTAGCACCAGACCTAGCAGGCAAGCTTCCAGAGTCTGTGGAAACCAGACTGCACTAGGGCTTTCAGGTCACAAAGAGAGAAGGGATGGCAGAATTAGGGCAGCTTCCGATACCTTGCAAGAATTAATGTCTGGGCTGGTTGTCTTGCTTCAATTGCTCAAGGCGACACATTTTTAACTCTACCAGTTACTTACTGTGTTGGCCCCTGGACAACTAACCTTCCCCTCTGACTTCCGGTTTCCTCCATAGAATGAGGGAAAGGATGATGAGAATCGTCAATCAGAAGAAGCCTGAGCTCCGTCCACCCCCAAGAAGCCAAGCTCTAAACCCATGATCCTCTGCTTTGCCTGCTACAAAGGTTTGTGACAACCAGGGCCAGGGCAATCAGAGTTTGATGCACTGGGCGGCCCCCCTCCCCCCCTTCGGCGCTGCAGCTTCCGAGGCCTTTAAGGCTGGGCAGAGCACACGTCACGCGGGCACTGTGCGAACGTGACGTTGCTTGGCGTTGCGAGGGCAACAGTAACTACTGGCCCACTGGGTGCGGTACTAAACAGAAGTTCCAGGGCTTTACTCACCCATACTTGGAAGCGGTTAGCCCGATACCGGGCCAAACGCAGGCGCAGAAGCCGAGGAGTCCTTGGCCACCCGTCCCCATGATGCCTTGGGGTCCCCAGGGAGGGCCTTCCCCAAAGCCCCCCGCGAGAGCTAGTAGGGACAAGAGCGTCAGCGGGCTAGTCTCGAGAGCCTGCCACTGCAGCAGTAAGTAGGCCTGCGCAGTAAGGGCGGCCTAGCCCTGGCTGCCGGCTAGATCCATCCACATTTGGGACTTTACCCACAGGGTGCATTGTAGGCCCGTCCTGGCCTCTGAATTTCCCTAGCAAAATGCCGTTTCCGAAGCCACCCCGCTGGGGAAGGCAGATAAGTGCCGGGAGGTCTGGCTGGCCTCCTTGGGCAGCTCCTGAAAGTCCCAGATGTCTTTGGTGAATAAGCAATAAAACGTATGTGTTTCAAACGCAAATACACCCTTCCCTAGTCACCCAGGACTGCCGAGCTTCTGTGTGATCTCAGGCAGTCCCCACCCTCCTTGGGCCTCAGTTTCCTTTTCTGCAGAATGAAGAAGTTTGACGTTTGATGGTTGAGGGGGGAGGGGAGATACTGTATGGAAAAAATGTTTTGGAAATCCAGGTTCATATCTTGTCTCTTTCCACATCTAAAGTGGTAATGATGGGGTGCTTGGCATATACATTTGTAACATCAGTCTCTGTTTGTAGTATCAGTCTGTAATATCAGTTTGTAAATGGGGTGCTTTGGGAGCTATGTAAAATCAATTTGTAAAACCAGTCTGTACAATCACATTCCTCCCGCCATTCTGAAAGCATTAACTCTGCCCCTTCCCTCTGCCAGCACTCTGCCCAGCAACAACTCATGAACTGTTTATCTCTGCTTGCAGCAATAAGTTCCAAGTTCTATGAGTCCTTCACTAAACTATCTGTAAACATTTTAGCTTAGGCAAATGTTATCTCCCCTAGTAGAATGGCCAGCTGCCCCATGAATCCTTCAGTGTCCTATCTATAGGTGAACTCCTTAGCCAATTCTACCCATACTGAGTCTCCATTAGCCTTGGTTCCCAACATCCATCTTGTCAAACTTGACATTGATAGGTGGCAGCCTGGGCACTCCTCAGTTGGCCCTGACCACTGGCTGACTTTAGTGACTGTCAGGCCTAAAACCACACCTCCAGGTAGCTCCACCTTGGGCTATTTCCCAGTGAATCATGGGCAATATGCCTGCACAGTTGATATTGAAAGTGCATGTTCCTTTAAGCACTGACCACTCCTTAATTCCTCCCTAATCCCGCCCTTACTCACCTAGTTAGCATAATTGATACCTGATTTACTGTCTTGACTCCTTAAAACTATACCTGTGACTTATGTAAGGTTGCAGGTTCCATAAGAACCCCTGCCCACTTCTGGTCATTGATAAGGATCAGAGTCCTGGTAGAACCTATTACCCTTCCCTCCTCAGAAATAATAGCCAACCCCCTCACTGGCACTACAATTCCCTCAAAGGGTTCCATCCCATCACAGGAGAAGAGTACTTGCCCTGGGAATTTTCTTAATGGTGTCAAAAATAGTATGGCTGGCCTAAGAACTAGATAGGGTATACAGAGCACTTTACTACTCTAAATATGGTCAAGGGATTACTCCATTTTTTGGTGAGGAACCTGTGAGGCTAAGTGACTTACTTACCCTGGGTGAAAATCCCAGAGTAAACTGGGATTGATCCTAGTTGTCCTTCCTTTCCCAGAATCCCCAGAACCTCTTTTCCTCCATGTGACCCCATCACTGTTTTTTTTTTCACACAGTGAATTTAGTGTTTCCCTGCATATCCCAATCAAAGAGGTTCTTTGTCCAAAGTCCTTTTCAACTTTAAATCTGACTTACTCTGAACCTGTCTACTTCCTCCGCCAGTTCCTTTCTTTCCTTCTTCCTAACTAAGGTCCAGGATGTGCAATTCTGCATTTGTAAATATCCAGGTGTCCTTCATATACTTGGCCCAAGAAAATTAAAGGCCAAAGGAACTGAACACCCCAGACAGTACTCATTACCAAAAAGATTGTCAACTCACATGCAATAGCCTTGACCTTTAAATTAACATGAGAAATGAGATTGAACATAAAAGCTCTCATCAGCTGGAAAAATGATTCATTATGAATGAGTCTCAATGGACATAACCTTCTAAATTAAAACTGCAGCGGTTTGCCTGTGAAACCTAATTCGTCTGTGAAAATATCACAGTGGTATTGCCAAGATGATTGAAAATGGTGAGTTTTTATATCACACGCTGCCATTTGCAGGGACAGGGGAGACGTGAATTTCTAAGTAAAAAAATTGAAAAGGTACAAGGAGAAAAAAGGTAGAATAAAAAACTATGAGATGAAAATAGGAGGAAAAAACGACAAATATTATACTTGAGTTGAATATATTTAGTGATTTTTCCTAGAGTGGTAAGTGGCGAACCTAATCATTCCTCTGTAAGCAGCGCACTCAGCCGGCCACATTGTACAGCGCTCACGAGGCCCATCCCTACTCACAGCCCCATTCGCCTTCCGTCCCAGCACTGGCTGACACCAGCCTGCAGAAAGAAGCACACACAAACAGGGCAGCCACCCAGACATGGCACAGGCCTCACGTTCCCCTCTGAGCAGCAAGCCCTCTGGGACAAGGAGGCCGCTCCCTTGGGCTCCTTAATAATGAATGTGGACTCGTTGGAATTGGCGGCTGATAGAGACAGGGTTACATACGTGGACATAGATGTCATTCTCCTTTAATAAACTGCTTTGGACTTTTATGATTTCCCCTGGAATTCTAGAAAATGGAGTCACAAGAGAACATTAAGAGGCAGGGAAAGAAAGTAAACACAAAACATCAGAGCTGGAAGCCAGCTTTATTGTCTTCTGTACAGTTCTCTCATTTGACAAATTTATGAACTCCTTGAGGTTAGGAATTTATGAATCTTGTCTTAGCTCCTTTACCGTGTGTGGGGGGGGGGGGCCTTGATAAATTCTTGCCAAATGAAGAAGTTGAAGCTCACAGAAAATAAGAACAATAATCACTAACATTTATATACAGAGGCAGCACCAGGCTTAGAATCAGGAACACCTGAGTTCAAATGTGGCCTCAGACACTTACTAGTAGCTGTGTGACCCTGGACATGTCAATTAATCCTGTTTGTCTCAGTTTCCTCGTTTGTAAAATGAGCTGGAGAAGGAAATAGCAAGCCAAGAAAATCCCATGGCCAGTACTGGTATGATAGGGTCTACAGGGTATGGAAGAGTTGAACATGACTTAAGTGCCAATTATTGTCTCTTTTGTTCCTCGAAACCCTGTAATGGAAATGCAAATGTAAAGATCTTCCCTGCCCCTAGCTTGGGTGCACCTGGAGCCTGTGGTGGGAGGCTTGTTTTTCAGGAAAGCCCACACCTTGATACTTTGTGATTGGGCAGTGGGTCAAGAAGGTTGTTACAAACTCTGAGCCAGGAGAAGGCTATATAAACCCTGAGGAGAGGCTTTGGTTGGGGCTCACTTTGAGAAGTGTTGTGTGATTTGAGCAGATGAGACTCTGGGCAGTCTTTGACAACCACCCCCCCCCTCCCACCCCTCCCCACTCCCCCGCCCCCCCACCCCCCCCCACCCCCCCGCTCTGATGTTTCCCTCTCTGGTAACTATGATTTGGTAGCCATTGACACCCCCCTCGCCCCCCACCCCCCACTCCCAACCCCTCCTTTGATGCTTCCCTCTCTGGTAACTGTGATTTGGTAGCTGTTGACACCCCCCACCTCTCTCCCCCAACCCCTCACCCCTTCCCCCCACCCACCCCACCCACCCCTCGCTTTGATGCTTCCCTCTCTGGTAACTGTGATTTGGTATTGATGTATGTAATGGTTGGGCAGTTTGGAAACCTGTCTGCTTGATCTGTCTGTTTCTCTGTTTTGAAACTACTGTCTGTATACTCTGAACTTCAGGGTGCTGACTTTTTCCCCTGAACTAGGTAAATGATATATGTTTGATTAAAGTAAGCTTGTTAACCGATTTTGAGTTGCTTTCCTTTAGAAAAGCAGATCTAAGAACCTGTGTTGGCAGCCACCCTGGGGATGTTGGGGTGCTTGCTGCTACAAACCCTAAGGGAAGGCGTAGGTGCTATTAGTCCCATTTTACAGATGAGAAAACTGAATCAAATAGGAATTGTGCCTTGCACACAGCTAGTAAACTAAGGCCGCATTTGTATTCAGGTCTTCCTGACTCCAGGCCAGGTGTTCTATCCATTACCCCACCCACAGCTGCCCCAGGTTACACAGTGAGAGACTTGGTTTCCTAACTCCACTGTTCTTTTCATTACAATGCATATGAAGCAGGCAGTTTTGATTAATTCCTCCCCAGCAGGCTCAGCCTAAGATTACTAACTTGTACTTTGAATCTTCAAAGAGCTGTGCTTTCATGAGTGTGATTTCACCTTCCACTGATGTAGACTGTGACCCCTTTATCACTTTGTAGATGATACTCAAGAGTTGTGGTGGCCCCCAGAAAGCAGTAATCCAGCATCCAACTTGGTGCTCCTCACTGGACGAAGCATAAGTCCACCCTCAAGGTCAGTCCTAGACAACAAACATTTTCTTTTGTTGTTGTTGTTCTGTGATTAGTTTTATTTTTTTTTTTTTTGTACATACATTGTTAATGTCTCAGGCAGCATGCTAAGCACTGGGGACACAAAGAACACTGTCCCTGCCCTCAAAGAGCTCACATTATAATGGAGGAGACAACACAGGACTTATCAGAGGTGGCATTCATGTTATCAGTTATTGAGTCGTTTCAGTCATGTCTGACTCTTTGTGACCCCATTTGAGGTTTTCTTGGCAAAGATCCTGGAGTAGTTTGTCATTTCCTTCTCCAGATCATTTAACAGATAAGGAAATTGAGACAAACAGGGTTAAGTGACTTGCCCAGTGTCACACAGCTAGGAAGTACCCTAGGCTGGATTTGAATTCAGGTCTTCCTGACTCCAGGACCAGCACTGCAAAGCCACGTAGTTTCCAGTGTATCCTGTATCTAATAGCCACATGGACTATAAAGTTCCCTGGCGGGGGGGGGGGATGTGTCGGGGGACACAGTGGGGAGGACAGGAAGGGGGAGAGGAGGAAGGTCTTTTCCCTTTAACAGCCACTTGGCAGTCTAGAATCCTTTGTGATGTCACATGTCACATCAGCTGTTTGACCTAAAGATGTGGAAGCTCAGGCTCTAGCTAGGCTGGAAAATGTCTGTCTCATGCTTGTAAGTTTTAATAAGAAAATTTGACATGTGTAAACATCTGTTACACAAAATCTTTCTCAGGTTATTTGATTAAGAGTCTAGAATGGTTATCTAGGGGATGTGATGGTTTTGCAGCACTGTTTTCTGAACCCTCTTTGCTACTCTGTGGAACATTTGGCCAGTTTTAGGCGCTCTGTGCTTCAGTTTCCCCTTCTGTTTGAGGTCCATGAATCCTCACTAGTTTTCTAAAAAAGCGATATATTGTTCAGGAAAAGTGTTTTGAAGAAGTATAAAGTATACAAAGATTCCAGAGATGTGAGGTTGATTATATTTTCTGGCCTTTAATACTCACATGGATTAATTTCATGTTAAAATCTATGTGGGTGGGGAGGAAATACTATAAAATAAACTGTTCTGATTGGCTAATCTCTATTAGTACTTCTCATGACTCCCTGGACTTTTGTTTGAAATAATAAAGATAATCTAGGCGGCAAGCTGCTGGATCAGCTGTTCAGGAGCGCAAACCAGCATGATCTTTTCTGACCGAAAGGGTAAGAAAAAAAGAGGTGAGGGGTGTGATTGTCAAGGAAAGTAACGGTTTTACATTGTTTTTAAAAGGACACACAAAGCACACACAAAAGGACACACAAAAGGCAAAGGCTGTGTGATTGTAACAACCAATCCTGGTGCACATAGAAGCAGAACAAACTCCCCCTCTTTCACCCTGCTCTTGAAGCAGAGGGGGACTGTGGGTGTAGAATGTTGCCTACACTGCCAGGCAAGGGTTGCTGTGTTCTAAGCTCAGCTGTTTTTGTTACCAGGAAAGGTGGAGGGAGGGATGAAGGAGCACATTCAGAAGGAATGATTTTGGGAAAACAAAAGGCTGATCAATAAAGGTCTTTGAAAGGATTCAAATTCAGGGTCCCCCAAACTGAACCTCCCAGTTGTCATAAAAAAAATTTGTAATTCACCTAAACCTTAAATACTTCCAATTCTTGCCATGCCATTGAGAAATTAGTTCCAGAGGTCCCAAAGGCTAGGCATATTCCTTTTCCTTCAAGGCCTCAGAGGCATGGCACCTTTCTGTATCCTTTATATCCAAAAATGCTTTTGGATATAATATAAAATGTTTTTCAGGAGCTGCTTTCCAAAAGGCTTAATATAAGGAGCGCAGAGGCTATGAGGAACAATGAACAAGGGGAGGCTAGTAGAAGAAAGAAGAGGGCAAGAGGGGAAAGGGCATTCATTGGATGAGGAGCAGAGGGCATGAAGAATCAAGCTCAGTGCTAATAGGGCTGGGAGGATGGCCTGGAGAGATCAAGGCAGAAGATGGGGCTGGACTGCATCTTTGTGGGGTAACCTTTGACTATGAGACATGGGCTGAGGATGAAAAGAATATGGGATACGGAGGGGGAAAACAGGCCAGGCAATCATTGCAAGGTGGTCTTAAATGCTGTGGTTTTCAGAAGTAAAGATGGTGCCACCTCCTACCTAACACCAAGCACAAGACCTCTGCAACTCTGGGTGGGCTTTCTCTCTTTCTCTTTCTCTCTCTCTCTCTCTTTCTCTCTCTCTTTCTCTCTCTCTCTCTCTCTCTCTCTCTCTCTCTCTCTCTCTCTCTCTCTCTTCTCTCTCTTTCTCTTTCTCTTTCTCTTTCTCTCCCTCCCTCCCTCCCCCCCCTCTCTCCCCCTCTCTCCCTCTCCCCCCTTCCCTGAGTCAGGCCAGATCCTGAAGCTTGTGTGTGTGTGTGTGTGTGCCCAGGCTTTCCAAGATGTGGACCCATGCAGAAAGCTACCATCCGAGGAGAAACTTCTTTGGCTCCTGGGTTAGGAGCAAGCTTGACTTGGGAGAAGGCCCTGCCAGCAAACTGGGCAAGAAAGGGCAAAGGAGGGGCAGCTAGGTGGTGCAGTGAGTAGAGCACCAGCCCTGGAGTCAGGAGGACCTGAGTTCAAATCTAGCCTCAGACGCTTAACACACACACACACACACACACACACACACACACACACACACACACACACAAAACTAGCCATGTGACCTTGGGCAAGTTTCTTAGATGGGGCGGCTAGGTGGCGCAGTGAGTAAGAGCGCCGGCGCCGGAGTCAGGATGACTCGGGACGGTCCCAGCCTCACAAATTGAGCACCCCCACAAATAATGACTGGCCATGTAACCTTGAGCAAGTTACTTAACCCAAATTTCTTTAAAAAAAACAAAGGGCAAAGGACTCAAGTGGGGGGCTTACTGAGTTAGTTGGGAAGGGGCAAGGGAAGAAAGGAAGGAAAGAAGGAAGGAAATATATAAAGGGAAGGGAAGTAGATGAAGGAAGGAAGAATATAAGAAAGGAAGGAAAGAAAAAAAAAACAGGGAATTACATAAAGAAAGTGAAGCAAAGGGGATGGAAGGAAGGAGTAAAGAAAGAAAGGAAGGACTGAAAGGGAAGGAATGTGGAAGGAAGAAAGGAAAGAGAAAGGGAAGGAAAGCAATAGGAAAGGAACAAATGGGAAAGAAAGGAGCAGGAAGGAAGCAAGGAAGAAGAGGAAGGAAAGAAAGGGAGAGAAACAGGGAAGAAGAGACATAAAGAAAAAGAGGGAAATGGGGAGGAATGAAGGAAATAAAGAAAAACAGTGAGCAAGGATGGAGGGAACACCATAAAGAAAAGGAGGGAAAAGGGAAGGAAAGAAAGGAAGAGGGAAGGAAGAAATGATGTAAAGATAGGGGAGGAAAGGTGAAGGAAGGCGAGAAAGAGAAAAGAATGAAGGAAGGATGGAATAAATGAATGAACACAGGAAAGAAGGAGGGAAGAAAGTAGAAAAAGAGGGGAAAGAAGGGAATGTGAGGAAAATGAGGAAGGGAGGAGGAAAGTAAAAGGGAAGGGAAGGAAGGAACAACAAAGAAAAAGAAGAAGAAAAGAAAGAATGACATAAAGGGAAAGAAGGGAGGTGGGCAGGAATGAAGGAATAAAAGGGAGGTAAAAGAAGAAAGGAAAGAGGGAAGAACATAAAGAAAGGAGGGAAAGAGGGAAGGAATGAATGACATAAAGAAGGGAAGGAGAAGGAAGGAAAGAAAATAGGAAAGCAAGGATAGGAGCAGTTCCAGACTCAGGCTAGCTTTGCTTTCACTCAAATATATTTTCAATCTTTGCATATGTCATCTCCATCATTATAGTTCATATCTCTATAATATTTTAAGATTTACAAAAATACTTTCCATACATTCCCTCACTTGATAATAATAACAGTAGCCCTTGAGGTCAGTGTTCTTCTGCTGCCCATTTCAGGAATGAGGACCTGAAGGTACACAGAGGGGAAGTGACTTACCCATGGTCACACAGTTAAGTGACTGAAGCAGGATCCAAACTCAGGTCTTCTTGAATCCCACAGAGACTAAGTGTTCTAAGTGTGACTTCCTCCACAACAGGCCTGTATCTGTCACTAATTCTAGGAGATTCAGGACAGAGGTCATCACTTCAACCCGAATCCCTCCCTTCCAGGTATGGAGTTGGTAGATCCAAACTCTGCACCTGGAGCTCCCAAGCAGAAGCCATCAGCCAATTCTGACAGGCATTTGACCGAGCCAACTTCCACAGCACATCATAGTCACACTACCTAGCATACATACGTGTATATGTATGTATATATAGCATTAAAGTTTGTGAAATCCTTGACATGTTATTGACTTTGATCTTCCCAACAACTACAAGACATTAGAGCTGTTACTATTCCTATTTTACTAATGAGGAAACAGGCCCAGAAAAGGGAAGTGAGTTGCCCAGGGTCCCATAATAAGAAGTGGAGGCAGTATTTGAACTCCGGCCTCTTGAGTTTATCTCACTACATCCCCTACTGTAGTCAGCTAGGAACATTCATTATGCTTTCTTCACAAGCCCAGAGCAAAGGGAGATTCTTTTGGAATTGGCTATGGATTTACAGAGATGCAGAGTCTTCAACCTAGTTCACTCTTTTGGGCCTGACGGGATAATCTATTGTTTCTGTGTCTGTGATCACTGACGTTAACATAAGCAGACTTGCTTGTTTTTTGAGAAAGAATAGCCCAGTGGAAAAGCCAATGAATTCATCTCACTGCTTCTTCTTAGGGTGGGCTTGTAAATTAAATCTTTCTTCTCCAAAGGTATAGGGATTGGATGACTTAATTAACAAGGACAAGAGCAAAATTCTATTCAGTTGATCAAAAGCCTTGTGAACAAAATAATTTTCAAAGGGAAAAATGCAAAAATCACCAGAACAGAAGCCTCACAGTTGGTATTCTTTATGAAAACCTTCCAAGTTAGAAGAACGCAAACCATGTCTAAGGAACAATGGCCTGTTCCAGAAGACAAGGTTGGGATGCCCTTAGTAGCAAGACAAGACTGCCTCAGCATACCATTCCTGTGGGATTAGAGTTGGAACCAGACCAGAATCTGTTGGGCCCAACTACGTGGCTTGGTCTGAATGGGTTCATGGATAGTAGAAGCTGAAACTCACTGCTCCACAGGGAGCCTGGGACTATAGACTAAAGTAACTCAGACCAGCTGAATCCACACAGTTGGCTCCTGTTGGGTTCATCCTATACTTGCATATCGAGTTTTTTGAAATCAAGTGCAGGATTAGACCTTTACCTCACTTAAATTTCATCTTATGAAATTCCAGTCTACTGGTCCTATCAAAAGGAGGGAAAGGGGATGGAAGGAAGGAAGAAAAAAAGGCATAAAGAAAATGAGATAAAGGGGAAAGAAGGAAGGAGTGAATAAAAAAAGCAAGGAAGGACTTAAAGGGAAGGAATGTGGAAGGAAGAAAGGAAAGAGGAAAGTGAGGGAAGGCAATTGGGAAGGAACAAATGGGGGAGAAAGGGGCAGGAAAGAAGCAAGCAAGAAGAGGAAGGAAGAAAAGAGAGAAAGACGGAAGGATCCTGCTTCAGTCACTTAACTGTGTCACCTTGGGTAAGTCACTTCCCCTCTGTGTACCTTCAGGTCCTCATAAAGAAAAGGAGGGAAGTGGGGCTTTGTATTACCCACACATCTCTGTGATAGATATCTGTTGTGTGTCTTCATCTAAATCGGGGTGGGGAACCTGCAGCCTGGAGACCACGTGTGGCCTTCTAGGTCCTCAAGTGTAGCCCTGTGACTGAGTGCAAACTTCACAGAACAAATCCCCTTAATAAAAGCATTTGTTTTGTAAAACTTGGGCTCAGTCAAAAGGCTGTACCCGAGGACCTAGAATGTCACATGTGACCTCGAGGCTGCAGGTTGCCCATCCCGATCTAAATCATTTATTAGAACATTGCATAACATTAGTCTCAGGATAGAGTGTGGTACAGTGGAGGGAGCGGTGGATTTGGTTCCAGACAACCTTGGTTTGAGGCCCAGCTCGGCCACCTCCTAGCTGTGTGATGTGGGAGAAAGTCACTTCATTGCTTAGCACCTCAGTTCCTTCCTCTGTCCAATGAGGTCCCTTCCAGCCCTATCTTTGATCCTATGATCCCATGGCATAGCATTAGAAGACCTTCCCCTACTTTGACACTAAAACGTTGAGTCAACACACTTTGGATACAGTTATTACACATATTAATCCACCCAGGCCATGTTTCTCCATCTTCAAGTTGATAATATGAAGTGTCTGTTTTGACCATAAGAAACTGTAAAATGCCTCTCTTAAACCTGTATATACAATGTATACAGTGGCAGGTGGGAACTAGGTGGAACTATGGTTATCTAGCACAGGGTTTGCCAACCTGAGCTACACATACCCTCAGAGGGGTACCAGAAACTTGGCAAGGGGGAATTATTGGTAACTATATTTTCTCTGTGCATAACTATATTTATTTGACTTAAGGGAAGAAAAGTAAACATATTGAATAGAGGGTGTGGAAATATTTGCTCAAAGCCAAGTGGTACAAGGACTGAAGAGGTTGAAACACCTCTTCTAGCAGGAAGAAAATGTGAAGGAGATAAGGATAAGGAGAGAAAGGAAAAAAAATCAGATTTGAGGAAAGAGGAAAGAAGGGATGACTGTCACAGAGCCAGTGGCAGCTGTTTGTTCCCAAGTTGCTGGGACTTTAGACTAAATTTCTGGGCCTCTGAGGTCATTCCCTTCCCTACCTCTACCTCCCAAAGCATAGTTTAGTCCATAAGTTCCAGGGCCATTGGAGCATTGCCTTGGGAAGGACTCTTGAAAGACCCAGCACCATTCCACAGCTTTCAAGCCAGAAGACTGACCAGTACTTTCTCAGCCTGTGCCTTCACTCAGGGTGTGTCTTGAGGTAGTTCAGATGATTTTTCATTAGCTGAAATGTTGTTTTGGTTGATTTTTTTTACTAACTTGAGTCTAGTCAAGTGTTAAGGTAACTGAGACCGTAGGTGCACAGTTTGACTATTTCAGCAACTTGGCACTTTTCTCCCACAGCCTCATATCACTTCAAATCTCCATAAAGCAGTGATCCGTTTGGAATAGACAATTCTTTTGTACTTCTTATAAGAGAGCTGAGGTAGTCAAATCAGACATTCCATAGAAACCTATTACTGGAAAGCAGGGGTGGAGAGCGTGCCTGAGGCCTTGACTCTACACATGGCTTTGTAGGTTCTTGGGTGGGGTCTTTTGACTGAGTCCAAGTTTTACAGAACAAATCCTTTAATTAGATGGGGTTTGTTCTGTAAAGTTTGGATTCAGTCATAGGGCTGGACTTGAGGACCTAGAGGGTCACATGTGACCTCAAGGCCACAGGTTCCCCACCCCTGCTGTAAAGTGAAATAAGAAGAAAAAAATCTGCACAAGAATGACAATAACATACATGAAAAGATCAGAACACATACCTTCCTCTTCAAGCAGGGGGGCCGGGTGACTACGGGGGCAGAATGTTGTACACATCGTCAATGGATGTCACCATAGCCTATGGTTTTGCTTAGCTGTTTTGCTTTGATACAAGGGAGTTCAGTTTGATGAAGAGTAGAGGCTCTTGCCAGAAATGACTGATCTAAGTGTTTTCCCACATGAATCAGTGCTTTAATCTCCCAGACTGCAAGTCAACAATATTTACTCAACATCCTCAATATTGTGAGTTAATGGGATGGTGTGGGGGAGGTGGGATTAGCAGAGGGAAACCAAATACGATGTTTTTGCCTTTGATGAGTTGATTATCTAGTTGAAGTCGATAATCAGAAAAGAACACCAGACAATATGTCTTCATTAAATGCCTAGAAGGTTCAGAGCAACATTCTGGGGACTTGTAGCTCTAACTTTGTTCCTTTTCAGTCTCTTCTATACTTGGAGGATCTGTGATTAGGTAGGTATGGGCACTGGATCCACCAGCACAGGTCACAGCCTCTCAGATAATGTCTATCCCATGGCTTTGGTGGCCAAAATTCTGGTAGCCAGTTGGGCAATGAGCCTCTTAGTATTTGGCTAGCCTGGTCCTAGGATCTTACCCTTGAAATCCTCTTCAGCTTGGCCCAGCAGTATTTTAAGTTTAGAGCCAATTCAAATTGGTTCTTTAAAAATGACTTGGTTTCTTCTCCAGCTTCCTTAAAGTAATTAACACTGAGGTTCAGTTCAGAGCTTGGCAAATTCATCCATTTGTGGTAAGTTTATGGTACAGCACAGATTGGTTTGGTTCAAGGATTTAGTAAGAACTTGCAAATACTGATCCATAGTTTAGACATACAGAGAAGAGATGGACTCAATGAAATAGGGTACTGGTTCAAAGTGAAATGCAAGGGAGTGCCCACATTACTGGTGCTAGAGATTTGCTATGCACAGCAAAACATAGTGGCAAGAAGTTGCTCCTGTACAAATGTAATTTTTAAAATTTTATTTTCTAGTCAAAGAATGAACTTTGGACCCTATGATAATTACATTCCAGGTAAGAATTTGAATAAAGTTCATAGAATCATAGAAATATAGAGTTGGCCACATCCTCAGAGATGAAAGCTTTTCCCCAGTACATTAATATTCTCTTAAATAACTTCGACAAGTGGTTGTCCATCTTGTACTTGGATACTTGTAGTGGTAGGAAACTCAGTACCTCCTAAGAGAAGCCTATTCTTTTTTTTAGAGGGGGAAAGGCAGGACAATTGGGGTTAAGGGAGTTGCCCAAGGTCATGTGGCTAGTTTTTTTGTGTTAAGTGTCTGAGGCCGCATTTGAACTCAGGTCCCCCCTGACTCCAGGGCCAGTACTTTATTCACTGCCCCACCTAGCTGCCCTGAGCCTATTCTTTATGACAGCCCCAAATGTCTCTCAGTGTAACTTCCATCCACTGGTTCTAGATCTTCCCTCTGGAGTTATAGAGAATAAGTCTAAACCCTTTTCTGTATGAGAGCCCTTCAGTTATTTGAAGATAGTTATCATGTCCCTCCCTTTCTTGCCCCCAGCTGCCCAACCCACCCAGGGGTATGCTGGAGCCATCTTGAATCTGCTAGCAAGAGCAGATTAGAGAATGTGTCAATAACTCAGGTACCCCTGCCCCTATTCCCAAGTGTTCTTTGGGCTAAATATCCCCATTGCCTTCCTGTTCTGTGATGTGATTTTGATCTTACATCTTGATTATACTCTTCTGAACAGTCTTCTAGCTTGTCAATATCCTCAAAACAAGGGGCCCAAATGAGTGAAGCAACAGTCTCCAAATGTGCTCTCACCACAGGAGAATTCAGTGGTTCTAGGGCCTTCCTCATTCTCTAAGCTGTGCTGCTTATTAATGCAATGGAAGAATGCATTGTTTTTTTTTTTTTCAGTAGACATGTTACACAGCTTCTGAATCACAAGAAGTGATTTTAGATATTCTCTCTGGTATAAGGGACCCTGGAAGCTATGCAGTCTAACCCACTTTTGAGCAAGATGCTCCCCTACAACAAATCAAAAAGGGGTTGACTAAGTTTTGCTTAAAAACTTCCTGGGAGCAGGGCAACTAGGTGGTACAATGAATAAAGCACGGGCCCTGAAGTCAGGAGGAACTGAATTCAAATCTGGCCTCAGGCACTTAACAAAAAAAAAAACAACTAGCCTTGTTACCTTGGGCAAGTCACTGAATCCCAATTGCCCTCCAAAAAAAAATTCCTGGGAGGTGGAATCCATACTCCTAGGTAGTTCATTCCACTACATATGTATATTGAACCTAAATTGGCTTCTCGGAAACTTTTATCCATTGATCCTCATTCTTCTCTCATGGAGGTTTAGACTTTGCTCTGGAAGGGACCTTAGATCTCACCTAGTTCAGTTCCCTGGTTTTATAGATGAAGAAACTGAGGACCAAAAAGCAGAAATGATTTGCCCAAGGTCACAAAAGTAGTAAGTGGTAAAGTGAGGATTTGAAGCCAGAGTTTCCAACTCTAAATCAAATACACTTTCTGCTGTACCAAGTGGAAATGTCCTATAGGAAGCTGAATATGCAGACCCAGAGTTCAAGGGAAAGAGATAGAGGGTAGATATTGAAACAATAGCATCTGGAGACCTTCTTCCATCTTGGTTGGCCCCCTCTGCATGCTCCCCAGCTTGTAAATGTCTATGCTAAAATGTGCTGCCCAGGACTAAACACAATCCTCCAGATAGGCTCTGACCAAGGCAGAACTTAGAGGATTCCCCTCCTTCCTAGTTCTAGACACACTTCTAAGGTGGGAAAGTATCAGGCCTGTCCTGATTAGTAGTCTAATTTGCCTGGAGCATAGACTCTATGTAAGGTAGATACCGTGAGATAAAGCTGAAAAGAGGTAGGGGAGCACCAGATTGTGAGAGTCTTTTGAATGCCAAGCTGGGAACCAATGACACTTTTTATTTTTGCTTTTTGGGAGGGGGAAGGGCAGGGCAATTGGGCATAAGTGACTTGCCAAGGTCACACAGCTAGTAAGTATTAAGTGTCTGAGGCAGAATTTGAACTTGGGTCCTTCTGACTCCAGGGCCAGTGCTCTATTCACTGCACCACCTACCCGCCCCATAATGTTTTAAATTTTTTTTTTAATTTTTTTTGCTTTTTGGAGGGCAGTTGGGCTTAAGTGACTTGCCCAAGGTCACATAGCTTGTAAGTGTTAAGTATCTGAGGGCAGCTAGGTGGCACAGTGAATAGAGCACTGGCCCTGGAGTCAAGAGGACCCGAGTTCAAATCCTGCCTCAGACACTTAACACTTAGGTCCTCCTGACTTCAGGGCCATTGCTCTATTCATTGCGCCACCTAGCTGTCCCAGCACTACCTAGCCGCCCCTATCAGCTACATTATTAATTGAGAGGTTCCTCTGATATTTACTATTTGAGTGCCCTCTCTGGACCTCAGACCCCTCATCTATAAAGTAATAGGTTTGCTCCAGATGGAAGCCTCCCTTCCAGCTCAATGTCTGTGATTGCATGGTCCTCTTAGCCCTAGGGTAGGGATGATACTATGTGTCTAGCTCTGTATAAGGGGCTATGAGGGATATAAAATTGTCAGGAGATCTGATTTCTACCTTCAGAGAGCTAATAGTTGAACCAAAAGGAAAATGAAACCCAAAAAGTGAGCTTAGAGAGATGTGTGTGCATGTGAGCGTGCGCATGTGTGTGTGCTGCGTCTGATTGTTGTGTCTAGCTATCACGATGAAATTCATAGACTAAAAAAAGAGTAATGACAAATTCCATCTCTGATGCCAGTGATGACATTTTAGACCACAGGAATTCTTGAGGACCACTACATTATGGAGGTGTGTGGGGAGGGGTGAGCTGCATATGCAGAGACAGCTCCCATACATGTGCAGTTACATATAGTAAAGTTAACTGGCTCCCTCAAGGTAATTTTCACTTTGCTTCAGGTCTAAATTTTGAGTCCAAAGTGTGTGATTTTTTTTCAATTGGTGATGTCAGCAAAAAATCCTGGAATCAACAATACTTTTCTCAGACGTTTTCCAAACCAGACAGACCAGGGAAGAAGTGGGGATCAACCCCATCTGAATTAAGAGAAAATTCTCCTGTAAGTACTGAAAAGATTATGTAATTATATTGATTTTAAACTAATTATAAAGGATCAAGTTGAGCAAATATGCATTTAAGTACGTAATACGTGCTGGGCACTGTGCTCAGTACTGGGGATACAAAGAAAGGCAAAGATAGTCCCTGCCCTCAAGGTGCTTTTAATCTAATTGGGGAGACAAGATGCAAACAACTTTGTACATATAAGATATATAGATACAGATATAAATATATATACGTGTATATATCTGTATATACATAATGCATATTCATATATTGTAAGTAATATTGAAGGAAAGGCACTAGTATTAAGGAGGGTTGGGAAAGGCTTCTTTCAGAAGGTGGGATTTTAGCTGAGACTTTCAAGAAGGCAAGGAAAGTAGAAAATGGAGATGAAGAGGCAGAGAAGTCCAAGGATAAGATAAGTCCAAGACAAAAGGGTAAAATGAGTGTCAGTTACAAATGGACTATTTATCAATACACAGAGTTCTTTCTCATGCTGCACAATAAAAGGTATTTAACTGTTAAGAATAATGCCAAATTTAAAAACTCCAAGTCTTTATGTTGTTTGAATTAATTTTTCAGATAGGGGATATAGTAAAAGATGATCAGAAAGCAGCTCCTATCTGGATGACACATTCTTTACTAAACATTTCTGAGAAACCTTCTGCTTATTTCGCTGCCAGAAGAAAGCCTCCATTTTTCACAGGTCTGAAAAGAACACCAGGATTCATAGACTTATCCATAGGAAAAAAAAAGCGAATATACAAGAAAGAAAAAAATCAAGTCAAGAAAACATCCAAAAAGAAGATGGCAGGCTCACCAAAAGGGTCAAAATTTAAACTACTAGATAAAGCCAATGACATTGCATCCAGAGAATCTGACATCGAGTCCAAAGGTTCAGGAGAGTCGAAGCCAAAGAATGGCATGGGTTCACATGAAGACAAGGAACCACACACTGAAACCAAGGATATGGATGTGAACAAGAAAAACGAAGATAAGAAGAAAAAATCCAAGGAGTCTGATGTTGAATCCAGCGATTCAAAAAGTGGAAAGAAGAAAGACGATTCCAGAAGTAAATCCAGGGATTTAGACAAGGGTTCAAAGAAAAAGTCCAAGGATCCAGACTTTGAATTCAGGGATATCATGAAGAAAGACAAGGATATCAAGAAAAAATCCAGAGATTTAATCTTTGAATGCACAGGTTCAAAAAAGATAGACAAGGATGTCAAGAAAAAATGCCAGGATTTCAACATGGAGCAAAAGACCAAAAAGAAAGACAGGGATTCAAGGAGGAAATGGAAGGATTCAGGCACTGAATTCAAGGATGCAAAGAAGGATAATTCATGGAAGAAACTGAACTTTAAGTTCCAGAATTTAAAAATGGAAGACAAGAAACATAAGGAGGGGGATGTGGAGTCCCAGAATGCAAATGACTCAAAGAAGAAATCCAAAGAGTCAGATGTATCCAAGGCTTTAAAGAAAACTCTGGATGGGGAGATAACAACCAGAGGGCTAGCTATCAAATCCGAGAAGAGAGAACCAGAAACCTCGAGTGGAGGACTCTCCCTAAGGTCCTCCATCAGTCAGCAGACGTTGCCTCAAATCGTAAAGCCTAGGATTAACAATGCACCTCTGGTAAATTTCTTGTTTTTAGTTGATAGAATTTCCAGAAACAAGGTCGAAGCCATAGTTCCCCTTTGCCAGTGGTCCTGTAGCTAGGTGTAACGGAAAGACGACAACTTGCCCTCCGGATACTCCCGGGAAATCATTCCTTATCTTAACTGATGCCCTGGGCTTTAGCCCTTGAGGGCCGCAGGCCATCCAAATCAAAGAACTTTCTACCCACCCCAGAATGGAGATTCCAAGCTTCCTAAGCTGTCCCACCTAGGTAACATTTCTGTAGGCCTAGTTAGACAGCCCACCAGGATTCCTCATTAGACCCACAGTATCCTGCTCCTAGTTAACAGAAAAAAAATCATTTTTATCCCCTGAACTGCCCTTTCCCACCCTTTCCTCACCTTCTATTCAGACTTGGGTCAAACCTAAGGCCCAGGTTGAAGTTCACTTATTCATAGAACGACAAGTTCAGTCTCAGACAATCAGGATAAGTTCTGGTTAATGGGTGTGTGGGGAGCTGGAAGGGTGGGGGTGGGGGGTGGTTTGGTAATCAGCCAATCATCATTTTCAAGCCAGAAGGGAACTTAGAGATACCACCATCTTATTATGTTGTCCTTCTCTTATTTTTCCCACAGCCGGAAGCCCAGTGGATACAGAAACTGATTTGAAGAGCTGTGTGTTTGGTTCTACTGGGTAGACTTAGCACAGATAGGACAATGAGTAGCTAGCTACTATCAAAAAAAGTTTCTACTTCTAATAAAGAAAACCTTTTGTCCTTATTGAGTCCCAGTGACCTTATTTCATGGTGTGCAGAAGGGCATAGTAGATTCGAGGTTGATTAAAACTAGGTGGCAAAGATGACAGCACATTGGACTTGGAGTCAGGAAGATCCAAGTTCAAGTCTTTTTGACATTGGGCTGTATGACCCTGGGCAAGTCATTTTGCATGTTTTGCCTCAGTTTTCCTATCTGTAAAATGGAGATAATAACAGTATCTACATACAGGGTTGTAAGGATAAAATACTATTTGTAAATCTCTTTGCAAACCTTAAAGTACTCTTGGAGTACTCCAAGTATTACTTGGAACTTACTAGAAAGACCCCAGGAAAGGCAGAAATCAAAGACCAACTGACATGCACATATGAAGCACCTACTCTGTGCAGGCACTCCATCATTGATGATGACGGAGAAATGTGTGAGTGAGAAGGCGCTATATAGACCAGAAGCTCGTGCATGGTAGCTATTACTATTAGTAGTAGCAGCACTAGTACAGAGCCGTACACATAGGTAGCCTAGGAAGAAGCCTATGTAAAATAAACACCTTAGGACCTGGGTTCAAATTCTGGCTCTTCCTGTGTAACTCTGGACAAGTCAACCTCTCTGGTGACAATTTCCTCATCTGTAAGGTAAAGGGGTTTCACTAGGTAACTTCTAAAGTGCCTGGGGTGCAGAGGGTGTTCAAGTAGGACTAGAGCCTCTGGGCTGAGCCCTCGTCAGAGCTGCTCATCCAACTTTGGTGTCCCCACAGACAGTCTAAACCAGGCTGAGCATAACTGCCAGACTTCAAACCTGTCACTGAGTTAGGGGCAGGCACTGCGGAGCACTTAGAGCTTGGTCAGACGTTGAAGATGCAGAGATAATCCCCTGCAACCCAAGCATTGCCACAACTTCTGACTTTTGTCTTGCCACTGGACCTCAATGACTGGAAGAAAAAGTGAGGCTTATGCCTTTGTGTAATTCTGCCTCACTTAAATCCAAATTCATGTGCAAGTTGAGACACTACCCCATGATCTCATTGGTCCTCTTCAAAAAAGAAGAACGGACAACAACAAGGTCCCCTCAAGCTCCAAATCTGTGATCTGTATTATGCCCCCAAATTGCCCTCACAGTTGAGTTTCCTAAAATCCAACTGTTAGAGAATCATTCCTTTGTCTGCATTTGTTAGAATGCAAAGAAAGTCAACATATTTAACCTTATCATAGACATATTTACACCTCAGTGTGAATTAGGTCCTTTTCTGAGAGGCGTTAATGTTGGGTAGTAGGATTCCAGATTTCTAATACAGATACATCCAAAGGTTCCACTGAACTTGTGATACCAGTTCATCATGGCCAACCAAGTCCCTTTGTTGGTCTTCATACCAGAACTCCAGAAACATGGGCTGTTCTATTTCCATGGAGCTTTCCCTGCCTCTTTCCTTCTTTCTCAAGCACTGCAGCTTCTCTGGGGGCAATGTAATGAAGGCTACTTTCAAAACACAGTAAAGAGTCTACTTAGATGTTCAGTGCAAGCAGCCCTGATTTAGGAAAGTAAAAGTTGGGATGAGGCCCCAGAAAGGGGAAGGTGGTTCAGGGGTAGAAGCAAAGTGGAGCATCTGGAAATATATGGACACTTGGGCTAGAAGCCCCCATCTCCTTCCACCAGCTATTTATAAATAGACATTTCCTACTCTTCTTTTCCTTCCTTTTTGCAGGTGGAGGAAGAGGCAGAGGACCGAGTATAGTGTGATTTAATGAAAAAAAAATCACTGAACTAGAATTCTGGAGATGCAGATTCTAGCTGCAAAACGAGGCAAACCACTTCCTTTTATTCAGCCTCACTTTCCTACTTCGTAAAGTGAGGTTAGATTAGATGAAATTGAGGGTCCCTTCCAATTCTAAAACCTTCCCTGTGGGCTCAAAGGGTTCTGGATTCTCGAAGCCTAGTCTGAGGGCTTACCGTCCAGCCCATGACTTGGGCCATCTGAGATTCCAGGGACATTGCCACTGGGTAATTTGATTAGCTTTTCCTGGGATGAAGGGAAAGATTACATAAAAAATTAGTGAGTTCTGGGAAATGGCAACGGCGAAGGGGAGAAAGGCAGGGAAATAGTAATAACTCACATTTCCATAACACTGTCAGGTTTTTCAAGTGGTCTCTTTCCAGCATTGTAGTGTTATACATGAACAAAGATTACAATTCCTGTTTTCTAAAGAAACAGGTTCAGAGGGGTTGTGTCATATGGTCACATTGATGGGGTGCTTGGGATATATATTTGTAACATCAGTCTATGTTTGTAGTATTAGTCTGTAATAATCAGTTTGTAACATCAATTTGTAAATGGGGGTACTTTGGGATCTATGTCTGTAAAATCAATTTGTAAAACCAGTCTGTAAAATCACATTCCTCCCACCCAGAGTCTCAAAGCATTAACTCTGCCCCTTCCCCCTGCCAGTACTCTACCCAGCAACAGCTCATGAACTGTTTATCTCTGCTTGGAACAATAAGTTCCAAGTTCTATGAGTCCTTCACTAAACTATCTATAAACATTTTAGCTTAGGCAAATGTTATCTCCCTTAGTAGAGTGGCCAGCTGCATCATGTATCCTTCAGTGTCCTATCTATAGGCTAACTCCTTAGCCAATTATACCCATACTGAGTCTCCCTTAGCCTTGGTTCCCATCATCCATCTTGTCAAATATGACATTGATGGGTGGCAGGATAGGCATTCCTCAGTTGGCCCTGACTGCTGCCTGACTTAATGATATGTCAGGCTTGAAACCACACTTCCAGGTAGCCGCCCCACTTTGGAGTTTTCCCAGTGAATTATGGGCAATACACCTGTGCAGTTGATATTAAAACTGCATGTTCCTTTAAGCACTGACCACTCCTTAATTCCTCCCTAATCCCACACTTCCTAACCTAGTTAGCAGAATTGACACCTGATTTACTGTCTTGGCTCCTTAAAACTATACCTGTGATTTCTGTAAGTTTGCAGGTTGCCTAAGAACCCTTGCCCGCTGTGCTGTGCAGCTGAACAATAAATTTTTTTTCTTTATTAAACAAATGCTTTATTAACTTCTGGTTTACATCATTCATTTCCACCAGATTTTGAGTTACAATTTTTCCCCCATTTTCCCCCTACCCACCACCCCAGAATAGCAGTCCCACTAGATATCCCCTCATCCAATCTGCTCTCTCCCATATCTTCTCCCACACCCCCTTCAAATTTGCCATTAGGGCAAGGTGAATCTCTGAGCCCCAATGCCTAGACATCTTATGAAACATTTAATTTTAAAACTTCGATTTTCAGATCCATTCCCTTCCTCCCTTGGCACCCACTCCCTCTGAGAAGATAAGCAATTCAGTACGTGTTGTACATGTATAGCTATGCAAAACATTACCATAATAGATATATTGTAAAAGACTGCTTATATTTCCCTCCCACCCATCTCACCTCCCACCTGGTCCATTCCCTACTTTGATCCTGTCCCTCTTTGATAGTGGGTACTTCCAACCTCCCCTCCCCCCAGAATGCCCTCCCCTCCATCATCCCCCTCTTATCCCCCTTTCCCCTACTCAACTGCAGGGTGAGATACCCCATTTAGTATGTATGTGATTCTCTCCTTGAGCCAACTTCAATGAGAATATGCTTTTGCCTTTTTGCCTTCCTGTTCTTCCCCTCCCCTGCAACTACTTCCCCTTGCCCCTTCTACATGAGATAGTTTACCCTACCCTGTCTCTCCCCATCTCCTCTTGCCACTTTCCTCTCTCACCTCTTAACTTCACCCCTTAAGAATCATCCCTTCCCATCAAATTCAACCTGTGCCCTCTATACATGTGTACCTGTAAACATATGCCCATATACCCTTCTTCAATTATTTTCATAATGAGAAAGGTTTCACCAGACACAGTTATTGTTTTTTCCATGTAGGAATGTAAATAGTTCAACTTTGATAAGTTCCTTTTGATTTCTATTCCTTGATTACCTTCTCAAGCATCTCTTGCTTCTTGCATCTGAATGTCAAATTTTCTATTCAATTCTGTTTTTTTTTCCTCAAGAATGCTTGAAAGTCCTCTATTCCACGGAATGACCATATTTCCCCCTGAAACAAGATACTCAGTTTTGCTGGGTAGGTGACCCTTGGCTTCAATCCTGCCAGCTCTTTTGCCCTCTGCAATATCATATTCCATGCTCTACTGTCCCTAAGTGTAGAAGCTGCCAGGTCCTGGGCTATTCTGATTGTGTTTCCACAATATTGAAATTGTTTCTTCCTGGCTGCTTGTAGTATTTTCTCCTTGATCTGGGAGTTCTGGAGCCTGGCTATAATATTCCTAGGAGTTTTCTTTTTGGGATCATTTTCAGGAGGCGATCGGTGGATTCTTTCAACCTCTATTTCCCCCACTGGGTCTAAAACATCAGGGCCTGGGCTCAGCTCCCAGAGCGCTGCGCTGTTGGTTACCAGCATGCTGTCCTGCTTCCTCTCAGAGTGCTGCGCTTGCCACTCCCTGTGGGGCTGCTGGGTTCTCCTCAGCGGGAGGTTAGCTTCTCTGTGTAGTTCTGTGGGTGCTGGGGCTCCAGAAGTTGTTCAGAGTCCCCTTTTACATTGTTTGGAAGTTGTGTGGGGCAGAGAACCTTGGAAGTGCTGTTTCTACTCTGCCATCTTGGCTCCGCCCTCTGAACAATTAACTTTTATAATCTCAGCTTCCAAGTTTGCTTGAGCCTGGTGAATTCTTTCCAGACTGAATTGCAGGGTTTCTGGTCACTGGTAGTGATCAGGGTCCCTGGTAGAACCTATTACCCTTCCCTTATCATTTAGGCGAGCCAGCCAGAAGATAAAGTGTGACATCTCAAGCTTTCTTGGAGTCACGGTAAGCTCCATTCAACTCGCCCCTCTCCCTGTAGTTGGGTTCACCTCCTCAAGCCCTAAGAAGGCTTGTGGGGATGCTCCAGTCTGGGCCAGGCCACTGTGGGTGTATGTTAGACCTGGGGCACACTTCCTTTTGGACAGAGGATGCTTGTCCTTGGGATTCATGTGGTGTTGCTTACTTTGTAAGTGGAGCTTCACCCTGGATGCAGGGCTGAAGCGGGGACTACAAGGATTCTGGTTTCAGGGCAGGAAAAAGGATGGGTCAGTCTCCCTCCATACCCAGAGACTTCCCCCTGGGATGTCTCTTGAACAATTGGAAGAAACTCGGTCTTCAAGACCTCAAGCAGAAAGGATGGGCCAGTTTCCCCCTACACTTTGGGATCTGAGCCTAGGTTATCTTAAAGCAAGTCTTACCTGGCCTCCATCAGCATCTGTCTGGAGGCCAAGCAAACATGCTTTGTGCCTAGGATTTCTGACGATCCTCTGTGAGCTTTTGAAACGTCCCTATCAGTTTTTCTCTGTTCTGTTTTTGTGTGTCTGTGTGAATGAGTGTGAGTGTGTAATCTAACACCCTGTAAGGTTTAGACTGCAGCTGGACTGCTGGAATGCTGTTATCTCTTTCTCTCCTCCCTTCACCCCCTGCTGACTGCAGGCTGGAGAGGGAGAGAAAGAGGAAAATGTTGTCTTATTTAGGTTATATGATGGTAAATGCAAGGCTAAGAGTGTAGGAAAAGCAAGAAAGTTTGAGCATATAGCAGAGAAAGAAGCATGGGTGGGAAGTTTAGATAGGTATAAGTTATTTGCTATAGAAAAGTGTGAACAGAAGTTTTAAGATCTTTAAAAGTTTGAAAATCTCTTCCTCTTCATTCCACTCTGGCCAAGCTGAGTGAGGAGAAGGTGATAAGAAATAATGAGGGAATCTTCTCCCCTCAGATCAAAGAGGCATGCAGACAAAAATTTAACTGTTTCCTTCCTCACCTAAAAGAGGAAAAGTCTGTGTCTTAGAATGAAACTGTGAGTCAGTAGAATTCATGTGAAAAGTAAAAAGTGTCACTCCTAATTTGATGCTAAAGATAAGTCAGAATTCATTTTACTATTTGGCATTTAGGCAAATTGGAAGATTTTCTAAGATTTGATAAGAAAAGTGAGGTCTTTTTGGGTCCTCTAGTAGTGAAATAAGGGGGTAGGTACCATCCCCCCAAATCACTTGCTGGAGAAGTCAAAGCTATCACTTTCAAAGAAGATTTTTAAGGAGTGGACACATGAATAACTAAGGTTTATTGGAGTAAAAGTTAAATCAGCTGAAAACATTTTAGAAAAATTTGTTAAATTTTCTCATATTGGAAAACAAAATAGAGAGTGCTAAAGAATGGTAGGGAATTTGAGTTACCCTCTCCCACTTGAAAAAGATGGGGGTAGGCATAGCAGGTATATCGAGGGCCCTGGCAACAGCCCTGAACCCCTGGGTAACTTGAAGCCCACACCTCCAGGCATGCAGATGACCCTCTGTCCTTTCAAACCCCTGGGTCCACAACCAGGCTCTGCAGCTGTGGGGAGAGAAGAAAAGCCTCTGCACTTGGTAATCCCAATTTTCTATCAAAAATCTTTGTAAGTAGTGAATTGGAAATGCAATTAATGTCATAATGTCATTGTGTTATTATGGCATCTCTAAATTGTAAAATCCTCTTATACTGTAAAAGTTGAGTGACCATTGTGAGCCAGAAATGGTGTTAGGTTGTTGAAACTAAAAGATGGAGAAAATGTTGTGTAAAACCAGCTGTGTTACTTTATCAAGTCTGATTTTCCTATCTTATAATGTTTATTTCACGTGAATTGGATTTTTTATGTTATAAGATCTGATCATTTAACGCTTTTATATTTGGGATACAAAGAGGTAGTAATAATGCTGTTGATATTTACTATGATAGCTGATTGTTCATTTAACTTTTTGGCTATTCTGGAAATATACAGTGATTTAAAGTTATAGTCTCCACGTTAGTCATGGTGAAATGGATGACTCTCTCTGCACAATGAATTGGAAAGGCATTTTGTAAAATTCTTCTTGAACAATTGAGAAACCTTGGAAAAAAAGGAAAGAAATATAGGGACGTGGTTTTCAAGCTTACTTCATCTAAGGATGTATTGATATTATTTGGAGGTTTATAGATCACCACATTGACCATCTATGTGAGATTCCAGAATATAATGGATTTCTAGTGATAAGTTGATCTGTTGTGTGGCACCAAGAAAATTTTAGTTCTGTGTAACTTCAAAAACTGGATTTTTGAGGTCACCAGATTGGTAATTCCTTTGTTTTTATTTCAAAGTTCTATTCAAGAACATGATAATTGTTTATGATATTGTTACTGGTAAACAGTTGTATTATCTATGTTGTATAAGAAGCAGTTTCTCCTAAAGTCTTGGAGTATTGTAATTTGGGAAATCATAAGCTTCCATGTCTGTCTTTGTGTAAAAGGAAGTCTCAGTTCAGATTGGCTTAACTTGTAAGATTGTTAACGAAGTTAATTTGGCTACCGTTTTAATGTTGAAACCTAAAATTGTTAATTGATTACTGTATGTGGAAAGGAGCAGACCTCATGAAATCTTTATTCTGACTAGTTCTGCCCATTCAGAACAGTCTTCCTGCATGTATGAGAATTGGTTAAGCAGGGGCATCGTTATTAGCCCTTCCCCCAGTCTCTCCTGCTTAGAATTCATATAAATTTTCCTTATGCTGTAAAACTGCCCAATCCCCTAAAGGCTATCTCTGTTAAGCAAGGTCATTCAGCCTGGGAAAGGAATTTGTTTTAATCATGTAGTTGTTAAATGAACCTAACTTGCTAAAAAGTCGAACACATTAGAAGGATTTCTATCAGTTGGCTTTTAGATTTCAGAAGGAAAGATAAGTCAATGGAATTCCTTACATTTGTGAGACCTGATAAATCTTTATTGCTCAGTGCAGCTCCATGAGGATAAAATTAAGTATAACTGGCTCTCAGCTGTGATTGGTGAGGCTTGTTGTGTAAGGTAAAAGGCACTTGGGACCAGAACTCAATTTTATTTTGAGTTTGAATTTGGGTAGAGTTGCATTCGATCAGTATCTGGTAGAGAAAAATGCTACAAGCTGCTCAGAGGGAATGAGATCCTGTACTGTGGAC
Source organism: Gymnobelideus leadbeateri (assembly GCA_011680675.1). Lineage (NCBI taxonomy): Eukaryota > Metazoa > Chordata > Mammalia > Diprotodontia > Petauridae > Gymnobelideus > Gymnobelideus leadbeateri. The sequence continues at coordinate 315,344 of WOXC01002879.1, forward strand.
AAGTGGAAATCTACATTTGGTAAAGGCTGAAGGTTCAATCTTAGCCTCTGTCTGGGATGGGATCCCTCCTGGCTCAGTTTATCCATAGGGTTCCTTTGAAAAGGAATGTTTCCCACCTATTCCTGAGTCTAGCTCTGAAGTGGAACAGATACTGCATGGTTGGATATCTATGACTTTACCTGAATTTAAACAGAGTCAAGGATGTTTTATCCTATCATATTTGGAATGTCACAGGTCCCTGCTTTTGTCCTTCTATTGCAAGTTTCTATGATCAGAGCAAGTAGCCAGTAACAGATATGAGCTCTTTCGTGTTAGCTTACTGGAATATCTAATACTATTTTGCATCTAGAATTAGAACATGTGCAGAAAGTTATGCAAACTGCTGAAGACCATTTTAAAAGTTTTCAACTAACTTTCTTCATAAAAGTTTAGTGATCATTTATAAATCTTGAAACTGTTTTGAAAGAAGGGACAATACTTTCAGAAGAAATGTTCAAATCTCTAATTTCAAGAAGCCTACTAAAACCTTCATTTGCAAAATAAATTTACTGCTAACTAAATGTAATGAGTTGTAAAGCAGAAGAATTCTTGCTATTTTGATCTAAATGTGTAGTTATTCCATTATATAAGCAAAAGTTAACATTTGTAACTGAATGTACATGTAAAAGATTAAATTTCTGAAGTATCTCTTTCTTCCAGGGTGAATAGAATCAGAGGATAAACAAGCTTGGTGAAACCAGGATGTATGTCTATTCTTCAGTTGTGAGGTTCAAGTCAGGAACCTCTTTTGTTAAAGGCAGTACAGTTGTTAATAAAAGAATACAAACGTATAAGGTATCTTGTCTGTGTAGCATGTAGAAACATAAAGGAAAGTGAAATAGTCTGAGGAATGGATTATACTAGCTCATACTCACCCCACTTCTGGACAATTTCCTCTCACTTCCTTTTGGCCCTTGTTTGTTTAATCTCTTTGCTAGATTTGTGTCTTCTAGGCTCAGCACCCTTGACTTGCAGATGACAGCTCAAGCTAAGTACCAACCACTGTCTGAGACCATGACCCATCACCCGTTGGATACGGCATGGGCCAAATTCTGGACTTTGGCCATGGACCCCACCCTTTGAGCGATGGGACCTTCTGAGGCAGGGACAGCGAGAAGCCTTTCAGGAAGCTGAGACCATCGCCCCTTGCCCCCAAATGATTTTGGGTGCCATCTGTAAGGGGGAATGAAGAGGTGTGTGGCATATATATGTGTATATATATGTATGTACATATATATATATATATATATATATATATATATATATATATATATATATATATGTACCATCAGTCTATGCCTGTAATATCAGTCTGTAATATCAGTTTGTGACATCAGTTTGTAAATGGGGTGCTTGGGATCTATGTCTGTAAAATCAATTTGTGAAAACAGTCTGTAAAATCACATTTCCTCTCCCCAGCCTCAGAGCATTAACTCTGCCCCTTCCCACTGCCAGTAGTCTGCCCAGCAACAACTCATGACCTGTTTATCTCTGCTTGAATCAATAACAAGCTACCAATGAAGCTTTCACTAAACCATCTATAAAATTTTTAGCTTAAGCAAATGTTATCTCCCCTAGTAGAATGGCCAGCTGCACCATGAATCCTTCAGTGCCATATCTATAGGTGAACTCCTTAGCCAATTCTACCCATACTGAGTCTCCCTTAGCCTTGGTTCCCATCATCCATCTTGTCAAGCTTGACATTGATGTGTGGCAGAGTGGGCAGGCCTTAATGGCCATGACCGAGGATGGACTTTAGTGAAGTGTCAGGCCTAAAACCACACCTCCAGGTAGCCCCTGCTTGGGCTATTTCCCAGTGAATCATGGGCAATAAGCCTGCACAGTTGATATTAAAATTGCAAGACCCTTTAAGCACTGACCACTCCTTAACTCCTCCATGATCCCACCCTTACTCACCTAGTTAGCATGATTGACACCTGATTTACTATCTTGACTCCTTAAAACTATGCCTGTGTTTTCTTTAAGTTTGCAGGTTCCCTAAGAATCCTTGCCCGCTGTGCTGTGCAGAGTAACAACAAACTTGACAATCTCGGCTTCCAAGTTTGCTTGAGCCTGGTGAATTCTTTTCAGACTGAATTGCAGGGTTTCTGGTCACTGATAGTGATCAGGGTCCCTGGCAGAACCCTTCCCTATCCTTATCACCTCTCCCTCTTCAATGGCACATTGCTCTTTCATAGCAACTGCATCAGGGGCAGCTCCTATTTCCCCAAATTACGGGTACCTTTTCATATGTAGGCTCCACGGCCCTTGGAAACAGGGCTTTAGCCTTGTTTAGTGCTTTTGTGTTCTGTGTACTGGCAGTCATATCCCCTGACCTGGGAGCTTGAATCCCAAGGGAACTACAGGCCAGGACTTCCAGGTCAGATAAAAATCCAGAGTACTCAGACAGAGGGGCAGTGGGGCTGGAGATTTTGAACAGGGTGGGGATATACTATTTGGAAACTAAGTTACTCTGTAACAGGAATTTCCCTGGCCTCTACAGCCCAAAAGCCAGATGTGGAGAACCTTGAGTAACAGGCTAAAACCTTTACTCTTTACCCCTCAAATGTGGAAAGTGAATTCTACCTATGTGTTTGTTTATGTATATGTTTTGAGAATCAAAAATTTTACTGTCCATCAAAATAATGAAAAAAGAAACAGCACAAAGAGCAAAATCTCTCCCCAAACCTCTTCCCCTCCACAGGGCAGAGCCAAACATTTCAACAAACAAGTAAGTAAAAGAAATGCCCCTGTTGGTTCTTTCCTCCCTTCCATACTGACCTAATATGTTTGCTGTTTACTTTAGGACACAACTATAGCCAGCGTGCATATAGCTGTAGTTCTACTGGGTTCACTTTGAAGCACTTTGTATAAATCTTAAATAAATAAAGCCTGTTGATTTGAGAAGTGCTTAAAGGGCTGTATCAACAATGCACTATTCACAATGCCTACGGTAACTATAAATATGCTGCTATGGTTATTGGTCACAAAATATACCAGGCTCTGTGGCAATGTAAGTCTTATGGAATTTAAAGATCTTCCATACCCCATGGACTTGCTGATGTATCAGGAAAGGGTGGAGCAAGAGAAAGCTGAAAACCAAGCTAGAGTTCCTGGGCTGACTGTCAGAGGCAGCAGGGGTGGCAGCAGCTGCAGCAGCAGCCGAGGTGGAGGTGGAGGCACAAACCCCTTTTGTGTGCCAGCCAGAATTTCTGCTAAGGACTCCTGCTGAGGACTGCCAGGGAGCTGAACTGCAGGGAGCCTGAGCTGCTGGGAGCACACTTCATGGACGCTGAGCAGTTGCCCTGAGTGGGGAGACGAGGACCTTTGCTCGAGGTAGCCTGTTCTGTTTTAAAGGTTTGAGAGTGTGGCTGTTTACTGCATTAACGATGTGTGTCAACTTCACAACTGCTGTGATGGCTTCGACTTCCTGCTTTTGGGGACTCAATTTTCTGGTATTTGAATAAATCTTCTAGCTTTATTCTCCATGTAGAGAGCCTGGATTATTTTGTGATTAATAACCATATCTGCATATTTATAGTTACCATAGGCATTGCGAATATTGCATTGTTGATACAAGGGCAAAATAGACTACTGACTTCCAAAGTTATTCTGTCAACTGTGGAAATCAACATTCATATGGCACCTCCCATTTACCAGATTAGAATTTACAGATATCCTCACAGCAATGCTGGGAGGTAAATGCTGCTGCTGTTTTGTTCTCCTTATTTTGCAGTGGAAGAAAGTGAGTCACAGAACAGAAGTTGAGTGACTTGACTAGTATCACATGGCTAGAAGGAAACCAGGAATGATAAAGTTGGTGGGGCTTGAGAGAGAAGGGACTGCATTCTAGGCAGGGGCCACTGTGAATGCAAAGGCATGGAGACTGAATTGAGTGAGGACTGTGAGGAACAGTTGGACAGAATGTGTATAAGGGAAGAAGAGGTAACTAGGTCAGAAAGGTATTTTGGAAACAAGTGGTGAAGGGGTTTAAATACTAAACCAAAGGGGTGTCTAGGTGGAGCAGTGAATAGAGCACTGTCCCTCTGGAGTAAGGGGGGTCTGAGTTCAAATGTGGCCTCAGGCACCTAACACAACTAGCTCTGTGACACTGGACAAGTCACTTAACCCCAATTGCCCTGCCCCCTCCAAAAAACAAATAAACAAATACTAAAGTGATAAATTTGAAGCGAGAGGACAAAAAGAACCCTTTGAGTTTGTTGAGTAACAGAACTTAGCTTGCATATCATTTCCAGAGCTCAGTGGAAGATGGACTAGAAGGAGGAAGACACCTGAGACACAGAGATGAGCAGGTGAGTGTCTGATCATCTAATAATGATCTGACCGGTTATTATCAATAGCACTCATCTCTCACTTGCTATTGGCAATAACTGGTTAGATTAAAATTATTAGAGGAAGAAAGCAAGAGGCATGTTTCTAGTAGGGGGATAGTGTCCCGTGAGTCTTTCTGAGCTGCTCCATTCATACGGTTGCCACATTTCCCACAACCTTGGTTGGCTTACACAATAACTCTTTTCCTTCCTGTTGCCACAGCTTCTAGTCACTACTGTATCGAGGATAAATGACAAAATCAAGCAGCAGGCATTTAATAAGTATTTATTTTTTATATATCTATTTTTGGAGGGAGGAGGGCAAGGCAGTTGGGGTTAAGTGACTTGCCCAAGATCACATTGCTAGGTTTTGGGGTTAAGTGTCTGAGGTTGGATTTGAACTCAGGTCCTCCAGAATCCAGGGTGGGTGCTATATTCCCTGTGCCACCTAGCCACCCCTGAATAAGTAATTATTAAATATGTTACTCACTAAGGCCATTATGAAAAATAATTCCTGCTCTCAAGAAGCTTCACTGTAATGCAGGAGACAACATGTACGAATGAATCAGTATAACTGAATGCATATGAATAAGACCCTACAAGGGGAGCTGGGTGCCATAGTGGGTAGAACACTTGTTCTGGGCTCAGAAACACCTTGAGTTCAACTTTAGCCTCAGATACTAACTGGCTGTGTGACCCTGGGCAAAACACTGAACCTTTGTCTGTCTCAGTTTGCTCAACTGTGAAATGGGGAAAATCATAGAATCAAATGAGATAATATCGGTACCTTTTCCTTAGGCAGATGCAGAACATAACTCACCTTCTTTTTAATATGGGTGACCATCACTTTTCCCTTGCCTTCAACCTGAAAATTATGTTGTTATTCTTGTTTTTCTCTCTTTCTCTCTCTTTTGTCGTTCTTTCTTTCTCTTTTTTTCTTTCTCCCTTCCTTTCTTTCTTAGTTTCTCTCTTTTCTCTTTCTTTCTTCCCTCCTTCCTTCCTTCCTTCCTTCCTTCCTTCCTTCCTTCCTTCCTTCCTTCCTTCTTTTTTATTTGCGTTTTGGAGGGGGGAAGGCAGAGCAGTTGGGGTTAAGTGACTTGCCCAAGTTCACATAGCTAGTTTTTGTGTTAAGTGCCTGAGGCTGGATTTGAAATCGGGTCCTCCTGACTGCAGGGCTGGTGCTCTATTCACTAGGCCACCTAGCTACCCCTATTTTTGTTTTTCAATTATGTCTGACTGTTCATGATCCCAATTGAGGTTTTCTTGGCAAAGACATTGTAATGGCTTGCCATTTCCTTCTCCAGCTTATTTTACAAATGAGGAAACTGAGGCAAACAAGGTAAAATGACTTGCCTAGGGTCACACAGTTGGTAAGTGTCTGGGGCCACATTTGATATCAGGAAAATGAGGCTTTGTGACTCCAAGCCCAGCACTCTATTCACTTTACCACCTAGTTGTGCCGTGAATACTTATTAACTTATTATTGGGGAAATAGGAGGCGAACATCATTTCCTATTTAGGAATGAAAGCAATAAGGAATTAAAACTATGCAAGTTAGATGGGAACTAATGCCAAATTATCTGTACAGTGTCAAGCGTTTGTCCTAGGGCATGGATGTGGAACCTTTGGCCTCAAGGGCACGTGTGGCCCTGTAGGGCCTCATGTGCACATGTGGCCCTCTAGGTCCTCAAGTGCGGCCCTTTGCCTGAAAACAGACAGCACAGAACAAAGCCCCTTCATAAAAGGATTTGTTTTGTCAAATTTGGACTCAGTCAAAAGAATGTACCTGAGGATCTAGAGGACCACATGTGCCCCCAGCACTGCAGGTTCCCCAACCCTGGACTATGTGATGATCAAAAAGCCTGTGGATATTCCCATGGAATTTTTCCTTGGGATTTTACATGTATGTGCGAAGTCAGGTTCTATAGGGGAGGGTAAATGAATTTGCAGTATATCAAGACACCAACGAATTAGTTAGTTCAACCAGTCAGTAAGTCAGTCAACAAGTATTTTATGAACTATCTGTTATATGCTAGGCACTGTGTGAGCACTGGGGATACAAAGAAAGGCAGAAGAGAGAAAAAACAAGAAAAAAAATCAAAAAACAAAGCAACCCACCAAAACCAATAAACCCAAAGAACTCTCTGTCTGAGAGCTAACCGTTTAACGAGGGAAACGTTATGCAAACAGCTATAGATAGATAGCTAGACAGAAAGATGGAAACACACATACATACATACATACATACATACGTATATAAATACATGCATGTGTATGCACACACACACATTTCATAACTATCTAATATGTGGTATTCATAGAAAGTAACTTCAGATGGAAGGCATGGGAGATGGGATGTGGGAAATGAGCAGGCTCCTGCAGAAGGTGATGTGGGCTGAGTCTTGAAGGAAACGACTGAATCCCCTCATTTTACATTGAAGGCCTCAAAGTCAAAAGTTTTCCCCACTGGCTACCTCATGCCACCTTTCAGAGACAAGCTCAACGCCCTCTTTCTGTGGACAGCAATTGTACTCATTCTCTATGTTAGCCCTTGACTCCAGGTCAGGCAGGTTTGCTGCCCTCACAACCATAGCCGCCAGGGGGCTCTGAGCCCAGCTCACAGACCACATTCTCACCCATTTTCATCTTGGCTTCAAGGCCATCTAGTTTTGGTCATGTAGAAAGCTTTAATACAAGGGGGGGTACAGACAGATCTAAATGGAGCTTTATTTTACTGAAGAGCAGTAGGAAGCATTCTTTTTTTTTCTTTTCTGAAAAGTATTTGTCAATGGATCTCTGATCTCCCAGATCTGAGCAGTCCCTCCTGGAATGCAAATCACAGCCCACCTTCCTGGCATTTCCCACAGATCACAAGAGCATTCTAGCCACCTCCCCTGTTATTTGTCCAGCCCAGCTCCTATTTACAACCACAACAACCACAACAACATCTACATAGCAGAAACTGCTCAGCACTTTACACATATTATCTCATTTGATCCTCAAAATAACTCTGGGAAATAGGTGCTATTATTATTGCCCTCGTTCTACAGGTAAGAAGACTGAGGGAAGCAGAGTTTAAATAAGAAGGATTGCATAAGTGCATACAGAAACACACACACACACACACACACACACACACACACACACACACACATACATGTATAGAGTATCCCAAAAAGGCTTAGTGCAATTTAAGGCTATGAAAGTTGAAAACTTCAGAGAGTCTCCCATTTGCGTGTGTACATGTAATCGTGCATGAATTTACACCCCCCATGTACATGCAAACATCCATGCAGGCAGTATGCATGCACCCAGCCATTCATGTATGCATGCATGCTTGCACATGAAGCGTACTGCCCAGCTTGGTGGGACCCCCGTCCTGCAGACACATCCACTTTTGCAATTTCTGAGCGGGCGGGGTCATGCAGTGCCAGCAACCCTGAGCAAGGATTCCTGTGAGCATGGCCGCCATAGCGATAGGGCAACTTGCTGAAGCTGCAGCCATTGGCGGAAAGCTGAGACACCAGCCCATTGGTTGATGCCGTTGCCATTGGCAGCAACTAAGCTATCTGACTATTGGTTAGAACACAGGAAACTGAGCTGCCTGGCCATTGGCTGGATAACAACTACAGGCTGAAAGAGAGACAGGTGACCACCAACAAGAGCAACTGCTATTGGTGGCAGCCGAGGTGCCTTGCCATTGGCTAGGGCGGCAGCAGAAAGCCGTCTGGCCATTGGCTAGAGCAGCAGCCCACGTTGGGAGCTGAGGCATTGGCGATTGGCTAGGCTAGCTTCCGGCAGCCATCATAGTCTGGCTGCTGTGGGCCGTGAGCTAGGCTAGCTGCTGTCCGCTGTGCCTGGTAAATCGCCTCCCAATCAACGCCTCGGCCCACGCGGGCATCTTCCACTGTGTCTGAGGGCCAAGCTGAGGTGAGACCAGTGGGCAACAGAGTGGGAGGTACAATCGGGGTTCCGGCGCCTCAGTGAGGCGGCAGCGCCAGGGCTGTTTGCGGCAGCCGCAGCAGAGGCGGGCGAGGTGGGCAGCGGCTCCGGGCCCCTGCGGGAGAGATGACGCGAAAGAAAGTCCCCAAGAGGATCCCCAGGAAGCCCCAGTTTGAGGTCGGGGAGCGGGTGTTGTGTTTCCGCGGGCCCCTGCTTTACGAGGCGGAGTGTGTGAAGGTGTCCGTTAAGTACAGGAAGGTCAAGTACCTCGTCCACTACCCGGGAGGTAACGAGAAGGGCGCCGTGCGCACCCGCCTCTCTGAAAAGCTGGCCAGAATGAAAGCTCAGGAGATCCAGGAAGCAGGGGAGGCCAGCAAGGCCCAAGACACTGGGGAGATGAGTGAAGGCGGCCATAAAGACGCCAAGACGACTGAAACCAGTGAGGCCCCTGAATCCCTTAAGGTCCACGTAATCTGTGAGGTCGGTGAAGCCACTCAGGGCCCTCATGAAGCCACTGAGGCTCAAGCAAGCCCTGCAACTCCTGAAGTCACCGAGGTCTGTGACACCCCTGGGGCCCATGCAATCTGTGAGGCCTATGAAGCCCAGCAAGCTGCCAGAAGCCCTTGATGAAGCCACCCAACTTCATGCAGCTGGTGAGTCACATGAAGCCACTGAAGTCTGTGAAACCGGTAGGCCCTTTGCAAGCCATAAACGGGGGAAAGGTGCTAAGGCCTCTGAAGCTGCCAAGGAAGCCACCAAGATGCATGGAACCTGTGAAGCCACTGAGGTGCGTAAAACCCGTAGGTCCCGTGCAACCCGGAAAGCTCGGAGAGCTGCTGAGGCCCACGAAGCCACCGAGGTCCATGCTGCCCAGGACACTGAAACCTATGAAGCCACCGCATCCTGTGATGAAGCCACCAAGGTCCATGCAACCTGTAAAGTCCCTGCACCCCATACAGCTTGTGCAGTCACTGAGGTTCGTGAAGCTCGAGTGGCCGGTATCATCCCTGAGGCCCGAGAAGCTGCCGCCGCCCCTGAAATCCATGAAGCTGTGAAGGCCCAAGAAGCTGCTGCAGCCCCTGAAGTCTCTGAAACTACAAAGGTCTCTGAAGCTGCAGAGGCCAGCGATACCTTGAAGGCCTCTGAAATCCAGGACTCCCATGAAGCCACTGAAGCCAGTAAAACCAATGAGCCCCCTGAAACCAAAGAGGCTGGCGAGATCAGGGAGGTAGGTGAAGCTAGTGTGTCCTGCGAAACTACTGAAACCGGTGAGGCCAGAAAAGTGATTGAGGCTAGCAAAGACCAGGTGGGGTCTAAGAGCAAGACCAAGAAAAAGGGTAAAGGAAAGACCAAGGCTAAGACTGATGTGTACCACTTTCTTGCTGAAGATGATGATGATGGTGATGGTGATGGTGATACTGCCTCTCAAGACCCTCTCTGCTCCACTGCTGGCTGGGATGATGAGTGGGTTCCAGAAAGCAGATTACTTAAGTATTCAGAAATCAATCTTCAGAAACAGAGAGAACTCTTTGAAGCTAGTCAAGGACAGTCTGCAAAAGGGGAAATGGCCGGACCAGCTTCAGGAAAGAAGACCTCTGAGGGTCCACAGCAAAATCCTTTAGAAAATAGTGCTGGAGTCTCCTCAGCATCAGTACAGGCAGACAAAAGCAACCAGAATGTAGTGGCTGAAACAGATAGTGGCAGAGCTGGAAACAGAGTTGGTCGTCTTACTAGGACCAGAAATGGTAGTAGTAGCAGGGAAACCCCTCAGCAACCACATTGGAGGAGGAGAGCCCAAGGGAACTCTGATGGTGAACCAGGTAGAGGACTTATGAGAAGAACAGCCTTTCAGGTAAACATTCCTACAGAACTAAAACCATGGCTTGTGCAGGACTGGGACATGATCACTAAACAAAAGAAGTTATTTCATCTCTCTGCCAGGAAGAATGTGGACTCAATTCTGGAGGACTATAAACTGTATGAAAGGTCTCAGGCCAACTCAGAAGAAAGGATGTATACTGTTCCTGAAATTGTAGCAGGTATTAGAGAATACTTCAATCTGACTCTAGGCACTCATTTGTTGTACAAATTTGAGAAACCACAGTATGCTACCATCCTAGCAAATGAGCCTGGCGTCCCGATGTCACAGATCTACGGAGCACCACATCTACTGCGATTGTTTGTAAAAATTGGAGACATGCTGTCCTATACATTCTATGACGCTTATAGTACCAACTTATTGTCAAATCATTTGCATTATTTTGTAAATTATTTAGCAAACAATTCTGCAGCTTTATTTAGTCCCGATGATTACGAGCTTGCTTCTCCTGAGTATCTTCTGACAGCTGCAGAGGAACCTGAGAGTGTTTGCCAAACTTAAACGTCCCCCAAAACAGAAGCTATATATTCAGAATGCACTCTTGCATACATAAAAAAAATCTGATGTTTGGTCCTTAGATATTTTGTTTGGAAAAGAAAGTAAAAAGAGGGCATTTCTGACATTTGTTCCTTATTTAATCTTTGGAACAAAAGGTAAAAGGTAGGGGGTATTTCTGATATTTCTTCCTTATGTAGTCTTTGGAACAAAAGGTAAAAGAGGGGGGTTTCTGACATTTGTTCCTTCAGTATCGTTTGGAACAAAAGTAAAGGGGGAGGAAGTATTTACCTTATTGGTTCCTTTTGTATGGTTTGGAACATTGCAGGTATAAAGTAGGCATTTCTGATATGGGTTTCTTTTGTATTATTTAGAAAGTGTGGTTAAATTTTTATTCCTTTTGTGTTATTTGGAACAGGAGGGGCTATTCCTGATATTGGTTTCTTTTATATTGTTTAGAACAAGGGTAGGGAACCTGCAGGCTTGAGGCCACATGTGGCCTTCTAAGAACTTGCCTGTGGCTTTTCCACTGAGTCCAAGTTTTACAGAACAAATCATTTTATTACAGAGATTTCTTCTGTGAAGTTTGGATTCAGTAAAATGGCCACAATTGAGGATCTAGAGGGACACATATGGCCTTGAGAACAAAGGTTCCACACACTTGGGTTAGAACATTTTTTTATATTGCTTGGAACAAAAAGTAATAGGGGAATATTTGCAATTATTGGGGTTTTTTTTTTGTATAATTTGGAAAAAAAAGGTATAAACCGGGTATATATGATATTTGTTCCTGTTGTGTTATTTACAACATATGGTTAAATATTTATTTCTTTTATAGTGTTTGGAACAAAAAGCAATGGGGGTATTTCCAGTTATTCTTCTTTTCTATTGCTTGGAACAAAAGGTAATGAGGGTGGTATTTCTTTTTTTGTTTGTTTGTTTAATTTGTTTATTTTTAGCTTTCAACATTTATTTCCACAAGATTCTGAGTTACAATTTTTCTCCCCATCTTTTCCCCTACCCCCAAATAGAAATATAATAGAAATCCTACTGAATGTTAATGGGGTATGGGTTGTATTTCTGATATTTGCTCCTTTTATGCTATTTAGAAGATCTGATTAAATATTTCTTTTGTATTGTTTGGAGCAAAATTTATGGGGGTGTTACCAGTTATTTTTCTTTTGTACTGTTTGGAAAAAAACAGAAAAGGTGACTATTTCTCATACTTACTACTTTTTCTGGTTTGGGACAAAAGGTGTAAAGTGGGTATTTCTGACATTTGTCGATTTTGTAAAATTTAGAACATGTGGCTAAATCTTTAAGGATAAATTAATGAGGGGAGCATTTTGAACGACTGTCCTTTTGTGTTGTTTGGAAGAAAAGTAAAAGGAGGGGCTGTTTCTGATATTGGTATTGATTCCTTTTGTATTTTTAGTAGTATATATTTGTGCTTAATATATGTTTCTTTTGTATTGTTTGCAACAGAGGTAATGTGTGGGTATTTCTGATATTGGTTTTTTTTTTGAGTTATTTGAACCATGTGGTTAAATATTTGTTTGTTTTGTACTGCTTGGCACAAAAGCTAAAAGGGGGTATTTCTGATACTTTTACGTTTTTATTGTTTGGAATAAAAAATATAAGGGAGTATTTCTGATACTTGCTCCTGTTTTATTGTTTGAAATGAAAGTTGAAGGGAGGTATTTCTGATGCTTGTTCCCTAATTATTTTGTTAGGAATAGAAGGTAGAAGGAGAAAAAAAGGCTGTATTTTAGCCTCTTTCTTGTTTGAATTGCCACCAATCTACAATAGTAAGCTACGAGTAATTTTCATAAATTTAAATGTTTAGTTGACACAGATGTTTGAAATTCTTTGGTAGCATTCCTTTGACATTTAAGCAGTAATATGCACTGTTAGTGCGGTACCCTGATTCCTAGTGTCAAAGGTTTAATACAGTAGATATAGGAGTGGGGGAAAAACAAAACAAACCTTAATTGATGCTTTTTTTTATCTTTCATTTTAAACTTCTCAAAATTGGAGTATAGTGTTCTTTGTTATTTTTTGAAGAACAGTGATTTATGTTATGGTTTTGTGTTTATTCTGGTTGTAATGCTCACTTTAACAAAAAAGAAATGCATTAGTGTATGTCTGTGATTTTCTTGAAATTTAATTTTCGTGGAGCAGTTCTGACGGTTTTGAAAATAAAGATTTTCCCCCCAAAAGGTTCATTTTTCTTTCAAGACATTAAAAAAGGATAAGAGGAACACAACTACCAGCTTGTGACATAGCCAGAGTAGGGCATGGGCCTGAGAGTTAGGGAGACCTTAAAAATGTTAGGGACAGCGAGGCTTAAACCCACCTCACATACTTACGAGTCTTAGGGTGATGGGTAAGACACTCAACTACTCTAAACCTCAGTTTCCTCATCTGTAAAATGAGCAAGTTGGACTAAATGGCCAGTAAGGTCCCCCCAGCTCTAAATGGGTGATTTCATGAGACTCTAGCACCTTAGGTACAGCGAGTAGTTTGTCATCTCAGACAGGATTTCAGACCTTCCCAAGTGGCTTCTGAACATTGCACTTTTCCACTGCTCTTTCCCTGGGTGAAGAAGGAGCTAGCACTGTGTTTTTTGGGGTTTGTTTGTTTGTTTGGACTATTTCCCAGTGAATTATGAGCAATAATCCGGCACAGTTGATATTAAAAATGCATGTTGCTTTAAGCACTGACCACTGCTTAACTCCTCCCTAATCCCACCCTTATTGCCCCAGTTAGTATAATTGACACCTGATGTACTGACTTGACTCCTTAAAACTATACCTGTGACTTCTGTAAGTTTGCAGGTTCCATAAGTACCCTTGCTTGCTGTGCTGTGCAGTGTAAGAATAAACTTTTACAATCTCGGCTTCAAAGTTTGCTTGAGCCTGGTGAATTCTTGCCAGAATGAATTGCAGGGTTTCTGGTCACTGATAGTGATCAGAGTCCTGGTAGAACCTATTACCCTTACCTAATCATTTTCATGAGCCAGCTAGGAGATAAACGTCTAAGCCATCAAGTTTCTTGGAGTCACAGTAACCTCCTTTCAACCCTTTCCCCTTCCTGTATGTTGGGTTCACCTCCTCCAGCTGGAACAAGGCTTGTGGAGACACTCCAGGCTGCCCCAGGCCAGTGTAGATCTGTGTTAGACCCGGGGCAAACTCCCTTTTGGACAGAGGATGCTCATCCTTGTGACTCATGTGGTATTGCTTACTTTGTATGTGGAGCTTCACCCTGGACACCAGGCTGAAGCAGGGACTACAGGGATTCTGGTTTCAGAGCAGGAAAAAGGATGGGTCAGTCTCCCTCCATACCCAGAGACTCCCCCCTGGAATGTCTCTTGAACAATTGGAAAAAACTCAGTCTTCAAGACCTCAGGCAGAAAGGATGGGCCAGTTTCCCCTTACACTTTGGGATCTGAGCCTAGGTTATCTTAAAGCAAGTCTTACCTGGCCTCCATCAGCATCTCTCTGGAAGCCAAGCAAACATGATTTGTGCCGAGGTTTTCTGACAATGCTCTGTGAGCTTTTGAAACGTTCCTCTCAGGTTTTTATCTTTTCTCTTTTTGTGTGTCTGTGTGAATGAGTGTGAGTGTGTAATCTAACCCCCTGTAAGGTTTAACTACAACTGGACTACTGGAATGCTGTTATCTCATTCCCTCCTCCCTTCACAGCTGCTGAAGGAAGGCTGGTGAGGGAGAGAAAGAGAGGAAAATGTTGTCTTGTTTAGGTTATATGATGGTAAATACAAGTCTAAGAATAGGAAAAGCAAGAAAGTTTAAGCATGTAGCAGAGAAAAGCAAGAAGTTTTAAGCATGGGTAGGCAGTTTAGATAGGTATAAGTTATTTGCTATAGAAAAGTGTGAACAGAAGTTTTAAGATCTTTAAAATTTTGAAAATCTTTTCCTCTTCATTCCATTCTGGCCAAGCTGAGTGAGGAGAAGGTGATAAGAAACAATGATGGAATCTTCACCCCTCAGATCAAAGAGGCAGGCAGGTGAAAATTTAACTATTTCCTGCCTCACCTAAAAGAGGAAAAATCTGTGTCTTAGAATGAAACTAAGTCAGTTGAATTCATGTGAAAAGTAAAAAGTGTCACTCCTAATTTGAGGCTAAAGATAAGTCAGAATTCATTTTACTATTTCACATTTAGGCAAATTGGAAGATTTTCTAAGTTTTGGTAAGAAAAGTGAGGTCTTTTTGGGTCCTCTAGTAATGAAATAACGGGGTAGATACCACCCCCCAAAATCACTTGCTGGAGAAGTCAAATCTGTCACTTTCAAAGAAGTTTTTTAAGGAGTGGACACATGAATAACTAAGGTTTATTGGAGTAAAAGTTAAATCAGCTGAAAACATTTTAGAAAAATTTGTTAAATTTTCTCATCCTGGAAAAAAATAGAGTGCTAAAGAATAGTAGGGAATTTGAGTTACCCTCTCCAGCTTGAAAAAGATGGGGGAGAGCCATGGCAGGTATATCGATGGCCTCACTGGCAACAGCCCTGAACCCCTGGGTACCCTGAAGCCCACAGCTCCAGGCATGCAGATGACCCTCTGTCCTTTCAAACCCCTGGGTCCACAACCAGGCTCTGCAGCTGTGGGGAGAGAAGAAAAGCCTCTGCACTTGGTAAGCCCAATTTTCTGTCAATCATTTTTGTATGTAATGAATTGGAAATCCAATTAATGTCATAATGTCACTGTGTTATTATATCATCTCTAAATTGTAAAATTCTCTTACACTGTAAAAATTGAGTGACCATTGTGAGCCAGAAATGGTGATAGGTTGTTGAAACTAAAAGATGGAGAAAATGTTGTGTAAAACCAGCTGTGTTACTTTATCAAGTCTGATTTTCCTATCTTATAATGTTTATTTCATGTGAATTGGATTTTTTATGTTATAAGATATGATCATTTAACGCTTTTATATTTGGGATACAAACAGGTAGTAATGATGCTGTTGATATTTACTATGATAGCTGATTGTTCATTTAACTTTTTGGCTATTCTGGAAATATACAGTGATTTAAAGTTATAGTCTCCACGTTAGTCATGGTGAAATGGATGACTCTCTACACAATGAATTGGAAAGGCATTTTGTAAAATTCTTCTTGAGCAAATGAGAAACCTTGTTTAAAAAGGACAGAAATATAGGGATGTGGTTTTCAAGCTTGCTTCATCTAAGGATGTATTGGGGTTATTTGAAGGTTTATAGATCACCACATTGACCATCTATGTGAGATTCCAGAATATAATGGATTTCTAGTGATAAGTTGATCTGTTGTGTGGCACCAAGAAAATTTTAGTTCTGTGTAACTTCAGAAACTGGATTTTTAAGGTCACCAGATTGGTACTCATTTGTTTTTATTTCAAAGTTCCATTCAAGAACAATATAATTGTTTATGATGTTGTTACTGGTAAACAGTTGTATTATCTATGTTGTATGAGAAGCAGTTTCTCCTAAAGTCTTGGAGTATTGTAATTTGGGAAATGATATGCTTCAAAGTCTTTGTTTAAAAGGAAGTTTCAGTTAAGATTGGTTTAACTTGTAAGATTGTTAACAAAGTTAATTTGGCTACTGTTTTAATGTTGAAACCTAAGTTGTTAATTGATTACTGTATGTGGAAAGGAGGAGACTGGATGAAAACTTTATTCTGACTAGTTCTGCCCATTCAGAACGGTCCTCCTGCATGTATGAGAATTGGCTTAGCAGGGGCATCATTATTAACCCTTCCCCCAGTCTCTTCTGCTTAGAATTCATATAAAATTTTCCTTATGCTGTAAAACTGCCAAATCCCCTAGAGACTATCTATGTTAGGCAAGGTCATTCAGCCTGGGAAAGGAAATTATGTTAGTCATGTAGTTTCTAAATGAACCTAACTTGCTAAGAAGTTGAAAAGATTTGAAGGATTTCTATCAGTTGGCTTTTAGATTTCAGAAGGAAAGATAAGTCAATGGAATTCCTTACATTTGTGAGACCTGATTAATCTTTATTGCTCAGTGCAGCTCCATGAGGATAAAATTAATTATAACTGGCTCTCAGCTGTGATTGGTGAGGCTTGTTGTGTAAGGTAAAAGGCACTTGGGACCAGAACTCAATTTTATTTTGAGTTTGAATTTGGGTAGAGTTGCATTCGATCAGTATCTGGTAGAGAAAAATGCTACAAGCTGCTCAGAGGGAATGAGATCCTGTACTGTGGACAAGTGGAAATCTACATTTGGTAAAGGCTGAAGGTTCAATCTTAGCCTCTGTCTGGGATGGGATCCCTCCTGGCTCAGTTTATCCATAGGGTTCCTTTGAAAAGGAATGTTTCCCACCTATTCCTGAGTCTAGCTCTGAAGTGGAACAGATACTGCATGGTTGGATATCTATGACTTTACCTGAATTTAAACAGAGTCAAGGATGTTTTATCCTATCATATTTGGAATGTCACAGGTCCCTGCTTTTGTCCTTCTATTGCAAGTTTCTATGATCAGAGCAAGTAGCCAGTAACAGATATGAGCTCTTTCGTGTTAGCTTACTGGAATATCTAATACTATTTTGCATCTAGAATTAGAACATGTGCAGAAAGTTATGCAAACTGCTGAAGACCATTTTAAAAGTTTTCAACTAACTTTCTTCATAAAAGTTTAGTGATCATTTATAAATCTTGAAACTGTTTTGAAAGAAGGGACAGTACTTTCAGAAGAAATGTTCAAATCTCTACTTTAATTTCAAGAAGCCTACTAAAACCTTCATTTGCAAAATAAATTTATTGCTAACTAAATGTAATGAGTTGTAAAGCAGAAGAATTCTTGCTATTT
The DNA here is from genome assembly GCA_011680675.1 of Gymnobelideus leadbeateri. Lineage (NCBI taxonomy): Eukaryota > Metazoa > Chordata > Mammalia > Diprotodontia > Petauridae > Gymnobelideus > Gymnobelideus leadbeateri. The sequence goes on from WOXC01002879.1 coordinate 332,857, forward strand.
TGATCTAAATGTGTAGTTATTCCATTATATAAGCAAAAGTTAACATTTGTAACTGAATGTACATGTAAAGGATAAAATTTCTGAAGTATCTCTTTCTTCCAGAGTGAATAGAATCAGAGGATAAACAAGCTTGGCGAAACCAGGATGTATGTCTATTCTTCAGTTGTGAGGTTCGAGTCAGGAACCTCTTTTGTTAAAGGCAGTACAGTTGTCAGTAAAAGAATACAAACGTATAAGGTATCTTGTCTGTGTAGCATGTAGAAACATAAAGGAAAGTGAAATAGTCTGAGGAATGGATTATACTAGCTCATACTCACCCCACTTCTGGACAATTTCCTCTCACTTCCTTTTGGCCCTTGTTTGTTTAATCTCTTTGCTAGATTTGTGTCTTCTAGGCTCAGCACTCTTGACTTGCAGATGACAGCTCAGGCTAAGTACCAACCACTGTCTGAGACCATGACCCATCACCCGTTGGATACGGCATGGGCCAGATTCTGGACTTTGGCCATGGACCCCACCCTTTGAGCGATGGGACCTTCTGAGGCAGGGACAGCGAGAAGCCTTTCAGGAAGCTGAGACCATCGCCCCTTGCCCCCAAATGATTTTGGGTGCCATCTGTAAGGGGGAATGAAGAGGTGTGTGGCATATATATGTGTATATATATGTGTGTGTATATATATATATATATATATATATATATATATATATATATTTGTATGTACAATCAGTCTGTGCCTGTAATATCAGTGTAATGTCAGTTTGTGACATCAGTTTGTAAATGGGGTGCTTGGGATCTATGTCTGTAAAATCAATTTGTGAAAACAGTCTGTAAAATCACATTTCCTCTCCCCAGCCTCAGAGCATTAACTCTGCCCCTTCCCCCTGCCAGTAGTCTGCCCAGCAACAACTCATGACCTGTTTATCTCTGCTTGAATCAATAACAAGCTACCAATGAAGCTTTCACTAAACCATCTATAAAATTTTTAGCTTAAGCAAATGTTATCTCCCCTAGTAGAATGGCCAGCTGCACCATGAATCCTTCAGTGCCATATCTATAGGTGAACTCCTTAGCCAATTCTACCCATACTGAGTCTCCCTTAGCCTTGGTTCCCATCATCCATCTTGTCAAGCTTGACATTGATGTGTGGCAGAGTGGGCAGGCCTTAATGGCCATGACCGAGGATGGACTTTAGTGAAGTGTCAGGCCTAAAACCACACCTCCAGGTAGCCCCTGCTTGGGCTATTTCCCAGTGAATCATGGGCAATACGCCTGCACAGTTGATATTAAAATTGCAAGACCCTTTAAGCACTGACCACTCCTTAACTCCTCCCTGATCCCACCCTTACTCACCTAGTTTGCATGATTGATACCTGATTTACTAACTTCACTCCTTAAAACTATGCCTGTGTTTTCTTTAAGTTTGCAGGTTCCCTAAGAATCCTTGCCCGCTGTGCTGTGCAGAGTAACAATAAACTTTACAATCTCGGCTTCCAAGTTTGCTTGAGCCTGGTGAATTCTTTCCAGACTGAATTGCAGGGTGTCTGGTCACTGGTAGTGATCAGGGTCCCTGGTAGAACCTATTACCCTTCCCTTATCATTTAGGCGAGCCAGCCAGAAGATAAAGTGTGACATCTCAAGCTTTCTTGGAGTCACGGTAAGCTCCATTCAACTCGCCCCTCTCCCTGTAGTTGGGTTCACCTCCTCAAGCCCTAAGAAGGCTTGTGGGGATGCTCCAGTCTGGGCCAGGCCACTGTGGGTGTATGTTAGACCTGGGGCACACTTCCTTTTGGACAGAGGATGCTTGTCCTTGGGATTCATGTGGTGTTGCTTACTTTGTAAGTGGAGCTTCACCCTGGATGCAGGGCTGAAGCGGGGACTACAAGGATTCTGGTTTCAGGGCAGGAAAAAGGATGGGTCAGTCTCCCTCCATACCCAGAGACTTCCCCCTGGGATGTCTCTTGAACAATTGGAAGAAACTCGGTCTTCAAGACCTCAAGCAGAAAGGATGGGCCAGTTTCCCCCTACACTTTGGGATCTGAGCCTAGGTTATCTTAAAGCAAGTCTTACCTGGCCTCCATCAGCATCTGTCTGGAGGCCAAGCAAACATGCTTTGTGCCTAGGATTTCTGACGATCCTCTGTGAGCTTTTGAAACGTTCCTATCAGTTTTTCTCTGTTCTGTTTTTGTGTGTCTGTGTGAATGAGTGTGAGTGTGTAATCTAACACCCTGTAAGGTTTAGACTGCAGCTGGACTGTTGGAATGCTGTCATCTCTTTCTCTCCTCCCTTCACCCCCTGCTGACTGCAGGCTGGAGAGGGAAAGAGGAAAATGTTGTCTTATTTAGGTTATATGATGGTAAATGCAAGGCTAAGAGTGTAGGAAAAGCAAGAAAGTTTGAGCATATAGCAGAGAAAGAAGCATGGGTGGGAAGTTTAGATAGGTATAAGTTATTTGCTATAGAAAAGTGTGAACAGAAGTTTTAAGATCTTTAAAAGTTTGAAAATCTCTTCCTCTTCATTCCACTCTGGCCAAGCTGAGTGAGGAGAAGGTGATAAGAAATAATGAGGGAATCTTCTCCCCTCAGATCAAAGAGGCAGGCAGACAAAAATTTAACTATTTCCTTCCTCACCTAAAAGAGGAAAAGTCTGTGTCTTAGAATGAAACTGTGAGTCAGTAGAATTCATGTGAAAAGTAAAAAGTGTCACTCCTAATTTGATGCTAAAGATAAGTCAGAATTCATTTTACTATTTGGCATTTAGGCAAATTGGAAGATTTTCTAAGATTTGATAAGAAAAGTGAGGTCTTTTGGGTCCTCTAGTAGTGAAATAAGGGGGTAGGTACCATCCCCCCATATCACTTGCTGGAGAAGTCAAAGCTATCACTTTCAAAGAAGATTTTTAAGGAGTGGACACATGAATAACTAAGGTTTATTGGAGTAAAAGTTAAATCAGCTGAAAACATTTTAGAAAAATTTGTTAAATGTTCTCATATTGGAAAACAAAATAGAGAGTGCTAAAGAATAGTAGGGAATTTGAGTTACCCTCTCCCACTTGAAAAAGATGGGGGTAGGCATAGCAGGTATATCGAGGGCCCCACTGGCAACAGCCCTGAACCCCTGGGTACCCTGAATCCCACACCTCCAGGCATGCAGATGACCCTCTGTCCTTTCAAACCCCTGGGTCCACAACCAGGCTCTGCAGCTGTGGGGAGAGAAGAAAAGCCTCTGCACTTGGTAAGCCCAATTTTCTGTCAATCATTTTTGTATGTAATGAATTGGAAATGCAATTAATGTCATAATGTCATTGTGTTATTATGGCATCTCTAAATTGTAAAATCCTCTTATACTGTAAAAGTTGAGTGACCATTGTGAGCCAGAAATGGTGTTAGGTTGTTGAAACTAAAAGATGGAGAAAATGTTGTGTAAAACCAGCTGTGTTACTTTATCAAGTCTGATTTTCCTATCTTATAATGTTTATTTCATGTGAATTGGATTTTTTATGTTATAAGATCTGATCATTTAACGCTTTTATATTTGGGATACAAGCAGGTAGTAATGATGCTGTTGATATTTACTATGATAGCTGAATGTTCATTTAACTTTTTGGCTATTCTGGAAATATACAGTGATTTAAAGTTATAGTCTCCACGTTAGTCATGGTGAAATGGATGACTCTCTCTGCACAATAAATTGGAAAGGCATTTTGTAAAATTCTTCTTGAGCAAATGAGAAACCTTGGAAAAAAAGGAAAGAAATATAGGGACGTGGTTTTCAAGCTTGCTTCATCTAAGGATGTATTGATATTATTTGGAGGTTTATAGATCACCACATTGACCATCTATGTGAGATTCCAGAATATAATGGATTTCTAGTGATAAGTTGATCTGTTGTGTGGCACCAAGAAAATTTTAGTTCTGTGTAACTTCAAAAACTGGATTTTTGAGGTCACCAGATTGGTAATTCCTTTGTTTTTATTTCAAAGTTCTATTCAAGAACATGATAATTGTTTATGATATTGTTACTGGTAAACAGTTGTATTATCTATGTTGTATAAGAAGCAGTTTCTCCTAAAGTCTTGGAGTATTGTAATTTGGGAAATCATAAGCTTCCAAGTCTGTCTTTCTGTAAAAGGAAGTCTCAGTTCAGATTGGCTTAACTTGTAAGATTGTTAACGAAGTTAATTTGGCTACCGTTTTAATGTTGAAACCTAAAATTGTTAATTGATTACAGTATGTGGAAAGGAGGAGACCTCATGAAATCTTTATTCTGACTAGTTCTGCCCATTCAGAACAGTCCTCCTGCATGTATGAGAATTGGCTAAGCAGGGGCATCATTATTAGCCCTTCCCCCAGTCTCTTCTGCTTAGAATTCTTATAAAATTTCCTTATGTTGTAAAACTGCCAAGTCCCCTAGAAACGGTCTCTATCAGGCAAGGTCATTCAGCCTGGGAAAGGAACTTGTTTTACTCATGTGGTTTTTAAATGAACCTAACTTGCTAAGAAGTTGAAAACATTAGAAGGATTTCTATCAGTTGGCTTTTAGATTTTAGAAGGAAAGATAGACAATGGAATTCCCTACATTTGTGAGACCTGATAAATCTTTATTGGTCAGTGCCGCTCCATGAAGATAAAATAATTATAACTGGCTCCAAGCTGTGATTGGTGAGGCTTGTTGTGTAAGGTAAAAAACACTTGGGACCAGAACTAAATTTTATTTTGACTTTGCATTTGGGTATAGGTGTCTGCATTAGATTAGTAGCTGAGAGAAAATGTCACAAGCTACTCAAAGGGAATGTGTTCCTGTACTGTGGACAAGTGGAAATCTACATTTGGTAAAGGCTGAAGGGACAGTCGTAGCCTCTGTCTGGGATGGGATCCCTTCTGGCTCAGTTTACCCATGGGGTTCTTTTGAAAAGGAATGTTTCCCACCTATTCTTGAGTCTAGCTTTGAAGTGGAACAGATGCTGCATGGTTGGATATCTGTGACTTTACCTGAATTTAAACAGAGTCAAGGATGTTTTATCCTATCATATTCAGAATGTCACATGTCCCTGCTGTTTTCCTTCTATAGCAAGGTTCCATGATCAGAGCAAGTAGTCAGTAAATGATATGAGCTCTTTCGTGTTAGCTTACTGGAAAATATAATATTATTTTCATCTAGAATTAGAACATGTGCTGAAAGTTATTGCAAACTGCTTAAGATCATTTCAAAAGTTTTCAACTAACTTTCTTCATAGAAGTTTAGTATTCAATTATAAATCTTGAAACTGTTTTGAAAGAAGGGAAAATACTTTTAGAAGAAACTTTTAGATCTCTAATGTAATTTTAAGAAGCCTACTAAAACCTTCATTTGCAAGATATATTTATTGCTAAATTAATGTAATGAGTTGTAAATCAGAAGGGATCTTGCTGTTTTGATCTGAATTTGTAGTTATTCCATTATCTAAGCAAAAGTTAACATTTGGAACTGAATGTACATGTAAAAGATTAAATTTCTGAAGTATCTCTTTCTTCCAGGGTGAATAGAATCAGAGGATAAACAAGCTTGGTGAAACCAGGATGTATGTCTACTATTCAGTTGTGAGGTTCAAGTCAGGAACCTCTTTTGTTAAAGGCAGTACAGTTGTTAGTAAAAGAATAAAATCTTATAAGGTATCTTGTCTATGTAGCATGTAGAAATATAAAGGAAAGTGAAATAGGCTGAGGAATGGATTATACTAGCCCATTCTCACCCCACTTCTGGACAATTTCCTCTTACTTCTTTTTGGCCCTTGTTTGTTTAATCTCTTTGCTAGATTTGTGTCTTCTAGGCTCAGCACCCTTCACTTGCAGATGACATCTAAGGCTGAGTACCACTTCCTGTCCGAGACCATGACACATCACCCTCTGGACCTGACATCGGCCAGATTCTGGACACTGGCTACAGACCCCCACCCCTTGAACAATAGAACCCTGTGAGGCAGGGACAGCTCCATGCCCCTTCCCAGTGAGAACCAGTTAGGGAAGCTGAGACCATCACCCCTTGTCCCCAAATGATTTTGGGTGCCATCTGTTTAAGGGGGGAATGATGGGGTACTTGGGATATATATTTGTAACGTCAGTCTATGTTTGTAATATCATTCTGTAATATCAGTTTGTAACATCGTTTTGTAAATGGGGGTACTTTGGGATCTATGTCTGTAAAATCAATTTATAAAACCAGTCTGTAAAATCACATTTCCCCCCCCCCAGTCTCAAAGCATTAACTCTGCCCCTTCCCCCTGCCAGCACTCTGCCCAGCAACAACGCATGAACTGTTTATCTCTGCTTGGAACAATAACAAGTTACCTATGAGTCCTTCACTAACCTATAAATATTTTAGCTTAGGCAAATGTTATCTCCCTTAGTAGAGTGGCCAGCTGCACCATGCATCCTTCAGTGCCCTATCTATAGGTTAACTCCTTAGCCAATTACACCCATACTGAGTCTCCTTTAGCTTTGGTTCCCATCATCCATCTTGTCAAACTTGACATTGATGGGTGGCAGGGTAGGCTCTCCTCAGTTGGCCCTGACTGCTGGCTGACTTAGTGATGTTTCAGGCCTAAAACCACACCTCCAGGTAGACCCCCTTCGGCTATTTCCCAGTGAATTATGGGCAATAAGCCTGTGCAGTTGATATTAAAAGTGCATGTTCCTTTAAGCACTGACCACTCCTTAACTTCTCACTAATCCCACCCTTACTCACCTAGTTAGCATAATTGACACCTGATTTACTGTCTTGACTCCTTAAAACTGTACCTGTGATTTCTGTAAGGTTGCAGTTTCCCTAAGAACCCTTGCCCCTGTGCTGTGCAGCTTAACAATAAACTTTTACAATCTCGGCTTCCAAGTTTGCTTGAGCCTGGTGAATTCTTTCCAGACTGAATTGCAGGGTTTCTGGTCACTGACAGTGATCCGGGTCCCTGTTAGAACCTATTACCCTTCCCTCATCACCATGACTAGGGTCATTCTTAGAACTCTAACCAGGATCTCCTGACTCAAGGTTCACATTCTTTACACTATAGCAAGCTATTTCATGGGTGGTACAAATGTGAAGTCTAAAGGCCAGATCTAATTTTAGTGCAGTTAGATTTTGCAACCGATTTTCAGGGTTGGCTTAATATAGTTGGGCCTGAACCTATAGTGGGAGCTTTTGAGTTGGATGGGTCTCTGGAGAAAATGAGTAAGTTTCTTTCCCAAGTTACCTGTGCTGTCCTTGAATCTCTTCCTAGTCTGGGCCCACCACAATGAACTGGCCTCACTGGGAAATGCTTGCAATATGGGGAGCAGGGTGAAGAAAGCTTGGGAGATTTTTCCAGCTCTAATTAAACTAAGGCTAAATAAGCTGTTAGCCCTTCACTTTGTTTAAATGGCTCACTTTTCCATGTAGAATGAGCATGTGTGCGCTCATTATGGAACAAGACTTCCATTCATACAGACCTGACACGATGGTTTTGGCTAAGTGTTTGCCTGCCTGCCTATACATTGAGACAGGAGCTCTATTCCATACTTAGCGATTTGAATTGAAAGCAAGCATGTGAAGTGGCCTGTTGTTTGGGTGACAGGAAAAAAATGAAAAGATAAAGAGGGAATGCAGTGCTATGGAATGAATGTACCTTTAGAAGTCGTGGTAATTTCACATTTGAGGCCAAGCGCATTTGTGGGCAAATGACCTCCTGTATCTTGACCTCCCTGCCCCCCAGCCCAGTTCCAGACTGAGCATAGGCATCTGTCAGATGGGATTCACTAGTCTCTACTCCTGTGAAGGTCCACATTGAGGGGAGCTCACGCTTCCTCTCATCCTCTGTGGGTTTCTGTGGTTGGTAGAGAGCCTGGGCTTTTGACCAAGGCATCAAAATTTAGAGGGCAGCCAGTACTTAGAGAATATAAAAGCTGGGCTTAGCATCTAGTTATCAGAAAGTTAGTTACAACAGGAAAAAAGCAGCTGCCTGGGCCTGCTGCTTTTACCTTTGTATTCTATTTCATCTGTCCAGGTCCTGTCACTACCCTAGGTCAGGGCGTCATCTCTTTTCATCTACATAGCTCCCTAACTGATCTTTAGATGACAGGATTTAGAGCTGTTAGTGACTTTAAAGCACCTTCATTTTACAGGATAAGAAATCTGGTGAATATAAATGATTAGCTCAGGGGTGAACCTCTAGGTAAGTGGCAGAGCTGGCATTAGGAACCAGGTTTTTTGTCTCTACATAGACGATTATAAAACTTACACATTTTGTATTTTACAAATTTGAGTGCCCTGTTATATTGTCCCCATCACTAGTTCTTTGTTCTTCCTATCTCATGCCAGGAATAGTCCCTCCCCATGCTGAAATACATACTTACCTTCCAGTCCCAGCTCAGGTCCCATCCACTCCACAAAGCAGTCTTGTCATGTGTCTGATCACCATACCATTAAAGGGACCCTTTTTCCACTCCACCCTCACTTACCTCCCCCCATGCCAACTGAAATTCCTACCATCCATTAAGTCCCAATTCAGGTACCACCTGCATGGAGCCTTTACTGATTCCTGTACCCCCCAATTTCAATTTCCCCCTCAAGTCCTACCATTCAAACCCACCTCATCCCAACCACTGCCACTCCTACCACCTTGCCCTTCTATCCCCACAATATATTAAAGTAAAATCGGTATCTTTTTAACAGCAGGAATTTTTTTTATTTTTTCAACATTGCAAGAAAAAACATGACATCAATAGTCATTTACTTTCATCAATCAGAAAACTGAATTGACTAGAACGTTTACTGTAAGAAGATGAACTGACTGTAAGATAACTAAGTTTGATGCTTGAAAGGTTATGTTACTGATGGAAATTTACTAATCTAAAGAAAGGCACTGCCAAACTGAAATGTCTTAGAGGTTTTCCAAGACGTCAGTGATATTGCATTTGGATCAAGCTTCTAGGTCTTTGACTTGTTGCTGAACCTTCTGCAACACTTTAAGCATCTCATTTATCTTTTCAGCTTCTTTTTCTACCTTGAATAGGTTTTCAGCAATCTTGGTTCCTATGGTGGTAAGTCTTCCATTGGCTGCATCAATGAATTCTTCCAGGCTTTCATCTCTGGCTTCCATATTGGTCATCTCTGAAACAAGCTCCTGATGCTCTTTCTGGGCATCTTCAAACTCCAGCACCAGTTCTTCCTGGAGCTCTTTCATTTGTATGAGCTCTTCTTTAATTTGCTGGAGGAATCTTGTCACTAGTTTCAATTCTTGCTCAAATTTGTTCACTGCATCTTTGATCCAGATGATGGTGTTTCTTGGAATTTCACGTCTTATTTCTTCTTGCACATGAGCTGCTGCTTGAATACCATCAGATGTTTCAGCTGCTTCAGGGGAATTTGGTGGCTCTTCGTTGGTGTTGGCCTCCATGTCTCTTGCCTGGATTCTTTCACTCATTTTCTGTTTCTGTTGGTTTTTTGGCTCTTCTGCTGCTGCTGTTCTTGAATGGCAGATGAGGCTCTAGGCTTCCTTGGAACTGGTCACTCCTTTACCGGCTCTGGAAAACAATGAGCACAAAATAAGTAAATATAAGCCTTATACAACCCAAGGAAGGCAGAATGCAAAATAAAAGAATGCAAAAAATCTACAAAAGAGATTAAAAAGTAATCATTCCGTGTCTGAACAATACTCTTTTTATAAGTATGATTACATATATGGAACAGAGCCATGATCCAGATAGATTTGGCACAGTGCACATATGGCCATCCTCTACCACTCCCGCTTCTCCCTGCCCCACCCCACTCACCACACACACACACACACACACACACAGCCCGCCCCCGGTTCCAGAGTATAGTGGGTTTCGGTCCTGATTTTAATATATGGGTTTTAATGTACAGGTGGCTTTGGCCTTTAGGGAAGAACACAGAAAAGGGGAGGGGAATGAAATAGGGGTTTGGGCTGGGAGAAAAAGCCTCCCCTCCTCCTTCTCTTCCCCCAAAATGGCCACTCAGTCCAAAAATGGCCGTCTGGTTATATCACGTCTATCATCCCAAGGATTTCCCGGGACGTTGTAAAATCTCCCGGGGTGGAGGAGAGAAGGAAACAAAAGTGAGGAATGGAGACTGAGCCCGGCATAGTGAAAAAAAAAGTCACTTACAACCTGCACAGTGAGAGCTGTGAGAGTCGTGAAAGCCGAGAGAGACGTGAGAGTCGTGAGAGCCGTGAGAACCCTGGGCTTAGTTCGGCCAGGATTATTCCCCTCAACCCAAGAAGAGAGGGAGCCCAGAGTGGTCCAAGGACCTAAGCCCTGCCCGCCCTGGCTGTGGGAGCCTGGCCAAGGGTCTAAGCGCTCGAGGGCCCAGGGAACTAGCTAAATTATAAAATGACTGAGTTGTATCAATAAAGGGAATACCCTGCAACCAAGAAATCACAGTCCAGACCACAAGATACAAGCAAACAAAGACAAAAATTAAAAAACACAGGTAAATGAACAAATAAGTAAACTTATGGGACCCTTAGGCTAGAAGGAACCTTAGAGATTAGTCCAAACCGCCCCTCGCAGCCCGCCCCCCACCGCCCCCCCACCCATATTCTTCTCCCTCTCCTGACCAGTCCTTCGGAGCTTCAAAAACCCAGAGCTCCTACCATGGCAGAAACTAGCCTGGGCATTGGAGCACTAAAAGGAGACCTCCACCTCAGCAGGCCAGGCCAGACTCACCAGCAAGCAGCCTAAAGGCAACAGCGTCCCTCGGCAGCGTCCCTCGGCAGCGTCCCTCAGCAAGGTCTGCTGCTCTCCATCCGGAGACCTCGGAAGTGAGGTTTGCGCTCCTCCCCTTCTTCTTCGTACCCCGCCCCTTCCTGCCCCTTCCTTCCGCCTTACTTTTTTGGACCCTAGCTGAAATCGAGGCTTGGTCCTGACCCTATTGAGGGCTGCACCCCACCCTACCTTTACAAGATTCTTTCATTTCCTACCCTCCCCCATCTCCTGACTTTTCCCTTCAAAGTAGGGAGGCTCTTTTCCCTTCCTCACTGCACCCACCACAAGCTTCGGCTGAAAATGAGGTCTGCCCACCCCCCCACCCCCCTCCAAGAATTCCAGGACTACTGCTGCAGCCTGCTATGGAAAATTCCAGAAAAATCTGGGGAAAGGCTTCTAGCTCCTCTTCTTTCTTCACAAAGGCATTTTCACAGAGAAAGTCATATTATGTTATCTAGAGCAAGAAAGTACTTCACAAACCATTTTGTATTCCCATCAGACTCCCATTTTACAAATGAGGAAACTGAGGTCTAGAAAGAGGAAGTGACACCTAAAAATGACATAAACTTTTGCTTCACACTCCTATATTGTCCCCTTCGTGACCAGAAATTTTTTCCTGCCCTTAGACTTAAGCTCCCTAAGGTCAGGGTCTGAAAATCATAGAAGCTTTGATGATATAGTTGAACTCCTTAATTTTACAAATGAGAAAATTCAAGGCTAACTTGGCCCACATTCACACAAGGATGTAACAAAGTCAAAATTGAAACAAAGTTTCTTGATTCCAGGCTATCTCCCCACATTGCTTCTTAACAGCCACCATCCTAGGTCAGTCTCTTCACATCTTTCACCTAATTGGATTCTTTTCCAGCCCATCCTCTAGAGAACCTGGAGTCAAAGAACCTGGGTTCAGATCCTACAGCTAATGCCTACTACCTGTGCAACCCTGAACATATCACTCAAACCTCCCTGAGCGTCAGTTCCCTCATCTAGAAAATGACAAGCTTGAACTATGTCAGAGGTTGGCAAACATTTTTTCCTAAAAGATCAGATAGGATATTTTAGGCTTTGAAGATCAATAGGCAAAAATTGAGAATATTATGTAAGTACTTATAGAACACAAAGTTTTTATTGATGAAATCTAAAATATAATAATGACCATGATTTTTTTAATACTGCCCTACTAATGAGAAGGTAATTATTTTTAGGGACATGTTTTGCTTTATCAAAGTTCAAAGTTAGTGTCTTGATTGCAAAGTCACTTGTTAATAATGACCCATAATATCATCTTTGAAAATCTCACTTCACATAAATAGGTACTGCCAAACAACAATATGAGGCCACAAACTAATGATTTTAATTGAACATATTCATTACTTCAAAGGCATTTACAGAATTCTCCTGCATTCTTCTCTTGATATTTGCCTTTTAGCACACCACTGCAGAATTAATTATCTTTAAAGGCCAGATGGAATCTGGCACTTAAATGGCTTTAGAAGTAGGGAAATTTCTTTTGGGCTTGCATCAAGATCTAAAAAATACTCCTGGAACTGTAGTTTGAGTTCAGAAAATATACCCTGCACAAATTTGTGTGAGAATAGAGAACTCATTTTTTGTTTTAACTTTTAACCAGACAAGAAAGGAGAATTTAACATTACTTTTCATCCAAACCTAGTTGTTATTAAATTGACTTTACTACAGCATAAGTTTCACACATAAGTGCTGTTTTGTCTTATAATTTTAAAATGAATTCATTTGAAAATACTATCAAGTCTGCAGTAAAAGCCATTTAATGTTCAAAAAAATTTCAGATTCAGCCCTGAGCTCAAGAAATCCTAATAAAACTTTTTCCCTCTCCTCTCTTGTTTTGATATTATGGGTGCACACTGGTAATAAAAAATATGGTATAGTGAAATGCTGTCAAGTTATGATTGTATCATCAATGGGGAATGATGAAAACATACTGTCTCTGTTTCAACTATTCATTTCTGCCATAGTAGCAGAAAAGCAGACATAGACAATATATAAATGATTGAGTATGGTTGGGTTCCAATAAGATTTTACTTAAAAATATAAAAGCTAGGGGTGGCTAGGTGGCGCAGTGAGTAAGAGCGCCGGCCTCGGAGTTTGGATGACCCGAGATCAGATCCGGCCTCAGAAAATGAGCACCCACGCATAAATAATGACTAGCCGTGTAACCTTGAGCAAGTTAACCCCAATTGCTTTAAAAAAAAAAAATATATATATATATATATATATATATATATATATATATAAAAGCTCTTCTTAGCTCATAGGCTGTACAAAAACAGGTGCCTGAATACCACAGTTTGCCAACCCTGGAACTAGATGCCATCCAAGATCCCTTACAGAACTATATCCAATGATGTTATGTCTCCATAGAGTGGCCAAAGTAATTTTCCTAAAGCACAGAGCTCATCATGCTTTTCCTTCAAACAAGCAGCTTTACCTCTAGAATAAAGTAGAAACCGTCCACCTTGGCATTTAAGAAACCTCATGATTTGGCTTTGCCTTATCTTTCCAGATTTACTCACCTCGACACATCTTATGTTCCGGCCAAACTGGTGTACTCCTTGCTTTCCAAATTTAATATTCCTTCTCCTATCTCCTCATGACTCTTCACAGGCCATTCTGGAATGCATTCCCTCTTCATTTCCACCACCAATTTAAAGATGAGGAAACTGACTTTCCAGGCTTGGGGCTTTAATTATTTATTTATTTAAAGACACTGGGACCTTTGCCATTGACCCTGAAATCACACCCCACTCTATCAACTTCAAGGTCTTTTCCTGAGCTTAACTATCAAAAGATTCAAAGAAACAAGGAATCCATTTTAAAAAAATCAAAATGAAACAATTCAAGTAACAAATTTTAATAAATTTAACAAAAATTGAATAATGCATACTAGATACTGCTTTAAGTGCTGGTGGATACCAGATAAAAATGAGAAATCTGTCCTTGGGGAACTAACATTCTAAAGGGGTGGGGTGCTATAGCATGTACACAGATAAATATGGTACAAAGTAGGAAGTGATGAGGGCAAAGGAAAGATTTCTACAAAGTGCTTTACGAACATCTGGAGAGAGAGAGAGAGAGAGAGAGAGAGAGAGAGAGAGAGAGAGAGAGAGAGAGAGAGAGAGAGAGAGAGAATTTTTTTATTAGGTAGCAATCAGAGTTGAATCTTGAAGAAAGAATAGCATTTTGACAGTCTGAGCTGAGGAAGGAATATATTCCAGTCATCAGAGACAGCATGTCAAGTTAAAGCTAAGTTCAGCTGTTATGTGTTGAGCACAAGCTGAGGAGTAATGTGAAATAAGGCTGGAAACACAGAATGGAGATAGATTGGAGAGTGCTTTAAATGACAGGATGAGGAATTGGTATTTTAGTCTGGAGGCAACTGGGAGTTAATGAAAGCATCTCAGCTGGGAAGTCCAATGGCCAGACCTGTGCCTGAAAGCTTAGGGTTAGAAAAGGGAGAGATTTGAGGCAGGGAAACGAGATGTTAAAACTCTCATCTGATAAATTAATAGGGTGTTAGTTCAGATTAAGGGGGAAATCTTACAGAATGCAAGCCCAGACAAAATTGTGAAAAAGACTAAGATTATTTTAAGTACTTTCATCCTCTAAGGGCTTTTCTCCCCTCTTTCAGCACCTAGTACCTCAAGCAATCCCCAGTCTGCCCAGAGGGTCCCATTGCAACACCCTATTGGACAGTTCCCCATGCTTCTAACCTTTTTCTCTGAAGTCAAAAAGTAACATCGGTCCCATGTCACATCCCCGAAAGGTTCTGCAAGTCCTATATCTGCTATGACCAAAAAGGAATCTGCATTTCTATGTGGAATCTACAATACTCTAACCCTAGAAGTGGCTAATGTTGAATATGGGATTGATTGTGGGAAAGCTGTTCCTAACTGTGTTGTACACATCCTTTTCTTTCCCTTTTTGGGAAGCCAGAATACTGGAGGCTCCCTAGATCTATAGAACCTCTCATTCTCCTAGGTCTTTCAGATATCACTAAGAGTGGTGCAGCTGTCAGTCACATCTACTAGAAAGTGGTTGGTCTAGATCTAGTGACCTTAGCTCATCAGGGGCAGCTAGCCGGGTGCTCACTTACCAGCTCACTAAATATCTTAGATTCCTGCTTTCTATTAATCATTTCTGTTCTGTTCTGTCCAGTACAAAGATCATTTTCCCCAGAAGAGAAACCAGATTCAAAAAGAAAGGGGGGAGTTTTTTCCTTCTGCATATACAGTCAGATCCATATGCAAAATAAACAGGCAAGGGAGGGTGCATTTTACAGGTGGGGGAGGCAGTGACTTTCCCAGGGTCACAGGAATGGTCTTTGCACTTGTGGGCAGGCACTTGGGCTATGTCACAGGGATTCTTTAATCTTTCTTGTGTCATGGACTGCTTTGATAATCTGATGAAGTCTATGGACCCCTTCTTACAGTAATGGGGTTTTTTTAGATGCAGACAATTAAAATGCATAGGGTTACAAAGGAAACAAATTATATTGATATACAATGATAAAAATTTTAAAAATTAAAAACACCCCTCCCAAGTTTATGAACTCCACGTTAAAAACTCCTAGTCTAGGAGGGCATCTCAGGTCCATTTCATCTCTCCTATTCTGTGATTCTATGAATCTATAAATTATTATTTATCTTTTCATGTGTGTATAATCCTTCCAGTTTGATTGTAAGAGACTGTCTTAAGCTTTTCATATCTCTGACAGCTTCTTTGAACAGGGTTAGATACTTAGAGGTACAAGAGAAATATTTACTAAATGAATGAATGGAACTGAACCAGTTACAGGTCTACTGAAATAGTCAAGAGGGCTGCATTTTCCAAAGGCAGTTTTCTTAGCATCTCTGTGACACGAAAATGAAGATGCTAAATTATTGGGCAAATTAACAAGCACACTCAGAATCAACCACAGAAGATGTTTTGTTTCTCTCTTAATTATATACAATGCATCATGAAGGCCAAAGAAAAGCCAAGAAAGGAGATGGTGAACCCTGCCTAGTAAGGGGAGGAGGGGGAGGGAGGGAGCATGGAAGAAGGTTCCTTGTCTTTCTTAGTGCATGTGAAAAATGAACAAGATAAGCCATTTTCCTCTCTTTGCAGCAGCCAATTTTGTATTATGGGAGATAAGTTTTTTTTTTCTTTGTCCTCAAAACTGAACCTCATTTAGTTCAAGGTGTTCCCTTGAAAAATGAAGCACTGGGTAAATCCCGCCCCTAGATTCATGAAAACATCTTTCTGAAATCCTGTTACTCAGCAAAGTGCTCACTGAGAGCCTGCTGCTAGTCTTGAGATTTCAATGGAGTTAGAAACCCATTAATGATTTAATAAGAGGTAATCAAATCTTTGGTTGAGTCATTTTGTTAAACATTCAAATGATTTAGGGCCATGATTTGAACAAAATGCTGCAAAGGCAACTATATGTTTTAGAAAATAAATTACATTCTGGCACTTACTGGCATTTCTGTTTAGGACACATTTTATAATTCATGAAATTACTTTCAAATAAAAATGTATTTCTTTTCCCTAAGATTTACAATGTGTTTGGATAAGAAAATTACATCCAATATGAAATGCTGATGTATCAGGAAATATTCATGTTGTCCCTGGGGTTTTCTTGGCAAAGATACTTAAGTGGTTTGGCATTCCATTCTCCAGTTCATTTTACAAATGGGGAAACTGAAGCAAACAGAGTTAAGTGACTTCCCCAGGGTCACACAGTTAATAAATGGTTAAGGCTGGATTTGAACTCAGATCTTCCTGACTCCAGGCCTGGCATTCTATCCACTGTGCCACCTAGCTGCACATGTATAAATACACACATACTAATATGTTTGATACTATACACACATATGTGTATGCATGTATGTGTGTATGTATGTTGTTTTTGGTTGAGTTTTGTCTGCCTATTAGAGTATAAGCTAGGTGACAGCAAGGATTATGTCTTTATTTAAAAAATTTAAATTTAAATTTAATTTAAATTTATTCATTTATTTAATTAAATTTATTTAAATTCTGTATCTCCCCGTATCTCCCTATCACAGAATCCTGGGCACAGTTAACACCTGTTAAAGCTGTATCACCAAAGCATGGATGTATATTCACTGAAGCATGAGAAGTGATATTGTCTTGGTCACCTGGAGAAAAATTTCAGTTTTCTAATTGCTCCCAATCTTCCTTGCATTTCCCTTAGGTGACAGAATGCCAGGCAACATGGAAAAAGCTTTGGATTTAGAGTCAGTGGACCTGGGTTTAAATCCTTTCACCTGTGTGACCTTGGGCAAATTTCTTCCCCTCTTGATACCTTACTTTCCTCATGTATAAACTGAAGGGGAATTGACTTAGATGATTTCCAAAGCACTTCCCTGCTTTCAATCCTGGCTATTTCCAGGTCTTCTGAGGCCCCTTTTCATGGGAAAACTTTTAGCAAGGTTACCACAAGATACATTCCGGATCTGGTTTGTAGGAAATCAATCATGTATCAAATTCAATGAGAATAACATGTGACTTACTTTGATACTCACTGTATTTATTTATGATAAGCCCGTCTCCCTTCCTGGTCATACCCATCACAGAGAGCGTTTTTGCTACTTCTTGCTCATAAATCATCACTGGTCATTTGCTGCTGTCTGCCACCACCCCCATGCATCTCACCATCACCTTCTGTGTCACTTGCAACTCTGGATTCTTGGCAGATTATGGTGATTACTCTGATTTGCAGAATTGTAGCATCACTAGGAAGAGATCGGTGTTGGAATGACAGACTTTGCTGACAAGTAGCAGCTTAAGATCACTGAAAATAAAATACTAGGTAAGTTTCCAAATAAGATTTGGCCTGCTCTTTCCCCTCGTAGAATCTGGGCCCAGCTCATTTTCCCCTGTGGGGCTGGTACAGGACCAACAACAACAATAACTAGCATTTATATGGAGCTTTTAAGGCTTGTAAATCACTTTACAAATTGTATCTCATTTGATTTTCACAACAATCCTGTGAGGTAGGTGCAATTATTATCTCCATTTTATAGATGTTGAAACTGAGGTAGACAGAGGTCAAGTGACTTACCCACAGTCACACAGCTGGTGTTTGAGGCTGGATTTGAACCCAGGTCTCTCAGTCCCAGTTCTTTGTTCATTGCATCACATACATACTGACAAACTACGTCTATGAACTGGCTGTCCAATTGAATGTCATCATCTGGGCAATCTGATTTTTTAATCCACTTGCTTTTCTCCATGTCCATTCCTAGGCTGATTTCTTTTAAGTGGCCATGGCCCGCTCATCAAAGAGGCTCAGCAATGTTCCAGAGCTTGATGCAACCAGCACAATGCTATCCACAGACAGGGGCAGCAGAAGGACCTTCACCATCTATAGGAATCCCTCTTTCATTTTAACAGATCTTTATACAGACCATCTTTCATAATAAGGGAAAACACCTTGGGCCTGTTTTATTCCCTACTCAATAGTATTAGAATACCACTGAGCAAAGTTATGTTTGACTTTGCACCTCTGAAGGATTCTGGTATTATTTTAACATATTCATGGAAGCCCCTGCCTTGTTGCAGGAGAACCTTAAAAAAAAACACCTTCCAGGCACCCATGCTACAACCTAGCTGTCATCCTCCACTTCTCACTTTTGCCAAGACCTGTTGACTTGACCTTTGTAACATCTCTTGTACGTGCCCCATTTTGTCCTATGTCACTGCTACCACATAATGCAAGGCCTCATCACCTCATATCCAGAGGAATATAATAGTCTGCTGGATGGTCTCCTTGCCTCAACTTTCCCTATTCCAGTCGGTCCTCCTCTCAGCTGCCAAAGTAGTCTTTCTAATGCACAGGACTGACAATGTGACACCTCCCATGCACTCCAGTATCTCCTTATTGCCTCCAGGATCAAATAGAAAATCCTCTTACATGTTATACTCCCCCTGTAACTCTGGCCTCCTTTCCGGTTCCTTCCATAATATACTTAATCTCTCTGCTGCAGGTATTTTTATAATACGCAGGATACTCTGTCTTCATACTGTGGGCATTTTCACTGGTGGCTCCCATGTCTAGAATGCTCTCCCTCCCAATCCTCCTAGTTCCCTTGATTTCCTTCACATCCTAGCAAAATTCCCACCTCCTACAGGAAGTCTTTCTTGTTTTTCTTTAATTCTACTGCCTCCCTTCTTTTGACTGCCTCCAGTTTATTGTGCCTGTATCTTGTTTGCACATAGTTGTTTGTATGTTGTCTCTCTCTTAGACTGTAAGGTCCTTGTGAGAAGGGATTGTTTTTGTCTTTCTTTGTATCTCTAGCCCTTAGCACAGTGCCTGGCATGTAGATAGTGAGTACTTAATAAATGTTTCTTGACTAACTTACTGAAAACTACATTTGGCTCTAAGAGACAAATGCATCTTTACAATCAACAAACTATATAGAGTAGATTCTTGCATTTCTCTAGGCTTCTCAGCAAGCTGTATGGCAGGGAAGATATGGCCTACTGTGGAGCATCACCTGTGAAAGGCCGCCTGTTACCTTCTCAGATTTCTTTTTTTTCCCCAAATGCTTTATTAACTTCCGGTCCACATCATTCACCTCTGCCAGACCTTGAGCCACAATTCTCTCCCCATTCCTCCCCTACTCACCACCCCAGAGCAGCAGTCCCACAAGATATCCCCTCATCCAATCTGCCCTCTCCCATATCTTCTCCCATACCCCTTCAACTTCTCCACCAGGGCAAGGTGAATCTCTGTGCCCCAATGCCTGCACATCCCATCTCCCAATTACATGCAAAATAGCATTAATAATAGTATATATATTTGAAACATTTAATTTTAAAGCTTCGAATTCCAGATCCATTCCCTTCTTCCCTTGTCACCCACTCCTGCTGGGAAGATAAGCAATTCAGTATGTGTTGTACATGTATAGCTATGCAAAACATCACCATAGTAGATATATTGTAAAAGGCTGGCTATATTTCCCTCCCACCCATCCCACCCCCAACCTGGTCCATTCCCCAATTTGATCCTCTCCCTCCTCAAAAGTGGGTGCCTCCAACCTCCCCTCCCCCAACATGCCGTCCCCTCCATCATCCCCCCTCTCATCCTTCTCCTCCCTAATGTCCTGCAACATGAGATATCCCATTTAGTAAGTATGTCACTCTCTCCCTGAGCCAAACCCAATGAGAATATGGTTTTGCCCTTTTCCTTCCTGTTCTTCCCCTCCCCTGCAACCACTTCCCCCCGCCTCTTCTACATGAGATAGCCTAGCCCCCCCGTCTCTTCCTATCTCCCCTCACCAAATTCCTCTTTCACCTCTTAACTTCACCCCTTAAATATCCCTTCCCACCAAATTTAACTTCTGCCCTCTATCCATGTATACCTGTAAACATATATACACACATTCACATATGTATTCATATACCCATATACCCTTCTTCAACTATTTTCATACTGAGAAAGGTTTCATCAGTAATAGTTATTGCTTTTCCATGTAGGAATGTAAATAGTTCAACTTTGATAAGTTCATTATGATTTCTTTTCCCTGTTTACCTTCTCAAGCATCTCTTGCTTCTTGTGTCTGAATGTCAAATTTTCTATTCAGCTCTGGTTTTTTCCTCAAGAATGCTTGAAAGTCCTCCACTCCACTGAATGAGCACATCCTCCCCCCAAAACAAGACACTCAGTCCTGCTGGGTAGGCGATTCCCGGTTCCAATCCCAGCTCCTTTGCCCTCAGGAATATCACATTCCATGCCCCTCGATCCCTCAGTGCAGAAGCTGCCAGGTCCTGTGCTATTCTGATTGTGTTTCCACAACATGGAAACTGTTTCTTCCTGGCTGCTTTCAGTATTTTCTCATGATTTGGCAACTCCGGAACCTGGCCATAACACTCCCAGGAGTTATCTCTCTGGGATCTTCCCCAGGAGGTGATCGATGGATTCCCTCAACCTCTATTTCACCCTCTGGGTGTAGAACATCAGGGCAATTTTCCTTGAGAATTTCTCAAAGGATGATTTCTAGGCTCCTTCCCTGATCATGGCTTTCAGGTAGTCCAACAATCCCCAAATTATTTCTCCTGGATCTATTCTCCAGGTCATTGGTCCTTCCCATGAGATATCTCATATTGCCTTCCATTCTTTCAATTCCTTGGATCTCTTTAACAGCATCTTGATTTCTCATAAAGTCACTAGCTTCTACCTGCTCCAGTCCAATTCTGAAGGAATGAATCTCCTCAGTGAGCTCCTGAGACTCCCTTTCCATCTGGCAAATTCGGCTTTTTAAGGCATTCTTCTCCCCATTGCCTCCTTGCGCCTCCCCCACCACCTGAGCCAGTCCATTCCCTAAGGTGTTACCCTCCCCAGTCAGGCCGTTGACTCTCATTTCACAGTTTTCCTGCATCCTTCTCATTTCTCTTCCCAATTTTTCCTCTACTTCTCTTACTTGGTTTTTAAAATCCTTCTTAAGGTCCTCTATGGCCTGTAACCAACTTGTATTTTCATTTGGGGCTTTTGGTGCAGGAGTTCTGACCTCCCAGTTCTGCTCCTGTTCCATGCTTTGATCCTCTTTGCCCCCAAAATAGGAGTCTAATGTTGAATTTTTCTGTTTATTTTGTTTCCTCTGCCTAGGCATGTTGCTACTTAATTACTTGACTTTTGGGTTTGTTGCCACAGTAGGACTCTGCCACCAGCCAGGGGAACTTCTGAACCAAACGTTGGGGTCTTCTCAATGGCTGGAGGTATTAGTTGGGTACTCTCCCTGAAGCCCCCATACACTCTGGCAAGCTGGACACACACCCCAAGACCTCCACCCCAGACTGCAATCCAGATCCAGGGAGGTTAAAGCAAGAGCGATTATGCCCCAGACTGATCGCCGGATCCCCCTACAGTCTGCAGGCCAGGAGCTGGAGCTGCAACTGAAGCTGCAAAATGGCGGCTGTGCCTTGTTTCCTCAGCAGCTTCTTGCCCCCAGGGGAAGAAACTGATGCACTATCCCAAGCAGGCCCAAAGTACATAGGGCACTACTCTCACTTTTTCCTAGGCATCTATGTGTTGGTAATTCTGGAAATGCCACAGCTGCTGGTATTCTGGGGTCTCTCCAGCCAGCTGCTGGTCCAGCTGCCCTGGGGCTAAAACCTCCAACTCATGGGGACCTGGGCTCGGCTCCCAGAGCACTGCATTGGCTGCTCCCTGCTGGGCTGCTGGGCTGTTCTCAGCAGGAGCTTAGCTTCTCTGTGTCGTTCTGTGGATGCTGGAGCTCCAGAGGTTGTTCAGAGTCCCCTTTTACATGATTCTGAAGTGGTGTGGGCTGGAGCGTTGTGGAAGTGCTGTTTCTACTCTGCCATTTTGGCTCCGCCCCCCACCTTCTCAGATTTCTATCAGGGATACCTTAAATGTGTACATAGACCACTGCAAGGATTTTAGAGAAATGAGTAAGTAGGCATAGCTTTCGGGTCAGTAGTTGCTAAGGTTCTCTTCGTCACACTTTTTATCTGTGACTTTTTTTCTTGATACTTTTGCCATCTTCTCCTCTTTGAGATAGCTTGAAAATCAATCTCTGTGCACTAGGTGCTAGTAACACTTTTTGTTTTTACATTGCTGTCATTTCTGGAAGTTCCTCAACTCCCTAGCAATGACAACAATGACAACAAAATTAACAAAACTATGAGATCACTGCATCTGACAAGGTATATAACATTATGCCCCATGTGAGAAAATGTGTAAAGGGCTTAGCACAGGGCCTGGCACACAGTAGACACTTAATAAATGCTTATTCCCTTTCTTTTCCCCTTTATTCTAATAGATCCCCACCTCTCAATTGAGAGGAGGGAGATACATTTCATGATCTGTTCTCCAGATCCATTATTGGTTTTTTTTAATTACTCAGAGTTCAGCTTTAATTCCCATTAAATGATCTTTTCATTTACCTTTCTGTTATCATCAGCTAAACTCCATATCCTTCCTTCTTGCCTCTTTCCTGTTTCTCTCTTATTCTTTCCCTGTATCTTGAGAGCCATATTTACTCATGGACAAACAGCATCCTATTGTTTGGGGGTTAACTGGAGACAGAGTCGGGTTCATTGAGCCCAACATTAGGAACAGCAGCTGTGTTGTTAGGGACAAAGCAGGAGGCCTCATTCCTGGCTCCAGTTCTGCCACTCACTTACTTTGTGCTCCTGCTAGGTCAATTCCCCTCTCTGCCCCTTCGTTTTCTTCTCTATAAAATGAGGGGATTAGCCTAGATAATCTGTAAGACCCCTTCCATTTCTAGAATTCCAAAGAAAATGTGATACACAATGACCATTGCATTTGACATCAGAAAACTTGGGTTTAAATCCTGGTTCTAGCTATGTGACCTTGATTAAAGTAATTTACAGCATCATCTATATGATAAGGAAAATAATACTTGTACCACCTACCTTATGGGGGTATTGTGAGGGAATATGAAGAATTATGTTTTCCCCATAGTTTCAAAGTAATCTTATGTTTTGAAAAACCATAAAGAATTATTCTTATTTCTTAAATTTCACTTTTCCATGACATTTCTTAGCTGGTTCTACTAATTGCTAATTTCCTTCCCTTTTCTTGGTCTGGGTCTGCCCAACTTTCCTAGACTTGAAATCCCTAACAGGCTAGGATTCTATTGCTCCTCTGTCATTATACTGGGCCCCATGTCCACATCCAAAGTGTCAGAATGGAGCTTGGCTGCTTGCTCTACCAAGTTTCATCTGCACTACACAGTATTGGTGCCTTATTAGTTTTGTATCCAAACTTAACAGATGTTAGTTGCAAAAGCCAGCAGCTTTTGCCCAGACCAGCTACCCTTTTCCTGGTCCATTTACTCAACCAATAAGGCAGTTAGTAAATGCCTACTCTGTGCCAGGCATCCTGAGAGGTGCTGGGAGAACTCCCTGTCATCAAAGAGCTTATAATCTAGCTAGGAGACACAACACAAATACATGAATATATACCTACCTGCATACATATCTAGCCATATCTATCTCCATCTAGCTATCATCTATGTATTTACTATAGATACACATACAGTAGAAATAAGATAATGATAGGGGGAAAGTGCAACTGGGGAGCATCTGGAGAGATCATGAAAGTCTTCATGAAAAAGATGGTGCTTGGGCTGACCCTTAAAAGGAGCTAAGGTAAGAAAAGAGTACATTCAAGGCACAGGGGACAGCTAGCACAAGGGCCTACAAATGGGAAGGTAAGACTGACTAGACTTCAGTTTGCACAAAGGGGAATAATGTGTAACAAGGCTATAAAGGTAGGTTGGGGTCAATTTATAAAGGGCATTAGATGCCAACTGTTGTTTAGTCGATTGATCATGTCCTACTCTTCATGACTCCATTTGGGGTTTTCTGGGCAAAGATCCTGGAGTGGTTTGCTATTTCCTTCTCCAGCTCATGTTACAGATGAGGAAACTGAGGCAAACAGGGTGAAGTGACTTGTGCAGGGTCCCACAGCTAATGTCTGAGGTCAAATTTGAACTGAGGTCTTCCTGACTCCAGGTCTGATACTCTATCCACTGCAGCACCACCTAGCTGCCCTAGATGCCAAGTAGAAGAATTTATTGATATTTGATATGAGAAGTAATAGGAAGCTCCTGGAATGGCTACAATCATTCCTTTATATATGATCACAGGTTTTAGGGCTGAAAGATAGGAATATGAGGTTGTGAGGCTACTACCATAACTCACTGAGTTCCAACCTCTTCGTTTTACAAAGGAGGAAACTGAGGCTGAGGGATGAAGTGACTTGTGTAAAGCCATACAGAATTTCAGAGTTGGATGGGACCTCAGAGACCATCTAGTCATAACTGTTCCCTCTTAGCTTGATTTCTTTCCAAATCATAGTCAACTTTGCAAGACTAACATTTAGGCCTAAAGTTGAAACATCATGTATGATTTTTGATGCAGAAGGAAGAAGCTGAGTCAATATGTTTTTTGTTTAATTCCACCTTGCTCCTGCTTCATCCAGTTAACCTTTGAAAGAAAGCAGGAGACTGACTTACTTCCAGCTCATTTCCAAGTAATCAGTGTGCCCTAAGGACCTAAGATTATGATGAGTTCCCTCTTTTTCTGACTTAGAGAAATGAACAACCTGGGTTTTGACCCAAGAACACTAAGAAACTCCATGCCTTGCCATTCCTGGGGGCTACCTTGGGTCTTTTTATAATGAAGGCTCTTTACTCTCAAGAGTTCCCTGCTGCTTCTGAGAACATCTCTTTGATTCTGGATAGGGAGGGTTGGGGGGAAGTGGTAGGAGGGGAGGCCAGAAAAACAAGTATGTGTGAGAGGGAACAAGCTTTTGTCTTTGCAGCTTTTCACCAGGAAATCTAGCTGGGTCCTTAATTCCTTCCTTTCCTGTTACTCTGATTTTAGCTCTTAGAGTGTGGTGGAGAAGAAAGAGCCCTAGATTTGCATCTGATACTCAACTCAATTGAATCCAACTCAATGAGCATTTTAATAGGAACTTAATAAATGCTTATTGAATTCCTTTTATATACTAGTCAGTGTGTTAGGATCTAGGGACACAAAAATAAGAAAAACTATCCTTGTTTACATTCTATTAAGGGGATATAGTATATACTTAGGCAAGTGAATATGAAGTAGAGAGTGACAAGAGCAAGGGGGAGGACAAATAAAGTATTCTGCAAAAACTTGAAGTGGCAAAGAACATTAACATGGAGGTGATGGTGGGTGAAATCAAGGAGGGCTTTATGGAGGCAGTGGCACCTGAGCGGAGGCTGGGATGAAGATAAGTATTCTGAGTCATGACTGAGGAAGAAGTACATTCTAAGCATGGAGGAAAGATTCTGAAAATGCAGGTAGGAATGTCATGAATATGAATATCATGAATGGGAGTAGTATAAAATAAAGAAGAAAAGTAGATGGGAATCAGGCTTATACCTTAAATGCCAGGCTAAGAGGTTGGTGTTTTATTTTACTGGCAATGGAGAACTACTGAAGATTTTTGAGCAAAGGAGGCATGTGGTTGGACCTTTGTCTTAAGAAGTTCTATGTTGAGGATAGAGAAGAAAGAGAAGAGACTGGAGGGAGACCAATTAGGAGACTATTATTAGGAGGTGAAAGGTTATGAAACCATGAACAAGGGCTCCCTGGTGTCCAGATGAGAGGAAAGGAGGGAATGGATGTGAGAGATAGTGTGTAAATAGCATTGACAAGGCTTGGCAACTGATTGGATGTACAGAGTGATGGAGAGGAAGAGGGGAGAATTAAAGATGAGCCTGAGTGGCTGGAAAGAGAAACAGGAAACTCAAGTTAGAGCAAGCTTGCAGGAGTGAGAGATGAGTTTGGTTCGAGACACTCTAGGTTTGAGGTGACAGCAAATATCCAAGTGGAGATAGCTATGGATCAACAGGCATTTACTGTTTACCATGTACCTGACACTGTGCTGGGAATCAAAAACATGGGGTTGGTGCTCTGTGGAAGGCTTATAGGTAGAGATAGGCACATGAGAATGGCAGAGCCTCTACACTATAAGGGATCTCTACACATTCTTTCTGTTATCTCATCAGATTGCTTTCCTGGCTGAGGTGCCCTGGACCTTTTTTTCTTCTTTTTCTTTTGGAGTTCTCATCTTCTTCCATGGTTCACTTATTAACTATGTTTAATGGACTCCCAAATCTCCATAGCACAATAGAATACAATGTGTCTCAAACAAAACTCATCCCTTCTAAGCCCACTGCTCCTTTTCATTTCCTAATTTCTCTTAAAGGCAATATTACTCTTCTAGTGAACCACGTTCCCGACCCTAAAGTTATCCTGGATGCTACTCTCTCTCACTGCCATCCCTATTTCCAGTCTGTTGCCACTCTAGTCATTTCTACCCCCACCACATCGCTCTTGTTTGTCTCCTTCTTTCTTCTTACAAGGCCACTCCCCTAATTTTTTTTTTTAGCAATTGGGGTTAAGTAACTTGCTCAAGGTTACACGGCTAGTCATGATTTATGTGTGGGTGCTCATTTTCTGAGGCCGGATTCGATCCTGGGTCATCCAAACTCCGAGGCCGGCGCTCTTACTCACTGTAGCCTAGCCGCCCCAGCCACTCCCCTAATTTGGCCCCTTCTCATGGCTCACCTGGATTACTGCAATGGCCTCCTTGACTGCCCAGGTCACCTTCCTCTAAACTTCTATTGCTGTGCTTGTTGGTAGTGCAGACACTCAGTTGTTTCATGTGTCTCTGTCTTCTCTCCCCAGCTAGAAGCTCAGTGGAGATGGGCCTATATTGTCTCCTCTCTAGCCTCCACCTTGCTTACCACATAGCTGGACACTTGGGAGATGTTCAAGATATGTTTATTGGTCAACTCATACAAAAGTCTCATTTTCTTTTTTTACTCCGTGTGAGTGAGAGACAGACAGACAGAGAGACAGACAGACAGAGACAGAGACAGAGTTTTTCTGGGGACCAAGGCAAGTTAAGAAATTTTCTCAGTCACTTGGTTGTTTCTGACAAAGAGCTATGAGGCATATGTAGCTTTACATCAATTTTGCCAGGTGGCTTACATTTTTAAAAAGGTTTTATTAATGTCTTTCATTTTTGTATCACAGTCATTTCTGAAACTACCCCTTCCCCTATCCCCATCTCCTTCAAATTGATCCTGCTCTGAGAACAAAGAAAAACAATTAAGCAAAACCACACCAAGCAATGATTGAGTTTGACGATGTAGACAACACTCTGCCGAAGTAGAAGCCCACCTCTCTGGTGAGGGGAAGGAGTTTTGTTTCATTATCTGTTCTCTGGGACCTTCCCAGTCCAAATAGAGCCCAGAGTTGATGGATATATTTCTTTCTCTGTAAAATGAGGAAGGACAGTACCGATCTCTATTGGCCTTTTCAGCTTGGAGAGTCCAATTCTACAAAAACAAAACCTGGAGTCCCGGCTCTTAGGAGGAGAGGGAGCTTCTTCCAGCAAAAGTTAGCTTTGTAGGGTGGCTAGGTGGCACAGTGAGTAGAGCGCTGGCCCTGGAGTCAGAAGGACCTGAGTTCGGATCCGACCTCAGACACTTAACCCACACAAACAAAAACCTAGCTGTGTGACCTTGGGCAAGTTACTTAACCCCAATCACCCTCCAAAAAGCAAAAAAAAAAAGTTCGCTTTGTGTATCGCCCATAGATTAGCCAATGTTTGGTGAATGAATGAATGAATGAATGAATAAATGAATGAATGATGGAAACCTACTTAGCTTTCAATTTTTCCTAGTGGTTGCTAACAGTGGGGTAAAGCCTATTCCAATTATGTATAGCCTAGGAAATTAATATCCCTAGAACTCCATAAGGAAAGATTCTATGAAATATATGGGTGTCACATGGATGTCTATGAAAATATGGGTGTCATAAGGATGTAAACTACTCCTGTTCTTATAGTACCTGTACACTTTCAACATACTTTTCTGATAATGACCCTCTGAGTGCATTTTACAGATGATGAAACGGACTCACAGAACAGAAAAGACCAAGGTCACCTAGTAGAACAAGTATTATAATTCCCATTTTTACAGATGAAGAGAAAAGAGAAATGACTTGCCTACCTAGCCAACAAGTGTCAGTAGTCAAAGTCTGAACTAAAATCTCCAGTTTTCAGGTCCTATACTCATTCTGCTACACCATAAAGCAGACTATCAAGAAGATGCCGCCCACAGTCTGAGCCCCTGGAGATGGGTCAGCCCCCCTGTCTAGAGCCACAATTATAGGCAGGGGCAAACCAAATCTCAAGATTTTCAAATCATTTATTCTTGTGTTATCTCATTCCAATAATAGTTACCTGTTGAGTAGACCCTCCCTATCCAACCCCATTCCCCAGTGACTCTGTGTCCCTCTTTGTTAAGGAAACATTCAAAGACAATGGATTGTCTCAGCTGGGAAGAAGGTTTCTTGGGACAGGTATACCCTCTATGCCTGGAAGGCCCTTGGTGCATTTCCAAAATGCTCTAGGACTTGAGAGGCACAGAAGAGGAAATTCTAGGAATACCATGTAAATCTTAATATGACTTTGTTTCGAGGGAGGCCTTGCATTACTCTGGGGGCTTTGCCCAGACCCAGAGCCACAGCAGGGAAGGTATAGCACAGGTTTGGGATTAAAGGAATTGAGGTCAAAGCTTTCCTAACAAGTCCACTTCTAAAGCTTTCCTAGTTTAGACAGGTCCCCCAAATTTCACCCTTTCTGAGTTCCTGAGCCAGATTCTGGAAAAGTCTCAGGAGGGGGCCAGGTTCAGGAAAAAGCAAAAAATACAACTTTTAGCATTCGAATTGCCCAGGGCATCCCAACTCAGCTGCTAAATGGAATCTGTGAGGAAATGGTACCATCTTATGGCCAATGAGGGGAAAACACACACAGGAAAGGGATGAAGGGATATAGGAAGGAAAGAAACATGTTTGCGTAGAGGCTGCAGAAGAGAGGGGATCAAAGGAAGGAAGTTGGGAGTGGGTTGGAGGGAGGGGAATAACACTGTAAGGAACAAGGTGATGGATGGAGAGAACCATCTCAATGCAGAACTTTGAATTTCCAAACTTGACATGTTTCCCAGGAATATTCCAGTCAGTGGAAACAGCAATGGATTTGGTGCCAGAGGAAATAGGGTCTAATCCTAGCTCTGCCATAAGCTGTCTGTGTGACTCTAGCTATGTCACTAACCTCTCTCCACCTCAGTTTCCTCACTTGTCTAATAAGGGAATTGCCCTCAACTGGGACCAGAGATATAGTGGGAACCAGTTAAGCAAACATAAAGTGATCATTTACAACTTAGCACAGCACCAGGGAGTCCAGTGTAGAGATCAGCTGACTCCCAAAGGCCCCATTGGAACTAAGCTGTTTTGTCCAGGATCTAGACAACAGTTCTAACCTGAGCTTTATCAACACTGCTGTCTGAATCACAAGCTTGAACCTCTTCCCAGAAGGCAAAAGCTGGTCCTTCCCATACCTCTTCCCATTTGGAGCTTGCACTATTCCCCTTGCCCCAAACCATACATGTGAATAGCATTGGCAGGTTTGCAAAGCACTTTAGGAACGTCATCCCATCTGATCCTTACCACAGCCTTGTGAGGAAAGTGCTAGATTTAGCCCAATTTTACCAATGAGGCAACCAAG
This sequence comes from Gymnobelideus leadbeateri, assembly GCA_011680675.1. Taxonomy (NCBI): domain Eukaryota; kingdom Metazoa; phylum Chordata; class Mammalia; order Diprotodontia; family Petauridae; genus Gymnobelideus; species Gymnobelideus leadbeateri. Next base: position 362,731 of record WOXC01002879.1, read on the forward strand.
GCTCCAAGGGGTTAAATGAATGAACTCAAGAGATTTCAGTGCTAGGCTCACAGTCTTTCTCTCCTCCCCAACTTCTGCCCTTACATTAGGAGACTTCAAAATGTTGATACTCCCTCAAATATCCTTACTCATAGTTCCATGGTGTTCATTTCCCATGGCAACACACAGAGGGGGTCATTCCCTTGAGCATGCCATCACCCACAAATGCTCCCCCCATGTCCATGCTCATGAACATCTGGTCACAATCTGTTGTCAATCAACCTCTCCCGCCTTGCCACCCCTAACACTCTTCTTTGTCCTTGTCTGGACCTCCTTCAGTTCTTTCCCTGGTCATCACCCCCATACTGGCTACATTCTTCTTCCTTCCCCATCTTGACCCCTTGGTGAAACAGTTCAACTCCATACCGTCCTCTTCTCTTGAATAATTTCCCCCCTTATCTTATCACTAATCTTGGCCTGCCAACTATCTGTGCTGGATTAATCCCACCATCTTCTGCCTTGACTCCTACTCATATGCTGCAGATGAAGGTGGGGAAAATCAGGAAACCACACTCACTGTATCCACTACAAATTTGTTATGTAATCTCATGGGCCCTCACTACTCCAAGAAAATCCTTTTATACCTCCCTACCTTTCCCACTCACCATAGTGGCTTTTCCAAACCTTTTTTAGCCCTTCTCATATCCGCTATGGCTCCCCTGCACCCTACTCTCAAAGCTGAGAACTTTGCTTCATATTCCACTGAAGCCATTTGCCAAAAGCTTCCTCTTAGACAGCACAATGAGTGGATATGATGCTGGGCTTAGGGTCAGGAAGTTGAATTTTCCTGAGTTCAAATCCAGCCTAAGACACTTACTAGATGTGTGACCTTGGGCAAGTCACTTCACCCTGTTTGCCTTAGTTTCCTCATCTGAGAGCTAGAGAAGGAAGTGGCAAACCACTCCAGTATCTTTGCCAAGAAAACCCCCAATGGAGATATGAAGAGTTGGACACAAGAACAACAAAATGGGGATAGTAACAGCACCTAGGTGCCAGGATTTGTTGTGAGGATCAAATGAGGTAGACAGTATTTGGAAAGCACTTAAACATAGTATTTGGCACTTAGTAAATATTAGTTCTCATGATTATTATTCCATCCTCCTCAGCTTGAGCCTTCTTCCATCTTCTCCTTCAGCTGTATTGCACATGAAGAGGTAGCCCCTTTCCCTAATAAGACAAACACGTCTACAGGCACAAGTGATCCCGTTCCATCCTGTCTTTGCCGGCAGATTTTCCCCTCTCTCCTCCCTATTTTCTCATTTATCTTCATGCTTTCCTGGTTTGTTGACTTCTTCACTATTGCCTCTCTCCCATCCTCAGAAAAGTCAATTCATCCATTCATCCCCACTTGCTATCGTCCCATTTCTCTCCTCTTTTTTTGACTAAACTCTTTCAGAAGGTCACTTACAATGGTGCCTCCATTTCCTTTCTTCTCACTCTCTTCTCAACTCTCTGCACTTTAGCCATTGAATTGAAAATGCCCCTCCAAAGTTAATAGCAACCTTGACATGGCCAAACCCAGCAGCCTTTTCTCAGTCCTTCTTGACCTTTGTGGCTTTGATGTTTTCAATCACCCTCTTCCCTCTAGTTTGTTTCACTACTTCTTGAGCCCCCCAATGTCCGCTGTTCTGGGCCCTCTTCTCTTCTCCCTCCATACTGTTTCACTTGGTGATTTTATCAGCCCCAATGGATTCCATTTCATCTCTATGCTGATGGTTCTCAAATCTGCTTACCCAGCCCTAACCTCTTTATTGACCTCCTTTTGCATCTTGGACTGGATTTCCTGTAGACATCTGAAACTCATAACATCCAAAAGCAAACTCTCATTTTCTTTCCTTTCCAACCCTTCCCTATTATGGTCACAGGTACCACTATCCTCCCAGTCACTTGGACTTGACTCCTCAGACTCTCTTAGAAACCCCTCCCTCCCAAAGCCAATCTGTTGCCAAGGTCTATTGATCTTACTGTCATTAATATTTCTTATAGACTCCCTCTTCTCTCCCCTGAAACCATCATCCCCTCCTGCCTGGACTATTACAATAGCAGCGGATGGCTTGTCCTGCCTCAAGTCTGTCCCCATTCCAATCCATTCTCCACTCAGCTGCCAGTGAACTCTGACCATGTCACTCGCCTACTCAATAAACTCTAGTGACTCCCTATCACATCCAAGATCAAATATAAACCCCTCTGTTTAGCAAAGTATTGCCCCTCAACTTTCTAATCTTTTTGTGCCTCATATTTGGGGCTCATCCTCAACTTTGAGATCCAGGGACACTGGCCTCCCTACTGTTGCTCAACAAGATACTCCATCTCCCTCCTGTGGTCATTTTCCTTGACAATCCCCATGCTCCCAGTCTCCACCTCCTGGCTTCCCTAGCTTCCATCAAGGCCCAGTTCAAATCTTACCTGTTACAGGATGCCTTTCTTGTTCTTCCTTAATCCTAGCACCTTCCCTCTGCTAATTATCTCGCATTTAGCCTATGTATATGTTGTTTACACATACACATAGTTGTTTGCATGTTGTCTCCTGTATTAGACTGTGAATTCCTTGAGGGCAGGGACCATATTTTTTTACCCTTCTCCATATCCCTAGCACTTAGTATTTAGTAGGCACTTAATAAATATTTCTTGGGGCAGAGCCAAGATGGCGGATTAGAAACAGCATTTCCAATGTGCTCTGCCCCACAAAAATTTCAAATAATGTGAAAGGGGACTCCAAACAACTTCTGGAGCCACAGCACCCACAGAATGGCATAGAGAAGCTAACCCCCTGCTGAGGACAGCCCAGCAGCCCTGCAGGGAGTGGCCAGCGCAGCACTCTGAGAGCAGGCAGCACATCGAGCTGGGAACAGACAGCACAGTGCTCAGAGCTAAGCCCAGGTCCGCGGTTTTAGCCTCAGGGCGGCCAGACCTTCAGCCGGCTGGAGAGACCCCAGAACACCAGCAATTGTGGCGATTCCAGAATTATCAGCACAGATATGCCTAGGACAAAGTGAGAGGTTAGTGCCCTATGGACTTTGGCACCAGTATTTGGGGAACACGTTGGCTTCCTCCCCTGGGGGCTAGAAGCCGCTGAGGAGACACACTATTTTGTAGTTTTCAGAGGCAGCTCCAGTTCCTGGCCTGCAAATTTGTAGGGAGATCCAGCGATCAGTCTTGGGGGATAATCGCTCTTGCTTTAACCTCCCTGGATCTGGACTGTGATCTAGGGTGGAAGTCATGGGTGGGTTTACAGCTTGCCAGAACGGAAGTTGCCCCCCACACGTTCAGGACGAAAATTCCTCTAGCTGGCCTTAAAGCCATAGTGTGGCAACAAGCCCAAAAGTCAAGTAATTAAGCGGCAACATGCCAAGGCAAAGGAAACATAAAAATGCAACCCTACACTCCTATTTTGGGGGCATAGAGCAGGAAAAGGACTGTGAGGTCAGAAGTCCTGCTCCAAAAGCCCCAGGGGAAAACATGAGCGGGTTGCAGGCCATAGAGCACCTTAAGAAGGACTTTAAAAATCAAATAAGAGAAGTAGAGGAAAAATTGGAAAGAAAAATGAGAAGGATGCAGGAAAAGTATGAAATGAGGGTCAACAGCCTGACTGAGGAAAACAACACCTTAAAAAATAGACTAACTCAAATGGCAAAGGAGGTCCAAAAGGGCAATGAGGAGAAGAATGCCTTAAAAAGTTGAATTTGCCAGATGGAAAAAGAATCTCAAAAGCTCACTGAGGAGATTCATTCATTCAGAGTTAGACTAGAGGAAATGGAAGCTAGTGACTTTATGAAAAATCAAGATACTATTAAACAGATCCAAACAAATGAAAGATTAGAAGGCAATGTGAAATATCTCATGGGAAAAACCATTAACCTGGAAAATAGATCCAGGAGAGATAATTTAAAAATTATTGGATTACCTGAAAGCCATGATCAAAGAAAGAACCTAGAAATCACCCTTCAAGAAATTCTCAAGGAAAATTGCCCTGATGTTTTAGACCCAGTTGGGGAAATACAGGTTGAAAGAATCCACCAATCGCCTCCTGAAAATGATCCCAAAAAGAAAACTCCTAGGAATATTATAGCCAGGCTCCAGAACTCCCAGATCAAGGAGAAAATACTACAACCAGCCAGGAAGAAACAATTTCAATATTGTGGAAACACAATCAGAATAGCCCAGGACCTGGCAGCTTCTACACTGAGGGATAGAAGAGCATGGAATGTGATATTCCAGAGGGCAAAAGAGCTGGGATTGAAGCCAAGGGTCACCTACCCAGCAAAACTGAGTATCTTGTTTCAGGGGAAAATATGGTCATTCAGTGGAATAGAGGACTTTCAAGCATTCTTGAGGAAAAAACCAGAGTTGAATAGAAAATTTGACATTCAGATGCAAGAAGCAAGAGATGCTTGAGAAGGAAAATCAAGGAATCAAGAAAAAGAAATCAAAAGGAACTTATCAAAGTTGGACTATTTACATTCCTACATGGAAAAACAATAACTGTGTTCGATGAAACCTCTCTCATTATGAAAATAATTGAAGAACGGTACATGGCATATGTTCACAGGTATACATGGATAGAGCACACAGGTTGAATTTGATGGGAAGGGATGATTCTTTTTTTTTTTGGAGGGCAGTTGGAGTTGGGTGACTTGCCTGGGGTCACACGGCTGGGTTTTTGTTTGTGTGTTGGGTGTCTGGGGCCGGAACCGAGCTTGGGTCCCTCTGACTCTGGGCCCAGCGCTCTGCTTGCTGTGCCACCTAGCCGCCCCAAGGAAGGGATGATTCCTAAGGGGTGAAGTCAAGAGGTGAAAGAGGAAAGTGGCAAGAGGAGATGAAGAGAGACAGGGTAGGGTAAACTATCTCATGTAGAAGTGACAAGGGGAAGTAGTTGCAGAGGAGGGGAAGAACAGGAAGGCAAAAAGGCAAAAGCATATTCTCATTGAAGTTGGCTCAAGGAGAGAATCACATATATACTAAATGCAATATCTTACCCTCACTCACTCTCCTGAGTAGGGGAAAGGGGGATGAGAGAGTGGATGATGGAGGGGAGGGAATTCTGGGGGGAGGGGAGGTTGGAAGTACCCACTATCAAAGAGGGACAGGATCAAAGTAGGGAATGGACCAAGTGGGAGGTGAGATGGGTGGGAGGGAAATATAAGCAGTCTTTTACAACATATCTAGTATGGTAATGTTTTGCATAGCTATACATGTACAACACATACTGAATTGCTTATCTTCTCAGAGGGAGTGGGTGACAAGGGAGGAAGGGGATGGATCTGAAAATCAAAGTTTTAAAATTAAATGTTTCATAAGATGTGCAGGCACTGGGGCTCAGAGATTCACCTTGCCAGAATGGCAAACTCGAAGGGGGTATGGGAGAAGATATGGGAGAGAGCAGATTGGATGAGGGGATATCTAGTGGGACTGCTATTCTGGGGTGGTGGGTAGGGAAAAATGGGGGAAAATTGTAACTCAAAATCTGGTGGAAATGAATGATGTAAACCAGAAGTTAATAAAGCATTTGTTTAATTAAAAAAAGTGGAAAAAATAATAGTATTAAAAAAATAAAATAAATATTTCTTGATGAGCTGACTGAGGAGAACAAGGCTCAGAGATGTTAAATGATTTGCCTAGGGTCACAAAGCTAATGTCTGAGACAGGATTCAAACATAGGTCCTTGGTTCTGAGTACTAATTCCAGCAGTTATACCTCATCACTTCTCACACTCTGGCTATATTTCCACCAAACTGGACAACTCACCTTTCCTTTAATGCAGCCCCTCAACTTTCCCCCTCTGCTCAAACTCCCTTACCAACACTACCACAGTGCACCCCCTTCCCATTTTTACTTGTTGAAATACTAGTCCTTCTTCAAAGACAGGTTCAAAAGCTTCCCTGCTCTTTCTAGCTGAAAGTCAGGGAACCCTCCCTGGACCACTGTTAGCACTTCAATTAGCCTTGATCACACCCCACCTTTTATTGGAGATATTTGTGTATCTTATCTCTCTTACTAGACTGTAAGCTCCCTGAGGGCAGAGAATAGGCTTTATCTAGGTAGGAGGGACTAGGTATATCTCTATGAGTACCTGGCACAAGATTTTGTAATGGGGGCACCTAGTCCCAACAACCACATCCAAGCTGCACTCCTCTCAGTGTGAACGGAAGGAGGAGGGCAAATTAGAATAATGTTTTGAGACTTGGGAGTCCTTCTTATCTTGTGATGCTCACAGTGAGGGGATGGGAAAAATGCCATGTTATGTGGAATATTAGTAATGAATCATGAAGAAAAAGGCATCTAAAATAGAAAATCTCAGTGGAAGTGCTCATCAAAGCATACTCAGAGCCATCAAAAGTATAACTTACAACACGAGAAACTTTCAGAGAAGGAAAAGCAGTGATTAGAAGATGAAATAGCTAAGAATATCAGAAAGGCCACATTAAGTTCATCATCCAGTTAATTTAATTAATGGGATCATAGACTTTGAGCAGGAAAGGGCCTTCAAAGTCATCCTGTCCAACCTCCTTATTTGGCAGATAAGAAAACTGAGGCCCAGAAAGGTGAAGTTACCTGTCCAAGGTCACTCAGGTAGTGAGTTGATCTTGAACCCAGATCTTATAGCTGTCAATTCAGTTCTCTTTCTACCACATCAATGTTGTCAAGCACCTATTATGTGCAAAGCACTGGGCTGAATGTTAGCAACCAATATAATGACAAAAAATGGAACCATCCCTGCATGGATGGAGGTTACCTTCTACTGGCTTTACTCTATGTAAGGCATGGCATGCACAGCCCTACTGAGACACACAGTGATGTGTTTACCGTGGACTAAGGTGACAGAGGCTCCCCAGATGGCAGCTGTGCCCTTGCTTTCCCCATCAGTGTCATCTCTGAAGATTTTTCTGTAGTTTGCCCAGCTGTGTCACAGCTGGAGCCCCAATTCATGGGGCTCAAGATAATAATAATAAAAAAGTAAAGTATCATAGAAAATCCTGGCTCCTGAAATCAGCCTTCTCCTGCGGATAGCTAGCCCTGCCCCGGCGGCTCTGTGAAGTGGCTTAGTGCTAAGGGCAGGGACTGAGATCCCATGCCATCACTTGTGGTGCCAAGCACTAAAGAATGAGAGGAAAATGGAGACAACTAATAACTAGAGGGCAGAAAAGCCTGTCCTTGGCAAATGAATAATGTGACAGAGAATAAAGGGCCTTATTTTCCTAGGGCATAAGGGTAATTTTGTCCTCAGACACTGCAATCCTTAAATGCAACTCTGGAGGGTGAGCTGGCTCTGCCTTCCTCACTGTGTCGGCAAGGAAGGCAATAAGCAGATGATGCATCCCTATGGTAACCCAGTGCAAGGAGTCTGGCTTGAACAGTCTGGCAATGAGTGAAGAAATGGGTTTGAAATCAGATAAGGAGGGGGCCCATAGCCAGGACCCCTGACCCCGTCTTGGGGGAGTGAGATAGACAGGATAGCGAGTCTGACATCACGAAGGGGTAGACCTCCTCCAATGAGCCATGAGCTGCTGCCCAGGGCCTGACCTAGTGTAATCTCTAGGGGACATGGATCCTACTTCTGGTCATAAGATATATGGTTCCTTTCAGATAACTAGCATTTTACCTTTTTAGAACACTTAAAAGTTTACTGAGTTCACAATAAGTGTGTGAGGTAGGTAGTGCCAATACTGTTAAACATCATTTTACAGATTTGGAAATTGAGTCTGCTGCAGTATGAATGGTGGACTTGGTTGTCGGGGTAGAAATGTCGGGAACCTTGGGGGGAAGCAGCCATTTTCTTCTTGAGTTTGTGAGGGAGGAAGGAAACCGGGCATAGTTTGCAATGTACCCTAGGTTTTGGGGAAGAACTGGGCTTTTCAAAGGGTTCAGAAGAAGGTTAGGTAGAATAAATGCTACACGGAATAAAAAGCTACAGGTTAAGTTAGCCCAGAGGGATGGTGTTCTCAAGAATGGAAATATGAGGACAAATAGAAAAATAAAAGACTTTCAATGAGGAAAAAAAACCCTAAATTGTCTGAAGCAAGGCTTCTATGCCTTAATCCTATAGACATCTCTCCACTTTGTCCAAATATTTTTAAATGTATAAAATCAAATACATAGAATTTCAAAGGAAAATGATTATATGGAAATGCATTTGACAAAATATTTTTTAAAAGAATTGATGGACCCTAGATGAAGGACAACTAGACTTCAAAAAGCATTGTTATAGATGCACAGGACATGCACCAAAAAGAATGCCTCCATTGTCAAAACAGGAAAGGCAGTGGAATGTGTGAACTGTGGACCAGTAAGCTAGATGAATTCTTGGAAAAATCCTCTAATATATTATTAAAAAGATGGTTAATGAATATCTAGAAAAGGAAGCAGTGATCACAAAATGTCAATATGACTTCAGCAATACTAGGTCATGATAGGATACTTTAATTTCTTTTTTTGATAGGATTAGTGCATTAGTAGATTAGGGGATGCTATAATAGATATAGTTTACCTTAATTTTAGACAAGATTTGCCATTTCTCATGCTTTCTGTCAATCTGGTGGATTTGGAACTAGATGTCAACTTGTGAGGAAGTCTATAGTGGAGTGCCTCTGCTTGTTTTGGTACTATTTATCATTTTTATCAGTGACTTGGATAAAGAAATAGATAGCATGCTTATCAAATATGAAGATGACGCAAAGCTAGACAATAACTAATTCTGACATCTGTCAGGATCCAAAAAAATTTTTGCACAATTAAATGCAATGGACAAATGTAAAGGCTTATACTTGGGTTTCAAGACAGGGAAAGCATGTCCAGCAATCAGTTCATCTAAAGGTCTGAGGATTTGATAATAATAATAGCTAGCATTTGTGAATCACTTTATAGTTTTCCTCACAACTCTGAGAGGTAGGTGCTATTATTATCCTTAGTTTTACAGATGAGGAAACTGAGGCAGGTGGTGACATAAGTGACTTGCCCAGTGCCTGAGGCTGGATTTGAACTCAGGTCTAGTGCCTTATTCACTGTGCCACCAAACTGCCTTGAAAAGGAGGGAACTGAAAGCTCACAATATATTCTTTGTTTTGTTTTTGGATCTCAGTGTACGAAACAGTAAGGAAATTCCCTTTGCACCTACTTTGCAACTTTTTAGAGAGTTCCTGGGGCACTAAAAGGTTAAGCGACTTATCTAGAGTCATATCCTAGTACTGAAGGTATCTTCTCATGTCTGGGGTTGGCTCATTATACCACACTACCTCTTGATAGAAGTTAATAGTGTGATATGGCAGCCAAAACCCTAAAGTGAGCTCAGGCCTCATTGAGAGACATCCTTTTCAGAAACAAGAGGGGGAGTTTCACTGTGCTCTGCCCTGGTCGGACATCCTTTGGAGTATTGTGTTCAGTTAAGGGGGCCGCATTTTAGGTAAAAAACATGAATAGACTGCAGCAACCAGGAGAGTGGCCAGACATTATCATGTCATAAGAAGATTGGCTGGAGGAAGCGGGAATGTTTAGTACAGAGAAGATTTAGGAGGGATGTGAAAGCTGTCTTCGAAGGACTATAATGTGAAAGAAAGATTCAATTTATTCTGTTTGACCCCAGAAGGTAGAACCAGGAGCAGTGGAAGGAAGTTTCCAAGAGGCAAATATAGGCTTGATGCCGGGAAAACCTTAACTCTGAGCTATCCAAAAGTGGAAGGGCCTTCTCTGGAAGAGATGACTTCCCTGGAGGTCTTCAAGCAAAAGTTGGATGACTGCTTCTTAGAGGGGCCTCCTATTCTGTTATCGAGAATCCTTATGCAGGTACTGGTTGGACTGAATCACTGAGGCACTTCTTAACTCAGATGGAATAGGATTTTGTGAGGCTAAGAAACTTGCCTAACACTAGTCAGCTAATAAGTGCCAAAGCTTGGATTCAAATCCAGATCTGACTCCCATATGTCCAGTATTCTTCCTATTATACTATACAATCTCTCTCTCTCTCCAGAGGCAATAGAGCTAAGGAAATGCCTTCACTACTCAAGTTTGTTTGGCCCGAGGGTTGAAGTAGCTATGTGCTGTCCCAGCAAAAAGCTTTTATTAGGACTAATCTTTTCTTTATGATATTGTCAATGTAGGGAACTCCTAGTGTGGAAACTTTTCCACTGATGCTGATCTGTGACCTACCATCTTAGAGTGCTTAAGACAGGTTAAGTGACTTGCCCATGGTTACGTTGCTAAAAATGTATCGGGGTGACAATAGAACCCAGGTCTCTCCCCACTATACCACACTGTCTCTCAGTAGTAACAAGTTAATGATAGATCACATTTCCATGCTACTTAGAGGTTTACAAAGTGCTTTCATAAAACAGCTGTGTGCAGTAGGTAATGCAAGTATTTGCCACCACTCCTACTAAGCTATAGTTCCTTATCACGACAAACCTGTCAAATTGGTACTGCTATTATTATCACTCGCTTATTTTACAGATGAGGAAACTGAGGCCTAAAGAGGTTAAGTAATTTGCTCAGGGTCACATAGCTAGTAAGGGGCAGAGCAGGGATGTGAACCCTACTTAGTCTCTTGGTATAAACCCAGTCTTTGCCACTAGACTAGGTTCTATTCACTTCAATAAAGTAATGTTTTTCACAGCAACAGTTCCTTCAGATCACTGCCAGGTGGCATACTTGGCCCAGCAGAAGCTTCCTGATCCAAGCCTCCCAGAGCCTAAATCTCACCTAGCTGCTGATAGCCTGAGCCTGGTGGCTAATCTGACCCTGTCTCACACCACACCCCATCCTAATGGTCCTTGGTTCTGTTGCCCTAGGCACTGCTTAGCCCTCTAAAATCTTAGCTCTGCTCAGTCCCTGATTAGACACTGAAATGTGCCTTGGAATCAGCAGGATAGGGTTGGGGTAGTGGGAGTGAGAGGATACCAAAGGCACCTCTCAGGAAAGCTGCGAAACCCTCATTAGCTTTCATTTGAAAGAGCTGCCTCAGGCATATCTCTAATTGGGAGGAACCGAGCCCCATTTTTGAGCAGCTTTAATTGAATTCACTTAGGGCCACATTTCCTAATGCAAGGCCTTGAGGAGCTACCTGGATGAAAAATGACTGGCTCTTGTTTTTGCTTCATTTCTAGCCATGTCCCAGCTACAGAGGCAGTCAACATGCAGGATAACACAGCTGAGTCAGAAGAAAAAAAATCCTGTCCACTAGCTTAGGAATGGGGCGGGGGGCAAACTCAGAACCTACAGACTGCAGCTTGGCAGGCACCTGCACCTGCACCTGCATCTGCACCTGCTCACGGGGGGAGGGGACAAGCAGGGGAAGATTCTGCCTGCAACCACAGGCATCCTTTAAGGAATCTGGAAGCGCAGGCTCTGTTCCTGGTCCTAACTGACAGGGAGACCTCTGGCAAGTCCCCATACATCCCTAAGCCTGTAAAGTAAGGAGAAACTGGTTCCCACTGTGATATCCACTAGGGAGGGGGGAATGGCCAAACCATCAATCTCTCTATGGTTCTATAATATCATCATTATTCCTCCTGAGGAAGCTACAGTGGTTAAAACCATGCTGGAGCTACAGGCCTCACAGTCCTTTCCCTCCCCCCTGCCTGGATTGATTTCCTAATAGAATGGGAAATGAGTCAAACCTGCTGCTTTTGCTAATTAAAATGATCTTAGAGCTGAAGGAACATAGTGGCCACCCATGGTTGGGGGCGGTAGATGGGGGGGGGCAGTTAATTCATTGTGCAGGAAAACAATTTCCTGGGACTCCTGAAGCCTCTGAGGCTCCTTTGTCCCCCACATTGGTATAAGCTAATTCACTGGTTTTTTAGGTGGGTTTCTCTTCTAGTTTGCAAAGGTTGCCACTGAAGAATTCTGGGAGAATTTGAGGAACTTTATAGCATAAAGATATATGAAGGGATCCTCAGAAAGGTCACTCCACTGATATTCTAAATTCTTCACTGGCAGGAAACCAAAACAAGAATGTTCCAAGGCAGTGGTCACCCTACCTTAGTCAACCCCCTGCAATCTTCATGGGGGGGGGGGTAGATGGGCAAATTTTCACATTCTCTCCCCACCCCGCTTTTGTGAGGGAAAAGAAATAAGAACTCCCAATATAATCACTTCCTACCCCCACCCTTGCTCCCCTTACCAGTAAGTACTTTGGCTAATAGAATTTGTGATGACAGTAAAGAGAAATAGTTCCACTTCTGTACAGGAGGGTGTGTGTGTGGGGGTGGTGGTGGAAGGGTAGGTACTGCTTCTACCACAAAGAGGAGCTAAGGCAGGCCACTGGGAGAGAAGCCATAAGCATCACTAAAGAGGGAAAGTGAGTACTCTGAGAGAGGAAAAAGAAGCAGGGCCTGGGCTAGAGGGTGAGGACCCAAAGAGCAATAGATGGGGACAGAAATGTGCAAATGAAGGCTGTGATCCAAACAAAGCAAAAGGCCAAATTGTTAGGTATTTAATTTTCCCATATCCATTTCAGAGTAAAAATAGGGAGAAATATTTAGGTAAACATGATATAATTGGGCATTTTATTTAAATTGTTACCTTCTCATAATTGACCACTTTTGGTCCTCTTTTGATAGCAAGGAGAGGGACAAGGGGAAAGACAGAGCCTCTCTCTCTGTGATGGGGGGGGGGAAACAAATAAACATGGCAGACCTCCCAACGTTTTCCAGGGACAGCTGTTTACCTTGAACTGAGTTGAGAGAAACACAAGTGGTATATGTAACTGCAAACATCTGTTACTGAATTTTTTGGTGTTTTAATATTTTTTTGAAAGGTTGGGTATGTAGGGGAAGGAATGATGACCACTTTAACATAGAAGCCTTCCTTCATTCTCTGGGGATTCTTTATATACAACTGCAGATCACAGGGCACCACAATCTCCAAAGAATTAAAATTATGGGTCATCCAAAGGGCAGTGGAGAAGATATGGTGGCTGTGAGCAGGCTATAGCACATTACCAACAATGACTCACACACACAAGGGGCATAAAATCCATCATCCAGAAAATGCACAATCAAAAAAGGTGTCAAATCAGGAATAAGTTATGAACAGTTTTGAGTATTGCATTGATGTCCACAGACTACTGAAGGCTGCAGAGGAAGGCCTGCAGCACACTGGGCATATCCTTCACAGAGGATTTATGGGAAGGTGAAGAATTGTACAGTATAAGAAAGCCAATGTAGGTGGTGCTCTGCCCCCATGTAGAGGGTACTCACAGTGAGATCACAGGTCCAATGTAGCAGAGAATTCCAAGATTCTAGTGAGTGCGATGCAGATTCTTCACTATTAATGTAGCCCTCAAAGAATGCTCAATTTCTATAAGGATATTTGATTCAAAGCTTTAAAGAATATGAATCAATTCCTAAACATAATCTTAATTAGTACTTACTGCAGAAAAGACCAGTCCTCCAATATGAAGGCACACTGATACCCCCACCTGAGTCCTAAACATTTTCATATGCTCTCATGCTCCAAAGTTAGTAATTTGAGTTTTCTCACTTTACAAATAAAAAGAAACTAGTGGAGTGATCTTGGAGTAGAAAAATCTTACAAAATGAGAGTAAATATATTCTGAAACATTTTCACAAGTGGACTTTGAACACAGGGTAAAGGTAGATGAACCATACAATGAGCAGCACAAGGTTAGTAAGAACAGCAGTCTCAAAGTTTATACCCATACACCCATAAATGATCAAGTGTGGTCAATTATAAGGTATTATAAAGTTGCAGCCTTTTTATTCTAGTACCCAGAGAATGCCAGTTATTGAACATGGTATCTCCATAATTGTTGATCACAGAGTTTCAACAAGAACAAAAATAAATACAATTTCTATGTTGTCTTTGGCATGTTGTAGATTCAAAGTAAGAGCTGTTTATCAGCAGCACTGCACAAGGAAACACAAACTGTAGAATGCACTACTGGAGTCAGCCTTACAAGGAGAAGAATGTAGTACAATGCAAACTTGAATGTCAACATGTACAGTGCTTTAAAGAAAACATTTTAAAATTAAGCAAAATAAATATGATATAAACTCCATCATATATTTATAGAAGGAAATAAGAACTACAATATCTAAACACTGGGGACCATAGCGGTTTGTAAGTACCATAGCATGTACATTAAATTGCATACAACTTCCACTTAATGCCCTTTCTGTACTGAGAACTGCAGTACAAACATGCCAGTACAATACTTAGTCGAATCGGAGCATCAGTGCAAAAATGCCAAAGTGCTTGAGAAATGTCAACAAAGCAACACAGAGATCCTCACATAACTAATGTGTTTGAGAGTCTACTGAACTCACGGATAACAGAACGCTTCCTCTGGCAAAGAACACATTCTCCTCAAACTTTTGTACTCTGGGGGATTTAGCCGAAAAGTCATTTTTGTTTTGGAAAGGTCAGCATGAAAACATTTAAGTGAAGGGTAAAGATAATGCATGTGACATCCTTAAAACTTGTTTCTGTGGAGAAGTGTTTTCATCAATTTTAGGTGCTCAGTAAAGATTTGCTGAACTTAGGTGAATTCCTGAGGCTTAAAAACAATTAGATGTCACACAACGTGAAACTTACACTTTCGTTCAATTTTTTTTTTTAATACACAGTAACTTTGGAAGGATGACTTGAGAAAAAAGATTCAAATATTTAGAACACAATCTAAATAACATTAACATAGAGGGCAGAAAGAGGCAATTACATCTAAAAGGCCATAGTATATGACAAATATTTGATTTTAAGATGTTAATACACATTAGCAGGTAGTATAACGCCTACTAGTATGGCATCACACAATTAGCTACTTAATAAATGTCTTCAAATAGTAAATTAGTTGACATAATTAGACAACTAAAGGAAAGAACTCTAGTCACCAAAATAAATCTTGTTGTATTTGTGTTTGCATATGTGTCTGTCTCTTAGGGTTGGTGATTCTAGTACAGTATCCTAAATAGGGCATTACATAAATCTTTCTAAGTGTTTACCTCAAAAACTGCTTACTCTCCAGTAACTAGGAGGTGGCATCTTGCATATATGATGTAAGCAAACTTAACTTTGAGAGGATTTAGCTTTTGTCCTTAATTGTGTTTTGTTTCAACTCTAGGGAATCCTATGATATCAAGGTAAAGTGTCAATATCAACATTCAGGAAACACAACTCCGTTCATATCCATGGGAATAAGTAACCCGATGGAATTCAGGTGATCAAAGTCACAGGATGTTGCTGAGCGTCATCACTTTATTTTTTAATTACATAATGCATTTGAATAAAATATAGTAACAATAAAACCAGAAAGAGCACATGCTCAGAAGTATGGTGTGGGCTGCTGACATCCTCCTATATGAGATGGCAAATACCACAACACATACACATATATGGATATGTATCATATATAATTAAATGTGACATTTAATTATATATAATATATAAAATCATAAATATACGCATATATATATATATAGTTATTCCGCAAATGCACGAATCAGCTGAAATTTAGGATGCATTTTTAAATGGTAGTTGGTCCATCTAGGTTTAGTATTGTTTGCAACCTCACTGAAAAAGTACTATCAGAACAGGACCTCTATGTCCCAAGGACTAGCTCAGTGGACAGAGCATTACACTCGAGAAAAGAGGAAGATGAGAGCCCACACTTAAAACATGAAAGTTTTAAAAACATTTCTGGAAACTTAAGCTTCCAGTGCCAATCCACTGTCATAACTTCTCAGGCCTGTTTGTAAAATCAGGACAGTATTGCAGGAAGCATTGTAAGGAATTAGAAACACTAGTGGATCTTCAATGTACGTTTCTCCGATGACAGAAAAGCTTTCAAATAATCCATAGATTTCAAAGTGGAAGAAGGGATGAAGCTGAGCAAAGCAAAAGCACCTTAGGGCAGCTGACCAGGGGATACACTCCCAGGTAGGACTGGATCTTCCCTGTGGGGCAACCCTTCATTTTCATTTTCACTTGAGAGTTAAATGATCTAATAAGCCTTTATCATTTAAAAATGCAAATTCCTTAGTGTTAGTCACTTACACATTAATGTGAATTTATTCAACAAGATTGCATTCCTCCCAATATTTGCCACACTGAGAGAATGGTAATTTGGACTGAGGGGATGGGAGGTAGAAAATTTTGCATCATGGAACCCTTTTGGGGGGTAAGTCAAGGTAGGGGTATCCCTAGGAACAACTGTGGGACACATGAGAACACCAGCAGAGCATCATGCAGAGGTGGTTGACAAGTACAGACAGGGAAGTGGATGACAAGGATAATCTTGGTCAATTTCAAAACTCTTTGCCCAGATGGAGGAAAAAAGACAGTGGGCAGGGGTAAGGGAGGGGAGGGGAAGAGGAGGACTCTTTTCTTTTGCCTTTTCACTCTGTCACATGGTCTCTGTTCCCAGAACGTAGAACTCAAGACTAGTACTTCAGTACACCTACATTCTAGGTTAAAGAGGCGTTTGAGAGCTAGACTGGGCATCTAATCACCTTCTAGGGAACACTATATTGATGGAAAATGCATTTGAATCTTCAACTACCTTACAAATGAACTTTCAGAACACAATCTGTTTTTAGGCTGGGGAATACTTGTACATGTGAAAGCTCTATGAGCTCACTGGAAGAAAGCTGTTATCAAATCTACATTTTTACTGTGGAAAATGTTTCATTGTTTTGATACCAACCAAAATAAAGTATAGGAATTCAATGCATAAGCATTCCTGTGTCTAACAAAATAGGCTGAAGCTTAATCTTCATGGAAGGACAGAAGTTGTCATTTCTCCCCCTCACAAAATGACTACCACCAGCACTAGACTTACATACAATTTAACTTGTAAATGTTTTCCTGAGTTTTCTCATGGTAAGATGTGCTTTAGGACTTAAAGATAGTTGTTTTGAGCAAAACTGGTCTTGGGTTTGAGAAATATGAATTAAATGTTTACTTTATATATCCCCTCCCCCACTCCAGTAATGAAAAACTAAGTTGTCATTAAATACTGCCAAGAACTCTTACTTTTGCTAACTTGAAGGAAAATCCCACAAAAAGTGAATACATCAAAGATATCACAAAAGAGATCACAAGAGGAAACACAGTGAATTTTGTAGAAAGTGAAGATTAGTTCAAGCAAAAAAACATGTCCTAACCCTTGCCAATCAAATACCTTCTTTCATGAATAGATGATATTCCTACCTGGCTTTCCTTCTACAAAATGAGTTCTGTTTTAAGTGAAGTATTAGTTCAGATTTCATACTGCTAGGCTAGCATGTTTGAATTTACAGGGAAACTTTTGGTAATCTAACCATTAGAAAATGGCACATCCATCAGGGTATCTTTGTGCCCTTTACAAAGTGTCAACTGGAAGAATCATATCAGATGGGGAATCCCTTTGTCTAATACTGATTGTGTACCATAAAAATTAGTAGGATTGTATGGCATGGTCCTTCTAGATATGAAATAAAATTTCATAAAATCACATTTTTCCTTTTCCTTTTTAAACAAAATATTGCCTATGGAAAATTGGCAAGAAATTTAGAATCATTTCCATTTTCTTTCCCAATTTTACTTTCCCAAATTTTACTACTAGAGAAACACATGAAAATAGGTCTTTAAAAGTTCTAAAAATCTAACACCAAAACTATATTTTTAAACTTTTGTTATTAACTTTGATAGGATGATGACCTAACAAGACAAATAAGATGATGACAAGGTAGGTAATAAGTCGGAAGATATGAACAGACTGTCGTCACATGTGAGCACTTCCTGTAACAAAACAATACGAGAGAAGAAAAAGCCAAAGTGGGACAGGAAAAGTCACCAGATAAGACACCAATAGAACTATTTCTAAATGATGTATTCCATGTGGCATTAGATGCTCTTTAATGTCTTTCAAGTATTTCAAATAGACAGTTCAAAATAAGAGATACAAACTTTCACACATCACACCCAAGAAACAGAGCTTGGTGCACTGGGTATATATCATTTATATAATGAAAAGAATATGTTTTCTTTTATTAAATACCAAACCTCCCATATCTCCCAACCTAAATGGCATATTTTTGCACGCAGAAAGAAATTTCCTGCTCTCAACTGACTAAAATTAACACACACAGCAAACAGTGCTCCTAGCACACAACAAGTAGTTCACAGATAGTCACCAAGCAAAATTGGAATAACCTCCAGTTTACATTCATGAGTTCCTTCTGCCAGTAGTAAGAGTATTAATGGCATCACCTTAAAATGTTTCATTTAGTTATTTTTCCATTATTTAGAGAGTCCATCACTTAGAGAAAACAATACCTACTATAGAAGTGGTTCTGAAGTCTAAATTAAATGATCTCAGACCAGTTTGGCTTTTTGATGAAGTCTCAAATTTAGATGTTGACCATTAAGGTTATTTCTTATTTAAAATGCTATTCACCCTAATGAATTTAAACTATCACATAATATTTTCTAAAGTTTACTGAAATGCACACTATTATCACATGTGCTAAGTGCACAAGTACTACACTAAAATGTCAGTTAGATTACCATACATTTCAGGAGATCACCATGGCATCCTGCACAAGGCAGTCAGAAAAACAGCAGTGTAATTCATGTGTGAAGGGGGCAGGTCATGATTGAATCTGACTGGTTAAACTCGAAGAGTGACATGTAACCAAGTCAGTGCCAACATTAGATTAATATTCTCAAAGGCTGAATCCTATTTAACATATTATACCACTGGTGACAATCTCTGGGGCGGGGGGAAAGTCTCTGGTTTTCTTAGAAAGCCCCCAATTTGATTTACATTTTCTAGAAGTCTGATGGACGCCCTTATATCTTGATGAAGTCACTCAATGACTTGACTAGATAATATGCAGATCTAAACTGCATCTCTTGTCTTAGCTGAGCCTTGTGCCAAGACCTTTGCATCAGGTATATTGGGAGCTCTCACACTAGCCTTAATGCAGTTTCTGTTGGCACCAAATTGCCAAGTCTACACTTTGGCAGCTATAGCAAGTTATATGGAGCCCACTGATTATGGAAAATGACAAGTTTCTATACTTGTTTAAAATGACACAAACCAAAAAAAGGTTTTCCAGCAGGACTTGATGTTAAAAAAATACTGATACTGCGTGGCATTACACATCATTATGTACAACCTGGTCACTGGAAATGATTGCCCCCAAACCATTCTTTATGAAACCAGAAAAACCATTAGTAACATATCCACAGCTGGCACAAACTTCTAAGAAGTCAGTTTGCAGGAATTCTTTAGGGTCTCAACATACCCTAGTGTTTAACTTAAACACACAGACACTGCTGCGAAACAACATTGTATGAATTTTGTGGACCTGTGGTGGTTTTTAAAAATTTTTTTTCTAAAAAAAGGACTTATACAGAATTTTCAAGTAGTGTAGCAGAAAACTATATATATGCCTTTGATCACCGATTGGGTAGAGAGAAGAGAGAGCCATTCCTCCGATTTTCCCTTCCTCCAGTTTGGCAATCTTACAAGTCTGTGGATGTTAGCTTTTTCATGCTCCTCCGCTGAGCTAAACTCGAAGCAGCGACAGGTTCTAAGACTGGCTGAAAGGTCTTGTGATTCAGTGCAGAGTATGTAGCAGCCATTGCTCCCTGAAATAAGAGAAAAACATCACAACATGAAAGACTACTGAGAGTAAGAAGTAACTTCTGTAGTAGATCTTTTGCAATATTTAAATTAGGACAACAGCTGTCTTCCCACAGCCCTGGCCTGCTCTTTTTCTCCATCTTCCGCCATTATCCTCAGCGACTCCAACATACTTGTTGGTCACTCTTCTCACATGAACTCCACAATTTTTTGACCAACATCTTGAGTTCTCCAAAATTTCCTCTCTGACCACATCTATTGAACTTGTTCTCCCATCTCCCCAGGACCCTCCAGTCCTTCAACATTGCCCTGTTATCTGAATCACTCCTGTTCTGGCTTCACTTAGCTTCCTATTCAACAGCAACCCCATAGCTAAATTAACTCCAGTGATATGCTCCCTATTGCCTCAGAATCCTGTCTCTGACACCTTGCTCAACTGCCACATCCTCACCTTGCCGATCCCAAACTTTGCTCTTTCTCCTCTCATTCTCCCAAGTGGTGGGGTACAAAATTCACAAGCCTTGCTGGGGTCATTACAAATTCATTCTAAGAGTTTCTGATACACTTGTTTTATTTATCTCGCCTACCCCACAGTAATTATTCCAAACCTTTCCTCAACTCTCCTTGAGAGATTACTCATGCTCCTCTCTCACTTTGGGAATAACCTCACCAACTACCCTGAGACTGACCTCCCTCAACTTCTATCTCAAAATTTTTCTGTCTTTACTCCCTCCCTCCTCTTTTGAACCTATCTCTGAGAAATGCTCTTACTGTATACAATGTTCTCTTGGTTCTACTTATTTCACTTTCCATTATTTCATGCAAGTCTTCATATGTTTTTTTCTAAAATCAAGCAGCTCATGATTTAAAAAAATTTTTTTTCTTAAATTTAATTTATTTACCTTTAATTTACAACATTCAGTTTCACAATCCCTTGAGTTTCAAAGTTTCTCTCCGTCCCTTCCATCCCCCTGCCATGGTGGCATGCAGTCAAATATAGAATCTACAAATACCTTCACATTAAACATCAGTTAGGTTGTAAAGAAGGATTATAAGCAATGGAAGGAACAATGGGAAAGAGGAAATAAAACAAAACAAAAAAAAGAAAGAGAGCAAGTAGTTTGTGTCAATCTGCATTCAGACTCCGCAGCTCTTTCTCTGGATGTGGATATCTTTTGCAGTTGTCTTATAACCTTACATTGCTGAGGGGAGTCCAGTCTATCAGCTCGTGATTTCTTTTTTTTTTTTTTTGACATGTCTAGCTATGCAAAACATTATCATAGTAGATATATTGTACAAGGCTACTTATAATTCCCTCCCACTCATCCCACCCCCCACCTGGTCCATTCCCTACATGATCCTGTCCCTCTTCTATAGTGGGTACTTCCAACCTCCCCTCACCCCAAGGATGCCCTCCCATCCATCATCCCTCCTCTCATCCCCCTTCCCCTATCCTGCTGCAGGTTGAGATATCCCATTTAGTATGTATGTCATTTTCTCCCTGAACCAAATTCAATGTGAATGTGGTTTTGCCTTTTTAGCCTTCCTTATTCTCCCCCTCCTTTGCAACCACTTCCCCTTGCTTCTTCTACATGGGATAGTTTACCCTACCCTGTCTCTCCCCATCTCCTCTTGCCACTTTCCTCTCTCACCTCATAATTTCATCCCTTGAGTATTCTCCCTTCCCAACAAATTCAACCTATGCCCTCTATCCATATATAACTGTAACCATATACACACACTTTCACATATGTATTCATATGACCACACCCCCTTCTTCCATTGTTCTCATAGTGAGAAAGATATCATCAGTCACAGTTATTGCTTTTCCATATAGGAATGTAAATAGTTCAACTTTGATAAGTTCCTTTGGATTTCTTTTCCCTGATTACCTTCTCAGGAATCTCTTCCTTTTTGTGTCTGGATGTCAAATTTTCTTTTCAATTCTGGTTTTTTCCTCAAGAATGCTTGAAAGTCCTCTATTCCACTGAATGACCACATTTTCCCCTGAAACAAAATACTCAGTTTTGCTGGGTAGGTGATTCTCAGTTTTAATCCCAGCTCTTTTGCCCTCTGGAATATCATATTCCATGCCCTTTGATCCCTCAGTGTAGAAGCTGCCAGGTCCTGGGCTATTCTGATTGTGTTTCCACAATATTGAAATTGTTTCTTCCTGGCTGCTCGTAGTATTTTCTCCTTGATCTGGGGATTCTGGAACCTGGCTATAATATTCCTGGGAGTTTTCTTTTTGGGATCTTTTTCAGGAGGTGATCAGTGGATTCTTTCAACCTCTATTTTGCCCTCTGGATCTAAAACATCAGGGCAATTTTCCTTGAGAATTTCTTGAAGGGTGATTTCTAGGTTCTTTCCTTGATCATGGCTTTCAGGTAGTCCAATAATTTTTAAATTGTCTCTCCTGGATCTATTCTCCAGGTCAGTGGTTTTCCCATGAGATATTTCACATTGCCTTCTAATCTTTCATTTGTTTGGATCTGCTTAACAGCATCTTGATTTCTCATAAAGTCATTAGCTTCCATTTGCTCCAGTCTAACTCTGAAGGAATGAATCTCCTCAGTGAACTTTTGAGATTCTTTTTCCATCTGGCAAATTCGACTTTTTAAGGCATTCTTCTCCTCATTGCCCTTTTGGGCCTCCTTTGCCATTTGAGCTAGTCTATTTTTTAAGGTGTTGTTTTCCTCAGTCAGGCTGTTGACCCTCATTTCATACTTTTCCTGCATCCTTCTCACTTCTCTTTCCAATTTTTCCTCCACTTCTCTTATTTGATTTTTAAAGTCCTTCTTAAGGTGCTCTATGGCCTGCAACCCACTCATGTTTTCCCCTGGGGCTTTTGGAGCAGGACTTCTGACCTGGGCTCGGCTCGGCTCCTGCACTCTGCACACTGCTAGGTCCCAGACCGCTGCGCTGGTCCTTCCTGCAGGGCTGCTGGGCTGTCCTCAGCGGGAGGTTAGCTTCTCTGTGTCATTCTGTGGGTGCTGGGGCTCCAGAAGTTGTTCAGAGTCCCCTTTTACATAGTTTGGGGGGAATCTGGGGGCAGAGTGGCTTGGATGAGCTGTTTCTACTCCGCCATCTTGGCTCCGCCCCAGCTCGTGATTTCTTACAACACAATAGTATTCTATCACAATAATATACCACAACTTGTTTAGCTATTCCCCAACTGATGGGTATCCCCTCAATTTTTGATTCTTTGCCACAGCAAAGAGAGATGCTATAAATATTTTAGAACATATAGGTTCTTTTGCTTTTTGTTTTTGTTTTTTTTTTATCTTTTGGGGAACCAGATGTAATAGTGGTGTTGCTGGGTCAAAGGGTATACACAGTTTTATAACTCTTTGAGCAAAATTCCAGATTGCTCTCTAAGACAGTTGGATAAATTCAGTTTCACCAATAGCGTATTAGTGTCCCAATTTTTCCACATCCCCTCCAACATTTGTCATTTTCCCCTTCTATCATTTTAGCCAATCTTGATATCTCAAAGTTGTTTTAATTTGCACTTCTCTAAACAATAATGATTTGAAGCATTTTCCATGTAACTATATATGATTCTGATTTCTTTATTAAAAAGCTGTCTGTTATACTAATGCACTGTTGGTGGAGTTGTGAACTGATCCAACCATTCTGGAGGGCAATTTGGAACTATGCTCAAAGGGCAATAAAACTATGCATATCCTTTCACCCAGCAATACCACTACTGGATCTGTTTCCCAAAGAGATTATAAAAAAGGGCAAAGGACATACATATATAAAAATATTTATAGCAGCTCTTTTTGTAGTGGAAAAGAACTACAAACTTAGGGAATGCCCATCAACTGGGTAATAGCTGAACAAGGAGTGGCACATGATTGTGATGGAAGACTACTGTGCTATAAGAAATGATGAACAGGTGGATTTCAGAAAAACTTGGAAAGACTTTCATGAACTAATGCTGAGGAAAGTGAGCAGAAGCAGGAGAACATTATACACAGTAAATTGTGTGATGATCTATTAGGTGATGAACTATGACTAACTTAGCTCTTCTTAACAATACAATGATCCAAGACAATTATAAAAGACTCATGATGGGAAATGCTATCCATATCCAGAGAAAGAACTATGGAGTCTGAATGCAGATCAAAGCATACTATTTCCACTTTTTTATGTTGCTTTTCCCTTTTTTCTGATTTTTCTTTTACAACATGACTAATGTGGAAATGTGTTTACACGATTGCACATGTATAACCTATATCAGATTATTTGCTGTTTTGGGGAAGGGAAATGAGAGGGAAGGAGGAAAACAATATGAAACTCAAAATTTTATTAAAAAATGAATGTAAGAAACTAACTTTACATGTAATTGGAAAAAATAAAACACTATTTAAAAATAAAAAAGAAGAAAAACAAAAAACCCATGCCTGTTCATATCCTTCAATCATTTATCAATTGGGAATGACTCATAGTCTTACAAATTTGACAAAATTCTCTACATATT
Organism: Gymnobelideus leadbeateri; assembly: GCA_011680675.1. Taxonomy (NCBI): domain Eukaryota; kingdom Metazoa; phylum Chordata; class Mammalia; order Diprotodontia; family Petauridae; genus Gymnobelideus; species Gymnobelideus leadbeateri. The sequence goes on from WOXC01002879.1 coordinate 386,838, forward strand.
TGAGATGACACCTCTATCTGAGAAACTCTCTATAAAATTATTTTTCCCAATTTCTGTTTTCCTTCTAATGTTGGTCTTATTTGTATAAAAACCTCTTAATTTGATGTAATTAAAATTATCCATTTTATACCTCACAATGCTCTATACCTCTTGTTTACTCATAAATTCTTCTCTTATCCATTCTTCTAATTTTCTTCTATCATCTCCCTTTATGGCTAGGTTGTAAATGCAGTCTGATCATGTCTTGGTAAGTGGTTAAGATACTGGTTTATATCCAATTTCTGCCAGACTGTTTTCCAGTTTGTTCTATAATTTTTACCAAATGACATATTCTTATCCCAAAAGCTTAAATCTTTGCCTTTTTCAAACACAAGGTCACTAAAATAATTTACTACTGTGTATTTTATGTCTATTCTGTTCCACTGATCCACCTTTCTATTTCTTAGGTACCAGTTAGTTTTGAAAATCACTGCTTTACAATATAATTTAAGATCTGGTACTGCTAAACCTCCTTTACATTTTTTTCATTAATTCTTTTGGTATCTTGATCTTTTGTTTTTCCAAATAAATTCTGTTATTTTTTATAGCTCAATACAATATTTTTTTATGACTTAATTGGGATGGTACTGAATGAGTGGATTAGTTTAGGGAGGTCTGTGGCTTTTTATTATATGGCTCTGTTCACCCATGAATAATTCCATTTTTCTAATTATTTGAATCTGATTTTATTTGTATGGAAAGTGTTTTATAATTATGTTCATGTAGCTCCTGGGTTTGTCTTGGAAGGTATACTCCTAGGTATTTTATGCTGTCTACAGTTATTTTAAATAGGTTATCTGAAGAGATAGCTCTATCTTTTCTTGGAGCGCTTTGTTGGTGACGTATAGAAATACTGACAGTTTATTTTATATTGTGCTACTTTGCTAAAATTATTGTTTCAACTAACTTTTTAGCTGAATCTCTAGGATTTTCCAAGTATATTATCATATTACCTGCAAAAAGTCATAGCTTTAGGGGCGGCTAGGTGGCACAGCAAGTAGAGCATCAGCCCTGGAGTCAGAAGGACCTGAGTTCGAATCCAGCCTCAGACACTTAACACACACACAAACAAAAACCTAGCCATGTGACCTTGGACAAGTTACTTAACCCAAATTGCCCCCCAAAAAGCAAAAAAAAAAGGCATAGCTTTATTATCTCACTGTCCATTCTGATTCCTTTAATTTTTTTCTCTTATTGGTATTGCTTGCATTTTCAATAAAATATTGAATAATACTGCTGATAATGGGCATCCTTGTTTCACTCCTAATTGGGAAGACTTCTAGTTTACAAATAATGCTTACTGATGATTTTAGGTATATGCTTCTTAGAGTTTTAAGGAAAAATCCATTTATACATACATTTTCAAGTGTTTTTTAATAGAAATGAGTGTTGTATTTTATCAAAAGCTTTTTCTGCATCTATTGAGATAGTCATATGATTTCTGTTAAATGGCCAGTTATGCTGATGATTTTTCTAATGTTAAATCATCCCTGCATACCTGGTATAAATCTCACTTGGTCACCATGTATAATCTTTGTGATATTTTATTGTAGTCTCCTGGCTAGTATTTTATTTAAGATTTCTGCATCCATATTCATTAATGAAATTGGTCTATAATTTTCTTTCTCTGGTTTTGTTCTTCCTGGTTTAGGTATCAGCACCATAGTTGTTTTGTAAAAGGAGTTTGGTAGGACTCCTTCTTTGGCTATTGTTCCAAATAATTTAGTACTGGAATTAGTTAACCTTTAAATGTTTGGTAGAATTCACTTGTAAATCCATTTGGTCCTGATGCTTTTTTCTTAGGTAGCTCATTTATGGACTGTTCAATTTCTTTTTCTAAAATAGGTTTACTTATATATTCTATTTCCTCTTCTGTTAATCTAGGCAGTTTATATTTTTTGTAAGTATTCTCCCATTCCACTTAAATTGTTAAATTTATTGGAATATAATTAGGCAACATAACTCCTAATAATTGCTTTGATTATACCTTCATTAGTGGTCTATTCACCCTTTTCATTTTTGACACTAGTAATCTGGTCTTCTCTCTTTTTTAATCATATTAGCCAATGGGTTACCTATTTTATTGGGTTTTTGATGAAACCAACTTCTAGTTTTATTTATTAATTCAATTTTATTAATATCACCTTTTATTTTTAGGATTTCCAATCTGGTGCTTAATTAGATATTTTTAATTTGTTCTTTTTCTAATATTTCTAATTGCAAACTAAAACGGAAATAATTCTATTTAACTCAATAAACAACAGCCTACTATATGAAAAATCACACCCTCCTTCTAACATCTCTATTTCTGTTCATTTTCCCAAACTCAAAACTCCAGTCCTTCTTCTCCCTTACCCTAACATCTAAGCATCTGTCAAGTCCTGTCAAATCTACCTCCACAATGTTTCTCATATTAATTTCCTTTCCATTCCCACTTTTATGACTCTAGTTCAGGACTTCACCTCTGGTCTGGACTACTGCCATAGCTTCTTTTTTTCCCTCAAAGAAAGAAAACATCATATTGAATCAAAGAAAGAAATCATAATGAAATACAGTTATCAATTAAAAAAAACTCAGTTTCTAGATTAAGAACCCAAGCCCTATAGCTAGCTGGTGATGAACTTCTTCAAACTTAATTAGGCTGGTGTTTGGGCTGTCTGTTGCCAAGCCTGTACTTGAACTCTTGAATTGGAATCTGACCTTAGGATACATGAATAGAAATATACTGTCCAAAAGAATTCAATTAAATTCAAATACTTATTAAGCACCTACTGTGTACAGAGAACTAAAAGGTGCTGGGAGAGAAACTACAGAATTGGACAAATGTAAAGGATGAATAATCTGGTGGAAAAAACCTGGGAATTTAAGCACTGTTTTTAAGTATTTGGAAGAGGAATTAAGTATTTTCTTTTTTTGCTACAGAGGAAAGAATCAGGAACATTTGAAGGCCTAAGATTTATTCTTTATGGAATGACAGAACAAAACCATACTGAACATAAGTTAGAGGGAGGTAGATTTTAGGTTAATATAAAGAATTACTTCCCAACATTTATGGTTGCATCTTAAGATAAGCGAAACTTTTTTTCACTTTTCAAGGAGAGATGAGATGGTCAAGCTTTGTAAAGAGATTAAGATATCTAGTAGGAAGGAGATTAAATGACTCCTGGTTTCCCCCACCCCAATCCTTAAAATGGATTGTTTGATTAAATGAAGCCAAAAACTTTTTAAAATAATTTCCCAAACATTTGAAGTAAAAGAAAGGGTAATTAAAAAAAACCCATAATTTTAATAGCCACCTAAACCCAACAATTTGTGATTAATATTAATCAAGGGCAGCCCTTGTTGTCATCGGATTTGCAGAGGATTGAATTTATCTGTGTCTTATTACAGTCTGACCTTGATGAATCCATTTTAGTAGTCCTAAGTGCAATTTCACATTTTTATGATGAGGCACCTAATATTAGGGAGAATCAGAATTAAAAGTCTGTCTCCTCTGCATATTTTCTGTGGTTCTTTAATTCTTTTTAATGCTTCTATTGACTCCTAAGTTTGTATATAAACGTTCTGTTCAGCTCTTGTCTTTTCATCAAGAATGCTTGGAAGTGGGGCGGCTAGGTGGTGCAGTGAGTAGAGCGTCGGCCCTGGAGTCAGAAGGACCTGAGTTCGGATCCGGCCTCAGACACTTAACGCACACACAAACAAAAACCTAGCTGGTGTGACCCTGGGCAAGTTACTTAACCCCAATTGCCCTCCAAAAAAAAAGCAAAAAAAAAAAAAAAAAGAATGCTTGGAAGTCCTCTCAATGGTAAAGGTCCACTTCTTCCCCTGTAGAATTATAGACAGTTTTGCTGGATAAGTAACTGTTGGTTTTGAGCCTAGATCTTTTGCTGTGTGAAATATCATATTCCAAGTTCTCTGTTCCTTATTTTTCTCTGCTCCTTTAAAGTGGTGACTGCTAAATTTTATGCAGGATATGGGAACAGGTACCATCTGGTACTCAGGTGTTCATTACCCAGTTCCTGGTCAGACTGAGTGGGGAGAAGGAGATCTCCATATCCTTAGGGATCCCACCTATATACTTGAATTCTCTCTTTCTGGTGTTTTCTGTGTTTTTTCTTTGACCTGTAAGCTCTAGATTTTAGCTATAATGTTCCTGGGAGTTTTCATTTTGGGGTTTCTTTCAGGGGGTGATGTGGATTTTTCAATTTCTACTTTGCCTTCCGGTTCTAAGAGTTCTGGGCAGTTTTCTTTTATGATTTCTTGAAATATGATGGCTGTGCTCTTTTTAAAGTCACAACTTTCATGTCTGTGCTCTTTTTTTAATCATGCTTTTAGGTAGCCTAATAATTCTAATAATATATCTCTCTTCCATGTATTTTCTAGGTTAGTTGTTTCTAGTCTAAGATATCTCATATATTTTTTCTTTTTTTCAATCTTTTGACTTTAAAAAAATGTTTCTTGATGTCTCATGGAGTCAATAGTTCTTATATGACCCATTCTAATTTTCAGAAAGTTATATATTCTTGGGCAAGGTTTTGTACCTTTTGTTCCAAGCTGTTAATTTTTTTTCTTATCTTCCTTCCAGAGCTCATTTCTTTTCCATTTTTTTCTTCCACCACCCTCAATTATTTTTTAAATCATTTTTAGCTTTTAAAAAAACCACCTGCTTTAATTCTTCCAGGGATTTTTACTGGCATTTGTGTCCAAATTATATTTTTATTTGAGGCTTTGCATGTAAATATTTTTGAATCATTGTTTTCTTTTAGGTTTGTGTCTTAATCTTCTCTGCTGTCATGAAAGCTCTTCACAATTATTATGGTGGGATTCTTTTTTTGTTTGCTCACTGTTTCACCCTACTTCTTGACTTTAGACTTTACGTAGTTTTGGGCTCAGCATACCTGAGGGGGATGTCTGGCCTAGACTCTGCTGCTTTCATAACTCAGGTTGGAGGCCTGCAAGATTTCAGTGTTCCTAATGTGATGTGATATGGAAGAAGTCTGCTTGCAGCCCTCTTGGTCTGAGCTCTGCAAATTCTTAATCTAGGTTTAGATCTATCAGCTTATCTTGGTTGGGAGTTTAAGTAGACTGCTGTCAGATTCAGCCACTATTAGCCCATTAGGACACTGTGCAAGTTCAGAGTGACTGAACTGCAGGCTATTCCCTCGGACTGGGACTTTTGCCCTGATTGATCCACTTCAGGCTTCTATTTAGGGTGGAGGCTAGAACTGAGGCCCTGCTCTGCTCCCAGGATCAGAACCACATGGCTACTGTTTGCTTCCAAACTTGTTTCTTCTACAATCCACAGCTAGGGCCCATCCGTGATCACTTCTCTCTACCATTCCTATTTGGAGGTCCCCTTCTTCTGCCTCAGTCTGATCAGAAACTGGATAATGTAACAAGATGGTACGTGCTCCTACACCCTGCAGTATTTTAGGGATTCCCACGTGTCAAAATCCTACTCATTATTCATGCTCAAATACCACCTTCTCCATGAAAACTTCCTCGATGCCTTCCAACTGAATGTGATTTCTCCATATTAGGAAACCCTGTAACACTGCACCTATCTTACCACACTGAACTATATAATACAATGCACTGAAGTAACTAAAGGGAAGAATATGAGATTTGTTTCTAGGTCAGTCTGGTTCAAAAGATAGTTTGAATTGTTGTATTTTGATCGATAAGTCTAATTTGGTTGGGAATTTAAATCATAAGACTTACATGGGAGTCCGGACTAGTGTGTGTTCTATCATGAACAAGTAAGTACTAGTTGCTCATTTGGTAATATCAACTTTCTTGTTCATTCCCCATTAGTATCTCGACTGAGCAATATACCTCAGAAGGCATAAGACGCAAAAACAAAGAGTCCAAACAAGAACAAACCTTAGGCAGGTCACTCCATTAACACTGTCAATCTTCCCCATGACATCCTTTATTCTACTGTCTGCTATGGAAGGAAGTCTACAACTGTGCTAGAAGGAACGAGCACTAGGTGTCAACAGTGTTACCAGTTTTTGTTTCCTCCAGTAAAAAAAACTGAGATGCCCTCCCTTCCATCATCCCTCCTCTCCTCCCCCTTCCCCCTATCCTGCTGCAGGTTGAGATATCCCATTTAGTATGTATGTCATTCTCTCCCTGAACCAAATTCAATGTGAACGTGGTTTTGCCTTTTTAGCCTTCCTTATTCTCTCCCTCCTTTGCAACCACTTCCCCTACATGAGATAGTTTACCCTACCATGTCTCTCCCCATCTCCTCTTGCCACTTTCCTCTCTCACCTCATCATTTCATCCCTTGAGTATCCTCCCTTCCCAACAAAAAACCAGAATTGAAAAGAAAATTTGACATCCAGACAAAAAAAGGAATAGCCCAGGACCTGGCAGCTTCTACACTGAGGGATCAAAGGGCATGGAATATGATATTCCAGAGGGCAAAAGAGCTGGGATTAAAACTCCTCAAGAATGCTTGAAAGTCCTCTATTCCACTGAATGACCACATTTTCCCCTGAAACAAAATACCCACTATCACAAATGACAGATTTAAAAGAGAACAAAAGCATGATAAGGTGTCCAGAGAGTGAGGTAAGGGAAGATAGGAAGCCTTTCCTTCATCATATGGAAAAGAAAAACTAATGATGCTGAGAAGGGTCTAAGATATACTGTTTTAAAATGATAGTCTGAAGTTAAAATAATTCCTCAAGGTGGCTTTGTATCTGTTAAAATAACATCTTAAGATAATTACCTTACTGGAGTCAGTAGGATTACTTGCTTAGATATTAAATATAGACATTAAATATTAACAGAGTTTTAAAATAATTATTTTACCTTTACTAGATGTGGTGCATCTTGCCTGTTGAGCTGATAATGGGGTAACTGGTCCCTACAGGCTATCCAGGAGTGTTTTAATACTTGTTCAGCAGTATACCGTTGATGTGGGTCTACGTGAAGCATATGAGACAGCAAATCCTAAATAAAAATGAAAACAAAATTTAGCTGAATCAAACATGAAATAAATAAAAGATACCACTTCATATATTTCTTAAATATAAACATTGTAGTTTCTATAATTTCCATTAGTTTAATGGAATAACACATATATTAAAAACAATGGTAAAAAATGGTAAAAGAGATCATTTCCCAAAATAGGTTATTCCTATTAATTAGGAAGAGCCACATGTGTGAAGTTGCAATGTGGTAAGTGAAGGGGAAGGGAAAGTAGTTTTCAGAAAATGGCTATAAAGCAGCAACCACTACCCTGAAATACGATAAATGATCAAGAAGAAGGTAACTATACAACTCTACTACTACTATGACTCCAAAAATAAATGCCTAAAACATTTGGGGATAAGGGAGAAGGGTTCCATGTGACTAATTTAGTTGATAATTGGATTCTACTGTATGAAACACTCAAGAAAGCAATAAAAGCAAATATCTAAATCTAGTATTACTCTTAATCACCGTTATAATGTTTGAACTGCTGCAGTGCTAAGTTCTTCTGTTATAGCTACTGTGAAAGCCCTTAACTTCAATATCTCACATTAATGCATAGCATTGTTATATATTATTACAATATGCATCTTACCTCCTTATTATCTTTCATATGTATATTACATATATATCACATCAATTATGATTACTCTTAATTGCAATGTGACAATAAAATGTATGTGAATAGGCATAAATGTATATGTATACACACACACACACACACACACACACACACACACACACACGTCCAGACCTGTGATTCCATAAGCTTGAGGAACTCCCAGTATGGCGACTCCTTCAATTCATCATCAATTTATGTGTGTTTTACAAGATTTTACTCAGATCTTCCTGACTCAAGGCCAGGCCTATATTAACACTAAGCCATATGGCCTCTCATATTTATTATAGACACAAGTAAAATAATATTTAATTTTAGAAAATGAGATAATACTATTTTTAAAATCCCATAAACTCTTCTCAGATTCAAAATGAATGAACTTTTCAAGTTATGATCCTTTCCTTCTTCTCTCTCCATTTCTCTTGGTGGTGGAGTGTCTGGTATCAATTTAAATTTAATAGAAAACTGTGATAATAACAAATCATAAAAGTAGAAGAACAGAATAATTGTGGAAAGACACTGAAACACCCAGGTAAAAGCAGCAATGTAGAAGAAAAATAAATAAAATGAAACAGAATAGGACATATAACAGAACCGAATGCAGAATGTGACACATGATGGAATCAAATACAAATTACCAAAATTGATTTTCATTGAATCATTATCATTAGCAAAGTTCATGGAATGCTTTAACCTTTAAATACTTAAACTTTTCAATTAAATTAAATACTTAAACCTTTATTATCTCAGAGATAATAAAAAAAAAACCCAGACCTCCACCCTGCTGCTATTTATACTTGATCAATTGCTTTTTCTTCTATATTTAGGATAGGGACAAGGGTGAAAGAAAAAGGTTTGAGAGAGAACATAGAAGGCAGTCAGGCTTTTGTAAAATTGGGATCATAAAGCTATATCATGAATTCTACCCTTTCTGTTGGAAAATATCCACTAGGGTCAGTTAGATAAGGAAAATATTTACAGTCACAAAAAGTGAAAGGAGAAAATAAGGCAAAGACTAACAGTTTGGTTGTAGCCCAGTCCTGAAGATTTTGGAATGTTAGAGCTAAAAGGGAATTTAGGTAATATCTAGTTTAAAACCGTCATTTGACAAATGGGAAAACCCGAGGCCCAGAGGATGGGAGAAACTTAACAAGGTGACAGAGCTAGCTGGTTAAAAAAAAATCAAGACGGACTCAAGTCTCAGCTCCTAGTCCTGTGCTCTTTACACTATATCCCAGTGTACAGAAATGGGAAATCTATTCTGGTTCATATTGGCCTTGGGTCACCCTGATTCTAATGGACCCCAAGGTGACTAAATCCAGCTCTAAGGTTGCTCTTAGGGTTCTGACTGTATGTTCTTGGGTAGGATCACAAAATAAGGACTAGAAAGGACCTTGGCACTCATTTAAACCATTCTACAGATAAGGAAACAGAGGCCTTCTGCCACTTTCTCCTCGTTCACCTGTCTCACATAATGAAGTGGCCTTACTCCTTATTAAGGCTAACCCCTCTATTTAAACAATCCCATTCCATACCATTTCTTCCAATAGATTGCCCCCACTGTCATTCCTACTCTTTTCATCTATTTTCAATCTCTCTCTAATGGCTCCTTTCCTACCACCTACAAACATGCCCATGTCTTTCCCATCCTGAAAAAGCCATCACTAAATCCTTCATCCCTGCTATCTCTCATCCTTAATCTCTTATGCCTTTTATGACTAAACTCCATGAAAAGGCCATACACAATAGGTGCCTCCACTTTCTCGCCTCTCAGTCTCTTGACCCCTTATAATCTGGCCTCAGACCTCACCATTCCTCACCACAGTTACTAGCAATCTCTTAGGTGACAAGTCCAATGTACTTTTCTCAATGGTCTTTGTCCTTAACTTCTCTGCAGCCTTGACACTGTTCAGCAGCCTATCCTTCTGGATATTCTCTTCTCTCTAAATTTTTAGGACGCTACTCTCTCCTGGTTGTCCTACCTATTTAACCACTTTCTCTCTGACTGCTGAATCTTCCTCCAGATCACACCCTCTCATAGTAGGTGGCCCTCGGGGTTCTGTCCTGGATCCTCTTCTCTTCTCCTTCTATACGATTTCACAGGTGATCCATGTGATCAGCTCCCCTGCATTTAATTAACATTGCTATGTTGATGCTTCTCAAATCTACCTATCCTATCCCAAACTTTCTTCTGACCTCCAATCTCACATTTCCAACTGTCTTTCATACATCTCAACTGGATGTCTAGTACATATTTTAAACTCATTATGTCCAAAAACAAGACTTATTATCTTTCCCCCTAAATCCTGTCCCTACCTCCTACCTTCCCTATTCCTGTAGTGGGTAAATCCATCCCCCCCAATCCCTCAGGCTCACAAACTAGGAGTCACCTTGGATCTCTGCTATCTCTCATCCCACAATATCCAAGCTGTTGCCAAGGCCTCTGCAACATCTCCTGAATGTAGCCCCTTCTGTCCTCTGATACTGCTACCATCCTGGTATAAGCCCTCATCACCTCATGTGTATTGCAATAGCTACTGGTGGGTCTACCTACCTTCAGTCTTTCCCCCACTCCAGTCCATCCTTCATTCAGCCACTAAAGTGATTTTCCTAAAATGAAGGTGTGATCATGTCACACACACACACCCCACTCAATGAACTCCAGTGGCTCCTTATCACTTCCAGGATCAAATATAAAATTCTCTGACATTCATAGCCCTTTATAACCTAGATCCCTCCTATCTTTCCAGTCTTCTTACACCTTTATGTACTCTTTGATACAGTCACACTGGCTTCCTGGCTATTCCATAAACAAGACATTCTCTCTGGCTGTCCTTCCTCCACTCTGAGTACCAACCTGCCTAACTTCCTATAATCCCAACTAAATTTAGTCCTATAGGAAGTCTCTTACCCAACCCTTCTTAATTCCCTCTGCTAATTACTAATTACTTCCTACTTAACCTGTTCATATATAGGATATGTATGTATATATGTATGTATATGTATGTACAGTTTATGTATAAGATATATATTTCTTATCTTGTATATAACTTGCTTTCTACATATTAGTTGGTATGTTGCCCCACCCACCCACTCCCATTAGATAGTTAGTTCGAGGGCAGAGATTGTTTTGTGCCTCTTTTTGTATTCACAGTGCTTAGCAGAGTGCCCTGTATACAGAAGGCACTTAATAAATGTTTGTTGATTAAGTGACTTACACAAAGTCACAAAGCTACTAAGGCAGGATTTGAGCCCAAGTCTTCTTTATTCCAAGTACAATACTCTGTCCATTATACCATATTATATCGGGAGAAATCTGGATAGTTTCAACATATCTGTAACAGAAATAGATCCCTGAGCCTAACTAAGAGTTGGAGACTGAAATTTTCATAGGTCAGAATGAAAACAAAAAAGTCCCAAATCTAATAGGAACCTGTCAAGAACAAACCCATGCCTGAGGGTATCGCACTTGAGTGTGCAGTCAACTTGCAGAATTTTCTTTATTACCCTCAAAGTAGTACTGTGATGCTAACCACTAGTATACATATTTTCATTCAAATGTCTGTCAGTATTTGACACAACACTCATCCAACTTGATGAGCAATGGTAAACACTTACTGTTTTCTGTTTAAAGGTACTGATCACTCAGTACTTATTCAGAAAGTACTATCATCAACCCCAGAGGTTTTCTTATAGGTTTCTGAAGAGGGAAGAGTATTTGGTCTCATTGACTGAAGAAACTAAGAATAGTTGATGCAGGAAGTGAAAATTTGGTTAAATACTTAAGATTAATGTACTTTTATAAGTGGACCACAGGCGTCTTGGTAGACAATGAACAGTCATAAAACCTAGTCAATTAATATCTGGAAATGAGGATTGATTTTTCAACAGCAAAGTGGCTTCTTCTGAGGTGTGGAACAAAAAATAACTAATAAATGGTGCCATCCCAGTAACTCTTAACATTATTCTATGGTCAATATTTGTTCACTTGGAAAGGTTTGAATAGAATGTTCTTTAGTTTGTGATTAATGGCTTCATAGCAGAAATTTAATACATGGTTTTATAACTTTCTTCTACAGAGTTCAAAGTATTTTATATGAAACCTCATTAATCTTATAATTCTTCAGCATTTCTTTTAAATAAGAGTTAAGTTTTCCTTGTCAGAGTGGCAAGATAAAGACAGATAACAAATAAAAGCGTAATTAACTTAATATTCACTGAATTTTCATAATCACTAAGATTAAAGGAAAATGAGCTCATTCAAGGGTCACAAAACAAAATCTGTCACCTATATATGAATATTTTTCAGTTTTACAGAGTGGTCTTGGCAGAGTGATTATGAAAAATAAAGGATATAAGATTGTGCCACTGTAAGAGACTGGAGAATGGAGAAGCCATTCAGAAGATATATTAAGAAGAAAACCATTACTAACTCAAAGCAATTAAACTTAATTCAACATGATTCGCAGAATTTTGCTATTCTTATATTCAATAAAAGTCAAGGAAACCCTAAGTATTTAGGCTGAATGTGAGTAATAACCACCTTAGCTATATCACTCAAATACTGAAAGAGGTATAATCTTATTTGCAAACAGGTATGAACAACTAGGAAATTAATCAATTAGGGTCCTAACACTTTGACTACCTACTTTAATCTTTGAATTATTAATCATTGTTCCAATTAGTGACTATCAACATGAGGGCATTATATTTGAATTTTCACAAAGGGCTTACAACTCCAGGTTTTGGCATTTGGCAGCAAGAAGGAAATAGTTTCATAGAACAACCATTTAAGCAAGACACTATGTCTTGATTCCAGGTAAAAGTACATGATCAATCTTCATAAGCAGAACTCTAACATCAAAACTCTAATTGACAAATTTTATAAACTAACTTCCTTAATGGGTTTACCCAGAACTATACTCAGAAGAATTTGGTATCCAGTAAAAACTGCTGAATACAGAAAATACTAGGAGAATTTTATAACAACCTATAAATGTCAACTATAAATGGCCAGACAACATGGACCATGCCAGAATAAAGCTTGTAAAAGTCTCTAGCATATTTAAACTGTATACTATAGAAACTAAATAGGACAACATAAAAGTGTTTGCTTTGTTTGAGTCTTTTACTAAGTTAAGATGAAAATGTTTGCCAAGTCAATTTTGATTAAGTTCTATCTAGAACTAGAAAAAAGTTGGAGTAAATGTTTAAAAACTGACTAATTCTGACTCCATTAATTTAGTCACTCAGACAAGAAACTGTACTGACATTTACCTTTCTTCTCATCTATGAAAAAGGGCACCAGGTACAAATGAAAATATAAATCAGAATTCAGGAAAGGATTAAAGTGCTTAGGAAAAGTAAGCCCCAACATTTTTGAAGTATCATTTTCATACAGTTGATGGACTAGTGGTAGGCAATACTTATTCACCTTATGTAACTGAAATAATAAGTACGTTTTAAAAAATCTTCTAAAGCTCCTTGAGAATAGAGATTGCTTCCTTCTTGGTTTCTGTATGCCAAGCACAGTGCCTGGTACCCAGGAGGCATTGCAAATAAAAAGAATGAAACAATCTCTACTTGCAAGGCCTTTATCTTCTAATGGGGGGGATGAAACAAGAACACCTAAATTCCACAAAACATAAATATGAAATGAATACAAATACACACAAAGTTATTAAAGACAAGATACTTTGAGTCCGATGGTACTAGCAGGTGGGAGGGGGATGAGAAAAGACTACGCTGAAGGTGATGCCTGAGATGCATCTATGAGATATGGGTAAGGAAGAAGTGCATTCCAGACATGGGGAATGGCCAGTGAGAATGTACTGAGAGCGGAAATGAGAAAGTGCTAAGGGGTATAGCTTCTGTAAGGAAAAGAAAGGCCATTTTGGCAGGATGATAAGAGTGTGGGAAGAGGACTAATGTCCAATGAGGCTGAAAAGCTAGGTTGGAGACAGGTTGTGTGAAACTTTAAAGGCTAAACAGGAGTTTGTATTTTATCCTAGAAGCAACAATACCTGCCCATATTAGGCAGATTTTACTGACTTCCATTTACTCTGGGTTAATAATGTATTTTCATCTGTTAGTCTGATTTCATGTTTTCCTTCCCTGACTTTATAAGGAGAACAATAAAGATGGTGAGTTGCTTTGGGGTTGGGGGAAAGAAGTCATCAGCAATTAATCATGTAAGGTCCAAGTGGTGCTCCAACTGTTCCTCTATGTGCCACCCACTCCACTTTTCCTTTGTGGTGATGGCGGATCAGGTCCAGGACTTCTCTCAATTTCTTAAGTCAGAGAGACTCTGCCAATTCCTACAGCTCTTATATTCTGGCCTTTACTGCCACTCTTCTACTCTCCTCCAAACATGTTATCCTGTCAGGAAATCAATTTCCACCTGTGCTCAAGTATGTTGTATAAACCATTTTAGATCTTTCAGAAAAGTTCATGAAAAACTCACTTCTCAAAGGTAGACGATAAAAGCTGCTTTAAGTCACTACAAGAGCATTGCTAAAAGAAATACTAATCTATGTTACTATATGTAAAATTATTTTAATCAGCTTGGAAATAAAAAGCTGAAGGCAGGAGAGCTATGATTCTTCATTCCTTCAACAAAGGTTTATTGAGTGCCTAGTCTTTATGAAGCAATCATTTCTTTAAGAGTAAGCAGAGATTTTCTTTATTCTGCTTGGAGAGAGTGGTGGGCCTCACACAGTGTTCTCTCCCTTCCCTGCTTCTTTCAGGAAGGGAAGGGAAAAGTTTCTCAGAAATGGAGCTGGAAGTATCTTTCATAACAGAGCAGACCCAGGAATAATTCTCTAAGCTAAAGTATATGTTTTATTTCAAGTTCATCATTCATAGCCTTCCTCAATCCCTTGCTAATAACATTGACAAAAGAAAGTCCAAAAGGACATAGTGATGAAGCTTAGATTTTTTTTAAGAAAGTAAAAAATGTTATAATCCTAGTTACTTCCCACTCAAAACAATGAGTAATAAATATCTAGATTCTACTGATAAATTGGCCTGTGTATTTTCTAAAAATAAATTGACACCAGAAAAAATCAACGACAAAGAACAGTTAGAACTCAATGTGGAACAACTGAATGGTTTAAGATTGGAAAAGGAGTACGAAAAGGCTGTAGATTGTCCCCTTATTTGACTTATATATTCAGAGTATATCCTGCAAAATTCCTGGCTGGATAAATCAAAATCTAGAATCAAGGTTGCCAAGAGAAATATTAACAATCTCAGATATGTAGATGATACCACTCTGATGGCAGAAAGTGAAGAGGAATTAAGAAGGGTGAGAGAACAAAAATTGGCTTGAAGCTTAACATTAAAAAACTAAGATTCTGGCAAGTGGTCTCATCACTTCTTGGCAAATAGAGGGAGAAGAAATGGAAGCAGAGTCAGATTTTATATTCTTAGGCTCAAAGATCACTGAAGATAGAGACTGCAGCCATGAAATTAAAAGATGCTTGCTCCTTGGAAAAAAAAGTTATGGCAAATCCGGACAGCCTACTAAAAAGCAGAGACTTCACCTTGCTGACAAAGGTCCATATAGTCAAAGCTATGGTTTTTCCAGTAGCAATGTATGGGTGTGAGAATTAGACTATAAGGAAAGCTGAGTGTCACAAAAATCAATGCTTTCAAAGGCCAGCAAGGAGACCAAATGTGTCAATACTTAAAGAAATTAATTCAAGTTATTCAATGGAGAGTCAAACACTGAAGCTTAAATACTTTGTCCACATAATGAGAAGACAGGACTCTTTGGGAAAGCCTCTGATATTGAGAGAGACTGAAGGCAAAAGGAAGGGGTGACAGCAGAGGATGACATGGATAGTGTCATGGAAGCAATGAACATTGCTGGACAGACTTCCAGAGATAGTAGAGGATAAAAGGGCCTGGTGTGGTACAGTCCATGGAGTCACAAAGAGTCAGAAATGACTGAACAACAAGAAAAATCAAGTATCAAGATAAATAGAAGGAGCTATGGTGTGGGAAAATATCAATCCTATTTCAAAATGAGCTTTTCCCCCTGAGGTGATTTACCTTGCTAATTAATTACACTTGGCCTAGTTAGTACTGAAATTTGTTGACATTCCAGCAACAGATATGATTTAGTAACAGTGGAACATGACCCAGAACTATGGCAGGGCAAAATCAGCCTAGAATTAAACTGTAATTATTGATAATCCACACATATTTAATTATCAGCATTCAACACTGAAATACAAGCAGAGAAAGCATCAGATACTCCATAAAGCCCCAATCTGCTAATATAATTTAATATATTTAGTTACTATTTTACAAACATTTGATTCCACAAACATTTATTTGGTACCTATTAGGTGGCAAGGCTTTGGTGATACAAAGACAACAAAATTGCCAAGGAGCTTATCTTCAAGCAGAGGAGCTTAAACTCCTACAATACAACAGTGATAATAGGCAGTTAGTGGTAATGACGATTAGTAAAAGTTTCATATAGAAAGAAGACATGTGAGCTGGCTCTTGGAGGAAGTTAGATACGAAGAAGCAGAGGTCAGGAGAGAATATTTTCCAGAGACAGGGAACAAGTCTGTCCCAAGGCCCAGCAGTGACAGATGCTATGTCAAGTCTGGAAAACAGCCAGTAGGCTAACTGGGCTTTGCTGTGGGTGGGAGTCAGATTTTGGAAGCCCTCAGGTTCCAGCATGAGGCATTTCTATTTTATCCTGGAGGCAAATAAAGAACCACTGAAAACTTATGAGCAGGGAAATGACATGGTGACATTCGTGTTCGGAATATTAATTTGGCAGCTGTAGGAAATCTATATGGTGAGGTGAGAGCCTAGAAGGAGAGAGTCCAATCAGAAGGCTAAGAAAAGAGTTCAGGTGAGGGGAGATGAGGGCAGTGTCAGAAGAGAGAAGAGTGAATATCTAAAAGATGTTGCTGACCCTGGCAATAGCTTGGACGTGGAGGAGTGAGATAGCGAGAAGTTCAGGATGCCCCCTAGACTGCAAACTTCAGGGAATGGGAGAATACTGTTGTCTCCTACAGTAATAGGCAATGTAAGAGGTGGGCAGAGGGTTTAGGGGGAAGATAATGAACTGTTTTGGACATGGTGAATTTATCTACTGAACTTTGAGGTGTCTGAAAGGCAACTAGAAATGGAAGATTGGAGGTCAACACAAAGCTTGGGGCAGAATAGGTAGATTTAAGAATGTCACCATAAAGATGGTAATTAATTAAATCCCCGGGAGCTGGCCTAGGACAAAACCCTGAAGGGACCCCTATGGTTAGAGGGTGTTACCTGGTAGAAGAGTCATAAAAGGAGACTGAGAAGGAGAGGTCAGAGAGGTAAGAGGACAGCCAGGAGAGGGGCAGGGGCTGTTTTTCACTTGTATTTGTATCCCCAGTTCTCAGCACAGTGCTTCACTCATAAGTAAACACTTAATGAACGCTCATTCTTTTATTCATTGATTTAAAATACTTCAGTTGTCCATAATACATTTGTAGGCTTTAAGAATGTTATAAAAAAAACATATTTACACCTTTGCTGCATCTGAAACAGTGTCCCAGTTGCCACCACTTAGAGAGAATTTTCCACTACCTATCCGTGACAGGATTTCTTCAGGAGTATCATTGGGACCATTAGCAAAAGGAGTATAGCTACAAAACAAACACAAAAAGAACACGCATTTTAGGAGCCAATCAAAGATTACATATATAAAAAATCTAATAAAAATATCAATATAAGACTTCAGGAAAACATTCACTAAAGAACGATGGTTATCTTCCTAATACTCAGTTTTCTTATTGCCCACATCTCTTTTTCCATCACAATTAATGCAACACAACATTAAACCTATTACCAAAATATCCTGCATGTGTTTTGTTGTTGTTGTTGTTGAGTCATTTTAGTCATCTCCGACTCTTCATGACCCCATGTGGGGTTTTCTGGGCAGAGATACTGGCATGGTTTGCCATTTCCTTCTCCTTACTAAATGTTGGCTGTATTATAAAGTTAATAAGAATATTTAACCTGCACCTACAGGGGCTTATACATTTTGTGCTCAACAATCTAACTTTTAGTCTAGAACTCTTAGCTTAAAATCAAACCAGAAAACAAAGCCAATGTTATAATTTTTCCCCAAGAAATTATTAACAAACCACAAATTTCCAACCAGAATAAAGTTTATATTTTGTATATATTCAGGAATATATCAGTTTTAATAAGTGGATTCCCATTCAAGTAAAACATTTTAATGATAATTTATAATAAGACAGTTGCTATTTAAATTTAGGGTTAAACTAGTTCAGAAATTAAAAAATGTGCTTTCTCAATTTAGCACCTTTTTCTTGACACCTTCTAGGGTACACACTGTAAGAGGTTGCATGCCTTAATTTGGAAACTATTTTCTAAATATGAATTAAAGGCATGCCACATACCCAGAGGTATGAAAATTTGCACATAAATCTGACATTATTTGATTTTTAAAATCTCATAAACTGGTACTTTTTCACTTTTTGGAAAGGTAGAATGAACAGATAGAGCTGGAGTCAGGAAAAACTGGATTTAAGGCCCACCTCTGATCCATCCTGGCTATGTGACCCTAGGCAGGTCACTTACCCTTTCAGTGCCTCAGGCAGCTCTCTGAGGCAGTAAATTGGAATGAAGAGGCTTACCCACATGGGTAGAGGAAGTTTCCTCAATTTAGTTTGCTATACCAATGAAATCTAGGGTCTTCTTAACCCTTTCCCCCATACACACAATTCTCTGGAAGTTACCTTTCATAAGGAAAAGGAACAACAAATGGGTATACTAATATCAGAGCACCCATTGTTTGGGTCTGAAAAAGCTGATTTATGTTAAAAAACAAGGTGAGGGGAGCAAATTTTCTATAATTAGTGCTAAAAGATTTAATTAACTAATATTCTATCTAACATTAGTCAATTGTGGACAAAAATAAATTTAAACCAATAATTTTCCCCCAACCATGGAGTAGATAATATATTTGAATCCCACAAGCTAGAGTTAGTATTTTAGGGATAGAAAACTTTAATGCTGATCACTTATTCTGAATAGCTTGTTTTGGTATCCCAAGTCTGATATGCAGCCTTTCACCAATGCAACTATTAAATTTATTGATAAACACTTTACTGAGATTAGTATAATGATTTTTATACAAATATACAATAATTTTCATAAAGTTTTTTAAATACAAGTTCATGACAAGGTCTCTAGATAATTATAAAACATTTTAAAGCCATACTTTTTATATGAAAGAACTGCTTATGGTGCATCTACTCCATCTCCAGCATTATATTCTAATTGTTCTCAATATATTTTTCAAAACAAATCACATCTCAATATATTATTATGCTATTCACTTATCTTCATCCGTTATAAGCCTTGTCAGTTCCTCCATTAGACTCTGAGCTCCTCCAGGGCAGAGACTGCCTTCTGCCTTTCTTTGTATCCAGTGCCTGGCACATAGTAGGTGCTTCATAAATGCTTGCTGACTGACCAGATTAGTGGTTATTTCCCCACTAAGGTTTCTCAGAACAAACTTGACAGCAAGAAACACTTGTTTTCACTTCTAAACAAATCTACTCAAAAGAGGACTCATTGTTAAGGGCCACAAGACACCTGGGTTATGAGGTGTATATTGCCAACGTTAACATCAGCAGCATTTCAGGCATTTTATTAAGCCCTTTCAAGGCAGCACAGGTCTCAGTTTAAACTGAGAAAAGTTATTTGCTGATCTTATCAAGCACTCCTTCTGTATTATTAAGAGTCCTATTTCATTTCTAGCCCCTAACTATGACTCAGAAGCAATAAACTGGGTGGCTTCTTGCTTACACATGCCACTTCTTTTCTTATTGACTATTACTTTTATGAAATTTTAAAAACAGACTACTATATAAAATTAATATTAGATCCTAATCAGAATTCTAATTTGAAAACATCTTTCCATTCAAAGGCTAAAATTTTTGGCTTGATCAATGTATCGAAAAATGACTGTAAATGGCCAAGTTACTTCAGCATAGCTATCTAATCAATAAGGGAATAGGACATAGCAGTCATATCAATTCTGAAAGAGAAAGTACAGAATCTTTGACAAATGAAAACCATCCTTTTCTTTAGGACTCTTTTCACCCCCCAAAATAATAATGACTGAGGTCTGAATACTTCTTACCCAGCCAGCATTGTGTAAAACAGGACACCCAGACTCCAAATATCACAAGCAGCATCATAACCTTGCCTCATGAGAACCTAAGAAACACAAATTAGAGGTACAGAGAAACAACATTGTAAGTATTAGCTGTGGATTACAAATTCAATACATTTGAGTAGTCTTCCACCCCAAATCAAGCTGAATGACTTCCCGAACCAGCATCTCCAAGATATTAGTGATCTAGAAGAGACTGCAGAGGAAGCTGAGAAAGAAAGGCTGCTTGGTCAGATGTGAGGAGGCTGGCCCCTCATCTCCTGTGAACCTCAGTTCCCTCATCAGTTAAATGATTTCTAGGTCCTTCTAGGTATAAAACTCTGTGATCACGATCATTAAAAACTTGAGGTCTTTTCAATTTTGAGTAAATATTCACTGAATGCTGTTTCAGCACTTGTATTTGTGCATGGAGGGGCACCGGACTTTCTTAAGAGCTAGAGGGGAAGGAGCAGTTGCAAGACCAAAAAAAGAGGTATAAGATATGGCCCAGCCTAAGACAGCTGAGATACACCTACTTATGAAAGGTTAAAGAATCTAAGGGGCCAAATGATAACAGAAGGCAATACGAGATATGTCACAAGACATATTATATGATCAGTATGAAGGCATGAAAGAATTTGGCTTATGTTTTGCAACAACTTCTTGGGGAAAAAAGTCCATTTAGGTCATAAAAATATGGGGGATTAATTGTGAATGTCTTAGATAATATGTCATAGCTTTTTGAAATTGAACACAATACTAATTCGATACAATAAAAACCAAACAGCATATTCAGCTGAAAGCTTCCTATGAAATGAACATAAGTTTAAAACTGAAAAAAATACTAAGGAAATAAAATAGTAATATTCTTTTCACTTAGAGAAATTAGTCCACTGCAAAAGCCTCCAGGCATATGGACAAAATAGAAACATTATTAATGCATTAACACAGAATTGCATAACAGCATAAAGTTTTCATAAAAAGACTAAAAAATCATATTTGGCTTTGACAGTTGCCAGACACGAGTAAGTATATAAGTAACAAGTAATTTAAAATTCAAGTGTTTTTTCAGACAGAGAATTCAAAAACAAAAAGCAAAATCAAGTAGCTGAAGAAGCTTTCAACTTGTGTAATCACCTCCCACAAATAATACAAACAGGGATCCCAGTTCCAGATAATGAGGCACTGCTAAATGCCCTTCCTATCAGTTATAGCCCATCTCAGCCCCTCAGTTATCTGAAGAAAGAAAGTAAGAATGATGTAGATTACGGAGCATGAAACATTGCAGTCATATTAGGACTGTCAAAAGGATAGAAGAGGATCTGATTTATGATGGAAGCAATGGAGAAATATGTGAAACAAGGGTCATTATTAATCCCATTTTATGGATGAGGAAACTGAGGTTCAAAGAAGTTTAGTGACCTGTCTGGCTGTGAAGTGTCTCAAGTAGGATACGAACCCAAGTCTTCCTCCTCCAAGTTTAGAACTCTAGACCCTATGACAGTGAGTCTTTCCAGTCGATTTCTTTCCTTAACACTGTATTTTTAGATTTACAAAGTGTTTTCTTCACAACAACCTGGTGAACCAGGTGGTGAATTCTTACTCCTATTTTGTAGCTGAAGGGAGAAGTGAGAGACAGAAAGGTAAATTGACTTGCTCAGAAGGGAACCCCAGTCTCTGGCTCCCCAGCCAGTCACACTGTGTTTCTTCACCTCTAACACATCTTCCCTTAACCCTTTCCTA
Organism: Gymnobelideus leadbeateri; assembly: GCA_011680675.1. Lineage (NCBI taxonomy): Eukaryota > Metazoa > Chordata > Mammalia > Diprotodontia > Petauridae > Gymnobelideus > Gymnobelideus leadbeateri. Next base: position 408,419 of record WOXC01002879.1, read on the forward strand.
GCTTGTTAGGAAGAGGGAAATCAGCAAGTTGGCAGTGGGTTGTTTCACCACTAGCACTTCCTTTGTCCCACACATATACAGAAGGAAGGCTTACATCGTCTCTTCATTAGGGTCAAGAATTTCAAACCCTGTCATACAGTAAGGAAGAAGGGGTATGGAACTCAGCTCAAAAGATATTTATGGAGTGTGTCTTGGACACTATGGCAAAAGGACTGAGCTTCAGAAGAGCCACCTGCACTGTGCTCACCTTCACCAGGTAACAAGCTAAATGGACAAAGTGAGAAACTGAGGACAGTGGAACCAGGTTGTAGAAGCACTGCTGCTGCAACTCCTCTGCCCTAGCACTTCCAATGCCTGCTGCCCCCTACACACCAGGCTTAGGAAAAGCTTTAAGACCCAGCTTGGTGGGACAAAGAGTAGTTGGGGCTGAATTCTGGGTAACCCACAGTTGATGCATGTGGATCTAACACAACTCTCTACCTAGCTCCCTCTTCTCTTGATCTCCTTCCTAAGGTATGAGAGTAAATGAAAAGTCATTCATATGTAAAATCTTTATTTGGGAGGTAAAATCCCTTCTTGACAGAGCTTTAACTTTTTAATTTATTTTTTTTTAAAACTAAAAACTAGCTTGGGAGTCTGGACATCTAGGTTCTAGTCCCAACTCTGCCACTGTAAGACTTTGAGAACAAATCATTTCACCTTTCAGGTCCTTAGTGTCCTTTGATTCTAGAAAAATGAAGAACTTAGAGTATGGTCCAATCCAGCTGGTTTAGAAGACTGAAGGTTTGTACTAGAAGATAACACTATCTTGGTTAATAAGTTGGTAAGATAAGATAAAAACAATTCTTACTTTATGTTACCTACTCTAAACTGATCATAGCTAACATGTTCAATTCATAGAAAAGAACACAAAGAAAAAATTGAACAAAATGCATCCCACCTCACACAGTTTTATCACATGACAAATGCAGAATTATAAAATAATATGCACTTTGAAGGCTACCTCAGGTGCTACAAAGTTGGCAGTATAGCAGGGAGTTAAGAGAAGTCCATTTTCTCCTCGAAGTTGTTTAGCAAACCCAAAGTCACAGATCCTAATAGAATCAGCGTTAGTTGAGTCATCCATATATAAAATATTACTAGGCTTAAGGTCTCGATGAACCACCTTGAAAATAAAATGAAAGACACTTTAAATGTTGGCTTCTAATAAAGACTTGCAAAACAAAAAAATCATACTAAGTACTTTGAAAATTTAGAATTGCCCCACTTACAAAACTTTTTTTTTTTTTTACAAAACAAAATTTCTTTTGGCAATGTGACTCTTTCACTGAGATGTCTCGAAATTGGATTTAGCCATAAGATAGTTACTTACCACGATTTACCAAGGGCCCTAAACTCTGTGTATACTATGCTAAACATATCAATTATTGGCCTCCTCCAGCTATCTTCATTCTTAGAGGACAAAATTTTATCCTCTGCCACCTTTGTCTGGACCACTGCTGACCATTCCACTGTATCAACTCACAGCTTAAATCATAATTTAGGTGATGGCCCATAGAATGAAAATGTTTGAAGAACACTTCTTTAGTGATATGTGATGTTTTAAAAGAGTAAAACCTATTCAACCCTGTGTGTGTGATATCTAATATGGATTTTAAAAAAATTCATAAGAGAAGACAGGATTTCTGCTCAGAAGAATCAACTCCAGGTTACTCACAAGTGAATTATTCATTGCAACCCAGAAATTCTAGTCTGCTATCAATTCAACAGAATCCTGGGCTCAGGAGGGAGTAAGGCTTGACAATGGAAAGGATGACCTACATATTTCTGTAGGTATGGTTCTTCTGACTCTATTTCTAAGTCAGGTTTTTAAAAAAATTAGCCACATTTATCAGAGAATTTTAGAGCTGGAAGGAGCCTTATAAGTCTTCTGGTTCAATCCCCTCATGTTACAGATGAGGAAATAAAGAGAGAATTTCCATGTTACACAGCCAAATACCGGCAAAGCCAAGACCAGAACTCAGGTCTCCTGATTCCTAATCCAAACGCCTTCTGCCACACAATGTTGCTGCTGTTCAATATTATTTCCCACACTACTTTCTTACATTGGTATGTATTAATCAACTGAATTTTGTACAATTTAAAGCATTTAATCATCTGTCTTCATTGTAAAAACTAAGCCACAACTTCTTAATTTATTTCAGGATGTTCCCTACATAACTACTCCTTTCTTGATGTCAGACTTTTAATGAAATCCTTCACAAACCAAATTCCTTGAAATGACTGCATAATAGGAGACTAGGGACAGGTTTCCAACCTCCTGCTGTCATTACTCCAGGCACTAGGAAGAGCGATGTGCAGAGAATGACATAATACAGCCTCCTGACCAACAAGCGATGTGACTTCAGCCCCAATATCACTCCATTAGATGGAAATGTGCCACATACGCTCGCATAAAATTCTTTTATGTTTCAGTGGTGAATTCAGAAGAGATTTAGGAAGGAATTTAAATAATAATTAGGTAAAAGTATTATTTAACTGATTAAAAAAAGGAGTTAAATTAGGGCCCTTGGGCACAAAGCAGAGAATTAATAAGGCATATATGATTTCACTAATTCCTTAACCTTTCCAATACCATGAGCTCTATGAATATGATGCTCATAAAGTATCTAAGTGACATAAAATGTGATAGAAATTTGAAGTTATATCATATTCTATACAAATGAGGGAAAATATAAATTTCATTCTGAACTGCGTTCCCTCAACTCTCACCCCATGCCACCCCCCGCCAAAAAAAAACGGGAAAAAAACCTGCTAAGGAAGCAGCATGGTACAAGAGAAAGCTACTGTAGTTGAAGTCAGAAAGCTCTGCTTTGCCATTTACCACCTGAATGATCTCTGGCAAGTCACTTAGCCTTGCTAAGCTTTAGTTACCTCACTGGTATAACGGGGTGGAGGGGGCAGGAAACAGGACATGGGAATAAATCATTTCTCAAGTCTCTTCCAATTCTAAAATCTTCTGATCCTATTTTTTTAACAAATGCTTTATTAACTTCTGTTTCATATCATTCATTTCCACCAGATTTTGAGTTACAATTTTTTCCCCCCATTTTTCCCCTACCTGCCCTCCTGGAATAGCAGTTCCACAAGATATCGCTTCCTCCAATCTGCTCTCTCCCATACCCCCTTCTACTTTTCCATTAGAGGAAGGTAAATCTCTGTGCCCCAATACCTGCACATCTTATTTCCCAATTACAAGCAAAAGAGTATTAATAATAGTATTTATATATATTTGAAACATTTAATTTTAAGACCTCGAATTTCAGACCCATTCCCTTCCTCCCTTGTCACCCATTCCCTCTGGGAAGATAAGTAATCCAGTATATGTTGTACATGTCTAGCTATACAAAACATTACCATAGTAGTTATATTGTACAAGGCTGCTTATAATTCCCTCCCACTCATCCCACCCCCTACCTGGTCCATTCCCTACTTGATCCTGTCCCTCTTCTATAGTGGGTACTTCCAACCTCCCCTGCCCCCAAGGATGCCCTCCCATCTATCATCCCCCCTCTCATCCCCCTTCCCCCTATTCTGCTGCAGGTTGAGATATCCCATTTAGTATGTATGTCATTCTCTCCCTGAACTAAATTCAATGAGAATGTGATTTTGCCTTTTTTTGCCTTCCTATTCTCCCCCTCCGTTGCAACCACTTCCCCTTGCTTCTTCTACATAAGATAGTTTACCCTACCCTGTCTCTCCCCATCTCCTCTTGCCACTTTCCTCTCTCACTTCATAATTTCATCCCTTGAGTATTCTCCCTTCCCAACAGATTCAACCTATGCCCTCTATCCATATATAACTGTAACCATATACACACACATTCACATATGTATTTATATGACCACACACCCTTCCATTATTTTCATAGTGAGAAAGATATCATCAGTCACAGTTATTGCTTTTCCATATAGGAATGTAAATAGTTCAACTTTGATAAGTTCCTTTTGATTTCTTTTCCTGATTACCTTCTCAGGCATCTCTTCCTTCTTGTGTCTGGATGTCAAATTTTCTATTCAATTCTGGTTTTTTCCTCAAGAATGCTTGAAAGTCCTCTATTCCACTGAATGACCACATTTTCCCCTGAAACAAAATACTCAGTTTTGCTGGGTAGGTGACCCTTGGTTCATTCCCAGCTCTTTTGCCCTCTGGAATATCATATTCCATGCCCTTTGATCCCTCAGTGTAGAAGCTGCCAGGTCCTGTGCTATTCTGATTGTGTTTCCACAATATTGAAATTGTTTCTTCCTGGCTGCTTGTAGTATTTTCTCCTTGATCTGGGGATTCTGCAACCTGGCTATAATATTTCTGGGAGTTTTCTTTTTGGGATCTTTTTCAGGAGGTGATCGGTGGATTCTTTCAACCTCTATTTTGCCCTCTGGATCTAAAACATCAGGGCAGTTTTCCTTGAGAATTTCTTGAAGGGTGATTTCTAGGTTCTTTTCTTTGATCATGGCTTTCAGGTAGTCCAATAATTTTTAAATTGTCTCTCCTGGATCTATTTTCCAGGTCAGTGGTTTTTCCCATGAGATATTTCACATTGCCTTCTAATCTTTCATTTGTTTGGATCTGCTTTACAGCATCTTGATTTCTCATAAAGTCATTAGCTTCCATTTGCTCTAGTCTAACCCTGAAGGAATGAATCTCCTCAGTGAACTTTTGAGATTCTTTTTCCATCTGGCAAATTCGACTTTTCAAGGCATTCTTCTCCTCATTGCCCTTTTGGGCCTCCTTTGCCATTTGAGCTAGTCTATTTTTTAAGGTGTTGTTTTCCTCAGTCAGGCTGTTGACCTCATTTCATACTTTTCCTGCATCCTTCTCATTTCTCTTTCTAATTTTTCCTCCACTTCTCTTATTTGATTTTTAAAGTCCTTCTTAAGGTCCTCTATGGCCTGTAACCCGCTCATATTTTCCTTTGGGGCTTTTGGAGCAGGATTTCTGATCTCACAGTCCTCCCCCTGTTCTATGCTTCGATCCTTTTTGCCCCCAAAATAGGAGTCTAAAGTTGCATTTTTCTGTTTATTTTGTTTCCTTTGCCTTGACATGTTGCCACTTAATTACCTGACTTTTGGGCTTGTTGCCACAGTAGGACTCTGCCACCAGACAGGAGAGCTTTTGTCTGGAACGTTGGGGTCTTCACAGCTTTCTGGCAAGCTGGATACCCACCCCAGACCTCCCCCCCAGATCACAATACAGATCCAGGGAGGTTATAGCAAGAGCGATTACTCCCCAAGACTGATCGCTGGATCTCCCTACAGTTAGCATGCAGGCCAGGAGCTGGAGCTGCCTCTGAAAACTACAAAATGTCGTGTGTCCTCAGGGGCTTCTAGCCCCCAGGGGAGGAAGCTGACACATTCCCCAAATACTGGTCCCAAAGTCCATAGGGCACTAACCTCTCACTCTGTCCTAGGCATGTCTATGTTGATAATTCTGGAATCCCCACAGCTGCTGGTGTTCTGGGGTCCCTCCAGCCAGCTGCTGGCCCCGCCGCCCTGGGGCTAAAACTGCGGCTCAGGCAGACCTGGGCTCGGCTCTCGCTAGCTGTGCTCTGAGCTGCAGGCTCCCAGAGCACTGCGCTGATCCTTCCTGCAGGGCTGCTGGGCTGTCCTCAGCAGGAGGTTAGCTTCTCTGTGTCGTTCTGTGGGTGCTGGGGCTCCAGAAGTTGTTCATAGTCCCCTTTTACATAGTTTGGAGGTAATCTGGGGGCAGAGTGCCTTGGACATGCTGTTTCTATTCCCCTGATCCTATTTATAACTAGTCAATCCAACCATGTCACTCCCTTGGCTCAAAAAGCTTCTGTGGCTCTTCTTTACCAAATAAAGTCCAAATTCTTCAGCCTGGTATTCAGGGCCCACCCTAATCTGACCCAACCTGCTTTTCCTAGTTTCATCTCCCACCTTCCTGCATATCTCATTCTCTAGCCCAAGTGGACCACTTAGCACTCTAAGTAACTTTCTACACTGGGTCACCTCTGTGCCTCACGCATTTAGTCCCCTTCACCATGTTTTCCCTCCCCTCTTTATCTCTACTTGCTAAAGTGGCTTTCTTCAATGCTACCTTTTACATGAAACTGGAGTGCTGAATCTTTCTTTAGAGTACCTATAGGTTTCTATTTGCACTTCTCTTAGAGCACTTACTAAATAGCATGTTGTAGAATATTTATAAACACGTTTTAGCTTCCTTATGAGATCAGAAGCTCCTTGAGTGTTAGAACTGTATCCTACTCAGCTTTGTATACAATTCAATAAATAATTTTTAAGTGCCTACTATGTGCCCGGCACTGTGCCAAGCACTCTGGATACAAAACAGGCAAAGGACAGCCTCTGTCTTCAGGGAGCTTACAATCAAATGGGGGAATTAACAGGCAAACAACATGCAAAGCAAGCTACATACAGAATAATTAGGAAATAATTAAAAGAGAGAAAGCACTAGAATTAAGAGGGGTTATAGAAGGCTTCCTGTAGAAGGTGGGATTTTAATTGGGACTTAAACAGAGCCAGGGACATCAGGAATCAAAGCGGAAGAGGGAGAATATTCCAGGCATGGGAGACAGCCAGAGAAAATACTCAGGAGTCAAGAGATGGAGGATCTTGTTCATGAAATAGCCAGGGCATCAGAGTCACTGGCTGCACAGTGCCTAGTGCAGTCTCCTGCATATATGTGTTTCAATGAAATGCCTTTATTCACTTGAACCAGTAATATCCAAGGAAATTTGGAAGAGTGTGTCCTCTAAAATGTGCATCTCCAGAAGTTATCTTTTATTTTAGTAGCTAATCTGAGAATTATTGGTTCATGAGTGTCCCAAGCCCTTTGTAAACCTATTTCTATTTTAATCTCTGCAACCTTTTGAGGTAAAGAACTCCACATCATAAAAAACTCTCAGAATTCATGATTATTTTGGTATGTTCCAAAATTCTCTCTCCTTTCTAACTTTTAGATTTGTTTCTATCTCTAACATTTAAAAATCTGGAAAATAAATTTCTATTTGCTTTACCTATACCATTTTATAGATGTGAATTATTATCTCTACTTAGCCCATTCTAGCCCCATGAGTCTCAATCTTTTTGGTTTCCCTTGCTGTGTAAGCTATTATATCTCCTTTGAATATTTATTTCTGGATGTTTTGTCTCTTACAAAGTATAGAGAACATAATTATACACAGTAGCCCAAAGGAAAAATGACATTTGAATACATACACATTTGTCCTTCAAAACCACAGTGCCCAAATAGAGTATTTTAAAACAAATTAAATCACATTAATAAGATGGACGATGAAAGACTACTTTGGAGGATGACAGAAGATCTAAGGTTCCCAGTGAACTAAAAGTTCCCTAATTACGGAGTCACAGAAAATTTGGAAATAAATTCAAAGAACTGTAACACAGTAAGTCAAGTGGTAAAAATAGGACCATTGAGGAAACAGAAGTTAAGACTTTAGGCATGAAATATGCATTGCATTTTTGTTTCTAACCTTACTGAGGTAAGAGATCTGACATTTATTATGATAAAAGAAACATTTATTAAGTACATACTATGTGTCAGGAACTGTGCTAAGTGCTGGGGATACAAGAAGAGACAGAAGATATAGTCCTGTGCTCAAGCAGATCATAACTTAATGTGAGAGACAACAAATATATACAAACAACCTATATAGAGGATAAATAGAAAATAATTAAAAGACCACCAGAATTAAAAGGGGTTGGGGGGGGCGGAGCCAAGATGAAGGAGTAGAAACAGTTCATCCAAGCCACTCTGCCCCTAGATTCCCCCCAAACTATGTAAAAGGGGACTCTGAACAACTTCTGGAGCCCCAGCACCCACAGAACAACACAGAGAAGCTAACCTCCCACTGAGGACAGCCAAGCAGCCCTGCAGGAAGGACCAGCGCAGTGGTCTGGGAGCCGGCAGCGCATAGAGCGCAGGAAGCGGAGCCAAGCGGAACCCAGGTCCGCGTGAGCCAAGGTTTTAGCCCAAGGGCGGCAGGGCCAGCAGCCGGCTAGAGGAACCCCAGAACACCAGCAGCTGTGGTGACTCCAGAATCATCAACACAGACATGCCTAGGACAAAGTAAGAGGTTAGTGTCCTATGGACTTTGGGACCTGTATTTGGGGAACGCGTCGGCTCCCTCCCCTGGGGGCTAGAAGCCGCTGAGGAGACACACCATTTTGTAGTTTTCAGAGGCAGCTCCAGCTCCTGGCCTGCAAATATGTAGGGAGATCCAGTGATCAGTCTTGGGGGATAATCGCTCTTGCTTTAACCTCCCTGGATCTGGATTGTGATCTAGGGTGGAAGTTGTGGGTGGGTTTACAGCTTGCCAGAAATGGAAGTTGCCCCCCACACGTTCGGGACGAAAATTCCTCTATCTGGCCTTAAAGCCATAGTGTGGCAACAAGCCCAAAAGTCAAGTAATTAAGTGGCAACATGCCAAGGCAAAGGAAACAGAAAAATGCAACCCTACACTCCTATTTTGGAGGCATAGAGCAGGAAAAGGACTGTGAGGTCAGAAGTCCTGCTCCAAAAGCCCCAGGGGAAAACATGAGCGGGTTGCAGGCCATAGAGCACCTTAAGAAGGACTTTAAAAATCAAATAAGAGAAGTGGAGGAAAAATTGGAAAGAGAAATGAGAAGGATGCAGGAAAAGTATGAAATGAGGGTCAACAGCCTGACTGAGGAAAACAACACCTTAAAAAATAGACTAACTCAAATGGCAAAGGAGGCCCAAAAGGGCAATGAGGAGAAGAATGCCTTAAAAAGTCGAATTTGCCAGATGGAAAAAGAATCTCAAAAGCTCACTGAGGAGATTCATTCCTTCAGAGTTAGACTGGAGCAAATGGAAGCTAATGACTTTATGAGAAATCAAGATGCTGTTAAGCAGATCCAAACAAATGAAAGATTAGAAGGCAATGTGAAATATCTCATGGGAAAAACCACTGACCTGGAAAATAGATCCAGGAGAGACAATTTAAAAATTATTGGACTACCTGAAAGCCATGATCAAAGAAAGAACCTAGAAATCGCCCTTCAAGAAATTCTCAAGGAAAATTGCCCTGATGTTTTAGATCCAGAGGGCAAAATAGAGGTTGAAAGAATAAAAAGATCCCAAAAAGAAAACTCCCAGGAATATTATAGCCAGGTTGCAGAATTCCCAGATCAAGGAGAAAATATTACAAGCAGCCAAACAGAAACAACTTCAATATTGTGGAAACACAATCAGAATAGCCGAGGACCTGGCAGCTTCTACACTGAGGGATCAAAGGGCATGGAATATGATATTCCAGAGGGCAAAAGAACTGAGAATGAACCCAAGGGTCACCTACCCAGCAAAACTGAGTATTTTGTTTCAGGGGGAAATATGGTCATTCAGTGGAATAGAGGACTTTCAAGCATTCTTGAGGAAAAAACCAGAGTTGAATAGAAAATTTGACATCCAGACACAAGAAGGAAGAGTTTCCTGAGAAGGTAATCAGGGAAAAGAAATCAAAAAGAACTTATCAAAGTTGAACTATTTACATTCCTATATGGAAAAGCAATAAATGTGACTGATGATATCTTTCTCACTATGAAAATAATGGAAGAAGGGTGTGTGGTCATATAAATACATATGTGAATGTGTGTGTATATGGTTACAGTTATATATGGATAGAGGGCATAGATTGAATCTGTTGGGAAGGGAGAATACTCAAGGGATGAAATTATGAGGTGAGAGAGGAAAGTGGCAAGAGGAGATGGGGAGAGACAGGGTAGGGTAAACTATCTTATGTAGAAGAAGCAAGGGGAAGTGGTTGCAAGGGAGGGGGAGAATAGGAAGGCAAAAAAGGCAAAACCACATTCTCATTGAATTTGGTTCAGGGAGAGAATGACATACATACTAAATGGGATATCTCAACCTGCAGCAGAATAGGGGGAAGGGGGATGAGAGGAGGGATGATGGATGGGAGGGCATCCTTGGGGGGAGGGGAGGTTGGAAGTACCCACTATAGAAGAGGGACAGGATCATGTAGGGAATGGACCAGGTGGGGGGTGGGATGAGTGGGAGGGAATTATAAGCAGCCTTGTACAATATATCTACTATGATAATGTTTTGCATAGCTAGACATGTACAACATATACTGAATTACTTATCTCCCCAAAGGGAATGGGTGACAAGGGAGGAAGGAAATGGATCTGAAACTCGAGGTCTTAACATTAAATGTTTCAAATATATATACATAAATACTAGTATTAATACTCTTTTGCTTATAATTGGGAGATATGATGTGCAGGCATTGGGACACAAAGATTCACCTTCCTCTAATGGAAAAGTCGAAGGGGGTATGGGAGAAGGTATGGGAGAGAGCAGATTGGAGGAAGCGATATCTTGTGGGACTGCTATTCTGGGAGGTTGGGTAGGGGAATAACGGGGGGAAAATGATTGTAACTCAAAATCTGGTAGAAATGAATGATGTAAAACAGAAGTTAATAAAGAATGTGTTTAAAAAAAAAGGGGGGTTGGGAAGCTTCCTCTAGAAGATGGGATTTTAGTTGTAACTTGAAACCAGGGAAGCCAATAGGTGATGAGAAAGCACTCTAGGCATGGAGGACAAACATAAAAAATACCCAGAGCTGAGAGATGAAATGTCTTATTTCTGGCAAGTCACTAGACTGAAGTGTAAGTGGTGGCAAATAAGGAATAAGAAGATGCAAAAGTGTGTGTGTGTGTGTGTGTGCACGCGCGCGCGTGTGCACGCGTACTAGATTCTAAGGGCTTTGAACACCAAACAGAATTTTGAATTTGATCCTGGAGGGGATATGGAGGCACTGGAATTTTCTGAGTTGGGAGATGACAAAGTAAATCTGAGTTTTCAGAAAAATCACTTTGGTGGCTGAAGAAAAAGACTGAGGTGGGGAGACAATTGAGGCAGACCCCTCAACAGTGTATTACAATAGTCCAGGTGTGATAAATGCCTGCACTAGAGAAGTGGCAGCATCAGAAGGGAGAAGGGGAGTATTTGAGAGGTGCTGCAAAGGTGAAATTGACAAACCTCGGTAACAGGTCATGGATAGGAAGGAGGGAGGGGTGTGTGAGAGATAGTGAGGAGTGGAGGATGACATACCTAGGTTGGGATCCTGAAGGACTGGGACGGTGATATTGTCCTCAACAATAATATGGAAGGTGAGGGGCAGTGTTTAGGGGGAAAGATCTACTTAGGACATGTTGAGTTTTAGATATCTACTGGATATCCAGTTTAAGATGTCTGACAGGCAGCCAGAGATGTGAGACTAGAGAGAGACTGGGGCAGCAGAGATAGAGTTGAGAATCATCAGCATAGAGAAGGTAATTAAATTCATAGAAGCTGAAGTAGAATAGTGGGAGAAGAGGTCCCAGGGACACCTTTGGTTACAGGGTGGGATCTGAATGAGGGTCTAGCAAAAGAAACTGAGGAGTAGTCTGACAGGCAGAAGGAGAATATCTATCTCTAAATGTGCTAGAAGTAGAAATGGGGTAAATGTAGAAGAGATGTAAGCTGGACATAAATGATTTACTGACACTCGACACTTCAATGGTTACCAAGCAAGTTATAACACTGATTTTTCTGGGTAGCTAGGTGGCACAGTAGATAGAAGAGCATTGTGCTTAGAGTCAGGAAGACCTAAGTTCAAACCAGGCCTCAGATATTTACTAACTGTGTGACCCTAGACAAGTCACTTCACCTCCATTTGCCTCACTTAACTCATCTGTAAAATGGGGATAATAATAGCTCCTACTCCTTCCAGTAAAAGATCAAATGAGATAAAAATTATAAAGTGCTCAGTACAAGTGCTCTGCACATAGAGCGACATGAATGTTACCTATCGTTATTATCATTACTATTATTATGATTTAAATTGGATACAGGTACCTGCTTAGGAAGCTTTCACAGGGGGAGGATGCCTGAGCTGATTTGCCAAAGTGTCCCTTCTATTCCCTTGGCTTTATACAAACACAGCTGCCAGAACTGAACTGAATAAAATAACTTTGACTTACTCCTTGACAGTGAAGGTAGTCAACAGTTTTTGTTATTACATAGAGTACATCACTGGCCTCCCGTTCTGAAAAGTACTTTTGTCTGAGAATACGATCAAGTAGCTCTCCTCCTTTCATCAGTTCAGTAACAAGGTAAACATATCTACCATCATCATAGACCTGTTTAAAAAAAAAGGTGATTTGGATTTTATACTTTTTATCATTTATTTCTTTAAATTTGTTTCAATTAATGACAATCAACTTCTCTCCCTTCTATTAAATTTTTTGTTACATTTATAGTCAAGCAAAACAAATTAAATCAATGACCATATCCATTAAAATGTCTTAGTTTGCACTCTGAAGCCACCACTTTTTTGTCAGGAGGTGAGTGCTGTGTTTCATCATGAGTCCTCTGGAAATGTAGTATTTGATCACATTCATAAGGCATAACTTGGTCAGCCATTCTCCAATATCCTCTATTTAAAGATTCCTTGATCTTATGTCCTAAAGACTACTGTCTAAACAAAAGTGATTCACCCAAAGGCTTGTGAGCCCTGGAAAACTCAATACCAGTCTACACCAATGATATGTAGCAACAGTTTGAACAGGGCAAAGATCTTGGTCAGGTCCCAAACAACTGTGAATTGGCTTTTACAATACTCAAATTCTTCCAAAAAGCTTCTACATGCTATTTACAAAAATCAGGCATATTTATATAGGATCTTACACAAAATAATTCATTAAGCATTCATCAGATTCACCAGATTGCTTAATATTCATTAGATTTTAAAAAAATTAATACTTACATCCTTTAAAGTGATAATGTTGGGGTGCTGTCCATAACGCATCAAAATCTCAATTTCTTCTGAGGGGTCTCTCTTACTTTTGTCAATGATCTGAGAAAGAAGATGGGCAAGAAGTTCAGGTAAACTAAGATTTTAATTTTCTTTATCATAAAAGCATCAAATAGTGTCATGAAAACTTTTCTAATTAAAGGGGTGTAGGAATATTTTGTATCCTAGAAATACCTCAAAAATAAGAGTAATCATAATATTTATCTACATTTGAACAAACAAATAGATTTTCCTTTTATTCCATTTATTTTAAAAATAAGCACATAACAGTGTTGATGCAAAGAGTAAATTAGAAAATATGCTTTGACATATAATTTCCTCTTTACTTAAAACTATTTTAAATTCTTATCCAAACAATTGCTGAGTAATTGTGAGGATTACTTTTCAATTACAATATATTACTTTTTGAAAGTACTGCAAGAATGAAAAATATGAAATTTACTATTCTTCAAAAGAAATTGTTGGTAGAACCTATTTCAACAGAATATGTGAACTCAGATTCCTGTCCTTTATTTTTCCTTCCCTCCCAATCACTCTGCCCCAGTGAGAACATAACTAAAGCAAGATCACTTCAAATTCAAATATAGAAGAAAGAAATTTAGAGACAATACCTTCACCGCAAATTCCATGTTGGTAGCCATGTGTATACAGCGCTTGCAAACAGAATAGGAGCCAACACCAATATCCTCCTTTGGTTCATACACATCACTAAATTGTGCACTGCTTCCATGTAATTGCTTTGAAAAAAATCAGAGAAAAATTGATAATGCATTTAAAACATATCTGTCCATCAAGGAGAACAGAAACTTGACCTCCCACAATTTTCTGTGTTTGTTTCCTAACTTTGTGCTTAACATAAACCTTAAAAATCATGCAAAAAATTCTGAGTTTGAGGAAAGCATATGCTTGGAATATAAACAACTTCAACAAATGATGAACCAAGTTCAAATTACAGACACTCTGGATTCTTTAAATAAGACCAATCAACAAACTGATAAAGCCCTAACTATGCCTCAAAGCCAAAAGTACACAAATCACCACACTGTATGGGTCATATTGCCTGTTTGATTCTTTGATTATTTCTTGCCATTTTCCCCAGTGGACAGTTGAAAATTAACCACTATCATAAATGGTGCCTATAATATAGGTTGGCCATTGACATGCTTTAAAACTTAAAACTCTTTTATGTCCTAAGGAAATAATCCTATAACTGGAAAAATAATCAGATGTGATTTACCTGTACTATTGGCAATATATTTGTGAGAGGAGAAATTTTCTGATCTTCTAGGGCAGTAGTTGCAACAAAGCTAAATCCTTTGAAAAGCTGATGCGCATTAGCACTGGGTGGAACTCCAGGAGAATCTAGTTTTCAAACACACAAATTTTATTAAAAAAATTAAAATTTCACAGCATACAATTACACTCTTTTTGGCTAAAGGTAAATCTTGATTAAAAAATTCAACTCTACTAAAACAAAATGTATTCCATTAAGAAAAATTAAGTCATTAATGTAGAAGGTATTATTTCCTCTTTTTCAAACTCCTCCACCAAAACAATGAAAAGACTGAAGAAATTTTAAAACAAGATTAGAAAATATATATTTACATTTCATGACTAGTCATTTACATTTCATGACCAGTCTTAACCTTCTTATCCCTTGCTCCTTTCTCTTCCAAATATCTCCTATTTAAAGATTCCTCTTGACCCTAGTTCTTAAAGACTTCCGTCTAAACAAAAGTGATTCACTAAAAGGTTTCTGAGTCCTATTTTGGGAAATACTATGATGGAGCAACAGTCTGAGCAGGGTAGTCACTGGTCTAGTTCTAAATAACTAGGAATTAGCTCTTACCACTACAATCTGCTGATTCCTCTAAGAAGTTTGGACATGTTGTATACAGGACCCATACAAAACATGTATACAAAACATATGACTTAACACAAAATAATCTATTAAGCATAATTATTTCACAAACTTTTTATCCTTTTAACTTTTATCTGTGGAGTGAAAGAATGGCTTATTAATCATACCTAAGTTAATCCATATAAATGTGTATTACCTTTGGGTGTTTTTGCAGTAAATTCAGGATCAAAACAAAAAGTATCTTCTGGTTTGCCAGATGCAGGTTTGAAGGGGGGCTGAATTTCTCTTCTATATAATTTCTAAAAGAAGTTAGAGTAATGCCAAAACTTATTAACATGGACAAATTATTCTATTTTCCAAGTTAAAGTAGACAATAGTCATAACTTAATCTTAACAAGTTACACAAAGTGGCAATATATTAAGAAGTATAAATGGAACGCTTCAGGTTAGATTTACCAGATAAATTTCAATAGACTTTCAAATATCTGCTAATAAAATAAGTTCATTAAATTTGGCAGAAGTTGTACTGAACTCAATGAGTAGGTCAAGAAACACAATGAGGATGGAGATGCTCAAGGTTGTACTTGCAAGAGATGAGAATATTCATTTTCAAATTTTATTAAAAACTGGTTTAACTCCCTAGTGATGACAACACACACTCATGTGGTCATGCAGGAATAACTAGCAAAAGTCAAGGATTCTGAAATCTAAGGCTGCCATAAAAGTAGTATTTCTATAATATGAAATCCATTCATACTATGTGATGCCTGAAAACTTGAAACACATTTAGAATCTCAAATATTTTCTGGGAATTTTTATGACCTAGGAAATATAAACAAAAATAGGCTGCTTTGTTTTTAGGAGAGGCACATTAAAAAAATCTCAAATTTAACCTTGTCCAACAACTGGATAAAGTTTATTTTTCAGTGAAAGACACATAAAATAGCCTAAGGCAGGGTAGGAAATATTTTTTTTCTGTTGAAGAACCACTGGCCTGTAGAACAAAATCATAGATCAGTTAATTATAAAGCAACTTTAATTTTATTTAGAGAAAGACAAACAACATTTTACTCATTGTCTTGTAAAATTAGAGAGTATATAAAGCTTTTACATAAAAAATAATAAAAATACATTTTGTTCTCTATTATGACTAGTTAAGGGAAAGAGACAGTATAGGGAAGAAGGAAATAGGGAAGGAGATAGAGACATACAGACAGGGACAAAAACTGAGAGTGAAATTTTAATGGAATACCATTGATATATTACAGTCCTTTAAGATACTGTAAATTAATTTAGACTTTTGAACTGTAACTTTTTTTGCCTCTACAAGCATAAGCCCTCTGCTTATTAAGCATAATTATTTATTATGCTTAAATTTTGATACTTGCCCTTGCAAGGCAGATGTAAACAAACTAAGAGGGCAGGTGGTTTTTCATTTCCATCCCCATCCTAGAGAGGTCACCAAAAAATACTTTAGAGTTTGACAAACAGGCCATCCCAGCACAAAATTATGCAAAATGCCTAAATGCTACAGTGACAGATATAACATACACATTTCAGTTCTTCAAGGGTCTGTGGTTTCACTGGAAGGAGAGCTCCCTCCACATACACAGACCACAACTCCTCTGTGCCTATGTGGAAAGTCTTTAAGTTGCTGTGGCCAAAAAAGTCATCACTTGGTGGCCAATGCTCTGATAATAAGCCTTTCCAAACTTATCTATGATGGTTCTCAGACAACAGACACAAAGTCCACTGCCAGTCTGTAAATTGAAGCTTGTCACACTTGGTAGAACCTGCCCAGAGTGTGCTCCACTGGCAGAGCCTTCAAGAACCCAGGGTCACCCTCCATGCCATAACGAAGCACTGGAGTAGCACTTCAGTGGAGGACTACATACACAGAAAGTGAAAATAAGCGTTAAGACACAGAAACAATGACATCAGATTTTCTAACTGAAGATTGCATGTCTGGGGGCCTTAACTTCTTGAAAGCTTTTCTAAATATAATATTTTATTAAAAACTCAAATTACTTTTTTTTTGCTTTTTTTGGGAGGGCAATTGGACTTAAGTGACTTGCCCAAGGTCATACAGCTAGTTTTTGTGTTAAGTGTCTGAGACCTCATTTGAACTCAGGTCCTCCTGACTCTAGGGCCAGTGCTCTATTCCCAGTGCCACCTAGCTGCTTCTGTCAAATTATTTTTTTATCTTCATCCCTCTTCTATTCACACTAAGAAGTAACAAATGTTAGGCTGGATTTAAATAGCATCTTACAATACTTTTCTTTACAAAGTGCTTTCACTTCACTCTTTCCCCCAGTGACCATTTACAGTAACAGGGTCAAAATCTCTAAGAGATTTAGAGTAGGGTGGAAATTCCCAAACTGGAAGGGATTAGTTTGATATGACTTTGTTCTACAAATAAAAGAGAACTGAGGCACAGAGAGCTTAAACAACGTACTCAAAGTCACAGTAGTTAGTTAATAGCAGGGCTGGGATTGCAGCTCAGGTCTCCAATTCTAAACCTAATTTCAGTCCTTTCCACCACACCACACTAGATGTTATTATGGATAGAAAATAAAATTTAGCAGAAAAGATGTGCACAAAGTCTATTAACAATGGATCTGCTGCTCTACTAAGCTGAATAAAGCTGAAATGGTAAATATTCAAGTCAACAGTCATTTTATAAAGTACCTGTAAGTTAAAATGTCACACTGGAATTTAAACAGAGTTTAAATTTATTACTTGGCAATGCCCACATACAATTATTTTCTTCTAACCTCTAACAAGAGCTAAAAAAGTTACTTATTAATTCAAACTACACTGCACTGTACTTACATTCCAGTCAACAGTTGAAAAGAAAAGATGTCTTTTGATTTCTTCAACTCCATCTGAACCAGCTCCTTTAAAAATGGAAATATTTTTATTGTTCTTATTACTCGATTTCAAGGATCTATTCTATAGATAAACCTTAACTTTCTCATTTGTAGGCACCTATAGGGTACATACTTTTACCTGGCAGTCTATCACTTAAAATTTTACATATCTCTGGTACAATGTTAATGTCAATTCACAATCATTTTCCAGTAGCACTGCTGAAGATCCTAAAGTACCTTCTAAATAAGTAGAAGGAATAAATGATCCTTGGTGTAGATTTGGCATTAAATACATTTTATTTATTCGGAATGAATACTCAGAGCTAATGTTCAGAATAAGGAAAATTTAAAAATCATCTTCAATTTGAATATAATTTCATATATATCCCATTAGAATGTAAACTCCTTGCAAGTAAAGATCATTTTATTATTTGGGCTTGTATCACTAGTGCCTAGCACATAACAGATGCTTAACAAACACTTTTCGATTGAATAGATATGGAAATAATGACTAGACTGTGGAAATGGAAAGGTAGACTTTATTCAAAAGAAACAATTAACAGAAGGGAAAAGATAACAATATTGTAAGTTAAGAAGATAGACACCTTCTTACACAAACTTAAGGGTAGAAATTAGTGGACAGTATTTGAGTGAAAGGAAGATAAAATAAGTGATGTTTTGTTCTGGGGGTGAATACTACAGATTGACTGGCCAGATGGAGGATATGGATAATGTTTTGTTAATATGAGTACTAGAAGAGAGGTAATGTACAGTGTAGACAGCTCTTGGAAAGCCGATTCTACTTAAAAATAGAACAGAGATTTTTTTTCACTTGTTTTGTTATACTGAGAATTTTACCATGCAAAAGGATTCAGTCAATGGCTATTGTGGATTAAACTCTA
The DNA here is from genome assembly GCA_011680675.1 of Gymnobelideus leadbeateri. NCBI lineage: Eukaryota > Metazoa > Chordata > Mammalia > Diprotodontia > Petauridae > Gymnobelideus > Gymnobelideus leadbeateri. Next base: position 426,948 of record WOXC01002879.1, read on the forward strand.
ACCAATAAGGAAAAACTAGTTGGAAAGGTAGAAGTGGTAGGAATTTTGAGAGAAAATCATCATGCCATTTTGAATTTCATAATGAGAGAAAGAAGGGTACACAGGGCATTATACCCTGGGCTTCAGGAAATCAGTTATATAAAAATTCAGAGAAGAGATGACTTCTATCCAAATGAGCTATAAAAGAGAAACAGTTAGATAGGAAGTATCTGTAGGTACTTTAAAAGAAAAGAGTCATCAGCAGTCAGCATGAACTACAAAGCATAGCTAAGAGTACATGTCATACTAGTTTATATATTCCCTTTCTGAAAGACCGAGTTCTTGAAACTGATCAGGGAAATGACAAATACTAGTATATGATGGTTTCGGCAAGACATGAAAAATCTCAGTCTTCAAAGACAAAATAGAGAAATGTGGATCATTTGATTTTCTATTAGCTTGAATAGAAGCACCCAAAAACGGCTGCTTAATGGACTGATCTGAATCCGAAAGGGCTGTAAATGGACTGCTACGAGGGTGTATACTTACACTTAAATTTCTCTAATTATCAATGACCTCTGAACTGTCAAATGTAATAGACTCTTTTCAATGGCTTCTTTTCTTCTAGACCTCTCTGAAGCACCTAATATTTTTTCTTTTTTTTTTTTTTAAAGCAATTGGGGTTAAGTAACTTGCTCAACGTTACATGGCTAGTCATTTGATTTATGCGTGGGTGCTCATTTTCTGAGGCTGGATTTGATCTTGGGTCGTCCCAACTCCAAGGCTGGCGCTCTTACTCACTGCGCCACCTAGCCGCCCCAGCACCTAATATTTTTGACTATCCTCTCTTCCATGCTACTCTCTTCTCTCTGGGTTTTTGAGATTGTTCTCTTTCATTTCTCATCCTATTCATCATCTCACTCTTCGGTCTTCTTTGTTAATTTATAATCCATGCTATACCCACTGACTGTGATTGTTCTATAAGACTGTCCTGAGATCTCTTCTGTATTCTCTTGACACTCTTTCTCTTAGTGTCTACCTAAGTTCCCAAGGAGTCAATTACCATCTCTATGTGGATGATTCCCAAATCTACATATCCAATCTAGGCTCTTTCCTGAGCTACAGTCCCATATTACCAAGTGCCAAGCAGACCTACCATAATCTTGTAATTTAACCATACTGGCTAAAATTATTATAGTCAGTATCAATTTCATTTCTCTTTCTGATTTCCTATTTTTGATTTTCAAGTGCTTGTCCAGGGCTCATCTGTTGCAGTTGTGCATTATATTCTTTAATCATTATTATTCTTTGTTATTTTTTAACTGATTCTGATCTTACTTCTGACAAGTCAATGGTCTGACTGACACACAACCTTGGCTCAGGATGCCTAATCAATAACAAGTATTTTTCCTTTCTGTAAAAAGAAAATCAGTCTCTTATGGTGTTATTCGGTTCTCATCCTATCTAGCACCCACCAATTTTTCTCTTGAAGAATATAATCTACAAGTCTTTGTCCTCCCACATTCGTTCTTCCTGAGTCACACGTGCCTTTTTTTTTCTCCCCTTCTCACCATTTTTCCCACCTTAGTATGGAAGTCATTAAGTATAAGAGTGCATGCTGATTTATTTTGTAATGTTTTTTCAAGTCATTCATTGAATTTTTCTTCCATTTCATCCTAGCAACCATCTTGGTGCATAGGATACAATTATTTTCATGGTGGTATTTTTGTAGATACTTTTCATTAGTATTATAATGCAGGGTGACCGTATAGCCTATGAAATGTTCAGGTTTCCTTTGGGCATACAACAGAATTTTGTATAAAACTTTATATTTATCTCTATTCAATTTAACCAAATTTTTTGGCCTGTTGAGGTTGTTTCAGATTCAGGCATTTAAAGGGTCAGTAGTCCCCCTAGGATTTATGTCATTTGCAAATTTGATAAGGGTACAATCAATTCCATAATCTTAGCCATTGATAAAAATGTTAACCAGCAACAAGGCCAAGGACAGATTCCTGGGACATTCCACTGGAGACTTTTTTTCCAACTAGATAGCCATCTATTAAGGACTACTCTTTGATTTCTGTCATTCAACTAATTTAAAATTCACATACCTACCCTACTAACTACCTCATATCTCTTAGTGGCTAGCACTGTGCTAGCACAAAGAGTACAAAAGAGACTTGGTCAGATGCTTTTCTAAAATCTAGAATCTTTTCTAAAAAGATCAATGGTATCCACAGAATTTTTCAGACCTACCAGTCTAAGGACCTTGTCAAAAAAGTAAATGAAGCAAGTTTAGCCTTACCTACTCTTAATGAAGCCAAGTTTATTGGACTAAAGTTTTCAGACTCTTTCCTTTTTTGAAAACAGGGATCAACATTTGTCCTTCTCCAGTTCTATAGTCTCTCTCCCAGTATCCCTGGCAATGGTTCGGAAATCAGAGGGAGACATGTGAATGAGAACTGAGAATTTTAGTTAGAGACAAGTTCAATAAGATCATCCCAGCTATTTGTAAACTAATGCCATCTGAGCCCCAGAGATCAAGAGAAATAATTTTAATCTTGTAAGTGTTAACAGAAATACATTTATAGTACTGTGTTTCACTTAGGGCATCTCACTAAAAGAAGAATTACAATGTGTACAGAAGAGGATAACCACTATGGAAACTATGTCATATGAGGAATAACTGAAAGAACTAGAGACATTAGGCATGGAGAAGAAAAAGGAGTACAAGATTGCTGTCATCAAATGTCCAAATAGTTGTCACGTGGAAGAGAGTGTTACTATGAGATCCAATGGGTAGAAATTACTGGGTGAAGGAAAAGTTCTGTCCACTGAACAGCTGTCCAACAGAGCTTTCTAACAATAGCATTTGCTGGCACTGAGAGTGTTTAAGGAATGGCTAGATCACCATTTGTCAAGGACATTACAGAGAAGATTCTTCTATTGGGAAGGAAACAAACTTCTAGATGATTTATAAGGGCCTTTCCCTAGGAACCTATAACTTCTTTAAAAAACTGATAATTGATGAGCCATATATATGGTAATCTCTTACTAGCCAAGACATTTGATTAAGCCAGAATATCTATCCTTCAACATCTCAGAAATTTCTACAGTTATTTTCTCAATAGTAAAATCTGGAATTCAAAGTGCTAATGAATACCATTAAATTCAAATAAATCATAAAACTGAAAAATATCATTCACCTAGAAAAATATGCAGTGTACTTTTCTACAAAAACCATGAAACATAAGAATACCTAATCTATTTGAAGGATTTCTTTTGAATAACATCCTTAGAAGACTTTGTGCTTCAGGGCTAAGAAACTGAGGCATTCCAAGTTTTGCTCTGAAAAATAAAATTGTAGGAAATTTAACTTAACAATCTGCACTTTAAAACTTAACATACAACAGACTTTTTTACTAAGTACTTTTCACACTGGCATGTAAAATGTTCCTTTTATAATATCAGCCAGAAAACAGTTTATACTTAAAAATATTATTTTACTTCCATCTTAACTATTACAGATTTCTAAAAGCAAGGGCTTGGAGTTGTTCGGTGTGGTCGGTGGGTAGGGAATGGTATACAAAAGATAAATTTAAGAGTTGCACTTACTTCAGTATCATATTCATGGTCTCATTTCTGTCTTTACCTTGAAAAGGCAGAGTACCAGTGAGCATTTCAAACTAAAACAAAAAATACCAGAAGTCCATTAAGTATGATTTAGGATGTATAACGGTTTTTTTCAAAGTATGATCATAGGCCAAACTAGGATCAGAAAGCAAACATGTCTCACTTTCTTGAAACCATTTAATGACTAGAGTTTCTAGCTTCTTACTCAACTGTGGCAAATTAAACAAACTAAATATTCCAATCCTACCTTTGGAAGGTCCAAAGGAACCTGTAAATCCGCAGAGATACGCTATTTTTCTTCTAAAATAAAATTGAATTACTTCAAAGAACTTAATAATTAAAGAAAAATGATTACTTAAATACAAATTTATAGACATTCAAGATAGATTTAAGAGCCCTTGTGCCCTGCCCATCCAAAGATAACAGATATGGGGATATTTAATTCCTGTTTAGTAAGAAAAAAGGGAAAAAAAGGTTAAAAAAATTACATTGAGCAAAGTTTAGAACCAGTAGAATGAAATATTAAAACATGTTAGTTTTCTAAAATGATATTTAGAAAGAATGAGGATAAGCAGACACAAAATGGAATAGACCCAACATTATGTAGCAGTACAATTTATTAAAGAGGTTTTTCTTTTTTAATATGTATGCAAATATTTTTAAATTTCAATTAGCCTTACTTAGCTCTCAACATAAGTTATTTTTTAAATGGCTTTGGCCTCAATCCTATGTTTTTTCTCTTTATATTTGGTGAACTAACCTTTATTCTCATGGTTTCCAGTTTTCTATAAAGAGAATTCCTAATTCTGCAACTCAAACTGGACACTGCTCTCACTTATGCTCTTGCTTTGTATTACTCAGAACCGCACTTTTTGGGCTACTATTGCCACAAATTCATTCTCAGATTATTGCAAAAGCCTCCTAGATGGTTCCTCTGCCTCTAGTCTTCTGCCAATTGATCCATTTTACATAATGCTCTAAAATTAACCTTTCTAAAAACATAGATTTTATTATATATCTCACCTGCATAAGAACCTTTAATAGCTCCTCCTACCTAAAACATGCAGGTCAAATTCTTCTGGCTTGGTTTACAAAGCCCTCTAGAACTCAATCCTACCTTACGAACCCAACCTCATTTCCCATAGGCACCAACACATACCTTCTAGGAACCAGTCCACTCTTCCTCCCTGCTCCTCACCCCCAAGTAGTACTCATTCCCACTCTCATCATTCCTAATGCTATTCTTCCTCGTAGTAATATCTGCTACCTTTCCAAATTTGACCCAGATTTCAAAAGGGTTTGCTCAAGGCTCACCTGCCCTCAAAGCCTTCTCCTACTACACTAAGCCATCCTGATCATAGCCTTCTATGAATCTTGTTGCATTTAGGGTGAGCACTAAACAGTTCTGCATTTCATTGTTCTCAGTGTTTCCTATAGGTGTTTATATGCATGTATGTATACGAATATATGTATGTATGTATGTCTTGTCTTTCCAACTATACTGTGGGTAAAGGGAGGCTTGTAACAACATCATACATGTCTATCACTACTAGGTATACTAGGTGCTTGAAATTTATATCTAATGGCACAGAAATTATGACGTGTTGCTAAATGAATAATTGGAAGTCTAATAGCAAAACATCTCTGATGTAAAGTGTTTTCATTAAAAAAACTTTATTGTCACAGAATTTTATACAGAATTCTATATCTAATGAATCAGTATGTATTTGTTATAATACTTGTGACGATCACTATGCTAGATGCTATGGGGGATACTAAGTGAAAGGAAGGCAGCCTCTGTCCTAAAGGAAATTATAAACATATAATCTGGGAATTATAAACATATAATGGGAAGCAAGACATTCACAGGTTAGAGAAATATTCGCACGCAAGTGCATGTGTGTGTGTGTGTGTGTGTGTGTGTGTGTGTGTGTGTGTGTACTAAATATATGTATGCTAAAGTCTGCAGAGCAATTAGAAGTACAAAGACACAATCATTAAACACTTTAGTTTCCTGTAATCTAGAATCTGACAGGTTCTTTCTAGACTAGAACCTTAAAGTCTACATAACAGTGCCTCTATTTACAACTGTATCTAGCAAGATAAAGAAAAGATTAGAAGATAAAGGAACCTGATTTTCTCACCAGCTGTGCTTTTTGATAACTAAACTGTCACAACTTTCCTCCATCCCCACTCTCCACAAGGTAAAATGAAGCATTTAAATAGGAAATGTCAAAAAAAAATACCAGTCTTTCATTTTCTTCGACCTTAACTCAGAAATTTAATGCCACAAAATAGGGGCTAAGGAAGTGCTTTTTGGAGGACTGAACAGAGAGCTTACCATTAATACACCAAATGACCACCAATCAGCGCTCTGGGTATGGCCTCGCCTGTTCACTACTTCAGGAGCCATGTATTCTACTGTACCACAAAATGAGTAGGCCTTCTTTTCTTGGTCTACAGATTCTTTGCTGAGTCCAAAATCTAAAATAATAGTGTTATGGAGTTAAAGCTGTGTATCTATGGTCATACATAGAACTTCTCTGAGCAAGGTACTGTGAGGGTTTTACAGGAAAAGAGTCTAAATCTGGTAACACTGGGTCGGCTAGGTGGCACAGTGAATAGAGCACCAGCCCTGGGGTCAGGAGGACCTGAGTTCAAATCCAACCTTAGACACTTAACACTTACTAGCTCTGTGACCTTGGGCAAGTCACTTAACCCCAATTGCCCTGCCTTCCCCCTTCCAAAAAGCAAAAAAAAAAAATTGGTAACACTAACATTATGAAATTCAATATTATCAATTTCTACATAAACTATACACATTAAAATTGTTCTGAAAAGTATACATTTAAACCCCAAAGTGTTCAGAATATATGCTTCTTAGTTTTCCACTCACAACTACAACTTTTTAAAAAATGGGAACACCACAAACTACATATTTGGAAGCCTATCTTATTGATGTAAGTTTTGCTACCTCAGACCAAAATGGAGGAAGTCATTCCAATGTTTCCCTTTGTGGATGGGGGGAAGAGGGTAGCAGTTAGAGGGAGAAAAGGAACAAGCGAAATTTGCTTTAGCATGCTTGACTCTAGAGAAGGATTCAACATCTTAGAATATTTCATAAGGATTTACTGACTCTTCACTTTCGTTAAATAATTATTGATTATATTCTCAATATCATTTTGTGTATTCATCTTTAGAGTGGACTACTTTTCTTTTGTTATTCTAAGAAGCTTTACTTATCATATAATGTCTATTTACAAAATGTAAACATACTTGGCTTTAATTCTCCTATTACCTCCACCCAGTCTAAAAATAAAGCTCCAAAGTCAAAGTCAAAGAACATTGGCTATTATTTTCTTCTTGGGGGGAGGGGGAAAGGAGGTATGGAAGTAAAGGGAAGAAAATGCTCTGACTTCCTCTATTAATCTTCTGAAGGCTTATCCACTGAGCCTCACTCTTAGAATCTCCTGCCTGGGAAGGTCTACTGTCTAATCCTGAAAAAACTGATCTTTCTGAGATTAATTTTTTAAAAATTTTTTGGAGGGCAATTGGGGTCACACGGTCACACAGCTAGGTTGTTTGTTTGTGTGTGTGTGCATTAAGTGTCTGAGGTTGGATTTGAACTCAGGTCCTCCTGACTCCAGGGCCGGTGCTCTATTAATTGTGCCACCCAGCCACCCCAACATTAATTTTTTTAAAGACACAAATTGCAGAAAGAAACCCACAAAAACAATAATGCCAGTATCAAGAGAAACTACCAAAGCAAATTAATTAAGTGTATGTGTTTTCTAAATTGCTCATGGTAGAGGAAAATATTTTCTATGATATAAAGTTCTATAAACAAACCCTAATTTTTCCCTGTACCATTTCTTTAAAGCTGTAGTTGACTATGGCATTTTCACCAGTTCCTTCTAAAATGCTTTCCTTCTCATACACATGTCCATTTATGCTTTTTAATGAAAACCATAACTTAACACTGATTAATCTGCCAAGAACCTTAGGAAAAGGTTTACTTTTCTTATGTGTGTATATATTTTTATCCTAAATCCTTAAAGAAAGTCTGCAACTCCAGGAAACACAAGTAAAAAAGTAGAGCACTAGGCACCAGGAACATATACAGAGAAAGGAGATGGAGCATCATATATGAGGACCATTAAGGCTGGTTTGGTTGTAGCTCATATGGGAGAGTATGGAGAGTAAGGCTGGAAAGGTAGGAGGGGGCATATCATGATGAACTTTTAAAAGCCAAACAGAGGAGTTTCCATTTGACCCTGGAGGTAACAGAGTTTACTGAATATGTCTGAGGGATGGTGGTGGTCAGGTCTCTACTTTAATAAAATCCCTTTGGCAATTGGTGGATGGGCTGGACAAGGTAAAAACCTCATTTAGCACCATTTATTTTGCTCAAATAACCTTAATGTAGTATTGAAAAACTTTAATGAAACCTGTCCCCAATCACTCCCCAACCCAAAAGGAAAAACATTAACTTTGCACACTAAGTTACTTTAAAATATAAATTGTATGCTATACCTGTAACACTACACAGCCCTCACCTTACCTCATACTGTTTCCTTTTTATCCTCCCCCACATCATCCTACTCCCTATATGCTCTCTCTAGAGATACAGACAAAAGAGAGACTGAGGTTATGAATCAAAAGGTCTCACTAAAGTGACTCTGAATCTCAGTATTGATGGTATAAGCTCAGGCTGGTATCTCAGAGTAGTGTATTATAATATTGATGGTTCTGTGGAAATTTACCTTTAAACTGCATAGTTCTCAAAAATTTCTACAAAGACCATCAGACTCAATTTTTAAAAAAAATAATTTTGATAAGTAAAATAATATATGTATATCTATCTATCTTCCTTAAAATATGACTTAGGGCCCAATTGATTTCAAAACACTAGCAAGGGGTGGCTAGGTGGTGCAGTGAATAGAGCACCGGCCCTGGAGTCAGAAGGACCTGAGTTCAAATCTGGCCTCAGACACTTAACACAAAAACTAGCCATGTGACCTTGGGCAAGTCACTTAACTCCAACTGCACTACCTTCCCCTCTCCAAAAAGCAAAAAAAAAAAAAAAACAAAAAAAAGACCCAACCAAACTAAAAAGAAACCACTAGCAACCCTTCCCAGGTGAAGAATTCTATGGATATGACTTCAATGGGACAGTATCTACTCTGTACATTTCATCCCTCCCCCTAACTCTACCGATACCTACTACAATTAGGACAAATACAGAGTTGGCTTAACTAACATTTAAATGAGTTAATTTAATAGGTAATACATAAATCAAAATCAAGAAATAGGGAATGGGAAATAAACCTAGATAAATCAGTTATTGAAATAAGTGAAATATATAGTATAGAAAGATTAACTGCATTGAGAATTTACGTACCTGTTAATTTGATATGTCCTGCTTCATCAAGCAAAATGCTGAAAATTAAAATTCACATTCACCAATGTATATAACAGTAAAATATTTATGCATAAAACATTTATTAAAATTATCACAAACTTGAGAAAAGCCAATTTCCAATAGTTAAGTTGATAAACTGGCAATTTATGAAAGTGATTAGCACAACTACAATCAATGGATTACTGCATTACTTAAAAAACAAAATTTCTACTTTACATTTTTTACAAAATTTTTTTGTAAAATTAAGTAAAACATATGAGAGAATGCACTGAATTTGGAATTTTAGAAAACAGTGACTATTCCAAGGGCCCACAGGTTACTTTACTTTTCTGGCTTCAGGTCCCGATACACAATCCCCAGGCTGTGTAGATGATCCAAAGCAAGGGCAAGTTCTGCGAGGTAGAATTTCACATCTTCCTCTGTAAACATAACCTAATAAGAACTGGAGAGATTTACCTTCTGATCTCTGCTTTGATGGCTGAAATTACATTTTAAAAGCTTATTCTTCAAAATCAAACAGCTGCAACATTAGGGAAGGAATTATCTCAGAGAGAAATTTTCTGGAAAACTTAAAATCCACTCCTTTACACACTAAATCTTGTTTTCTATAAACTTGTTTTACGAAGGTGTTTAAAAATGGCTCCATGATTTCTGAACTGAAGCTTCTCTTGCTGTCTTAGCTGTTATCAAGAAGCTGAATGACTACAGAATGAAATAATTATGAAGTACCCTCAGGAGTTGTTAAGACTAGGGCCTTTGCTGCTGCATTATCTTTCTCTTTGAATTTTAATAATCTGCAGATAAAACTTGTAACATCACTGGAGTTGAGAACTCCTAGTGAAGAATTTCCTATCAATGCAGATCAACAACAGCTCTACAATTTACAAAGTTGCCTGTGGACACTCAAGTGAAGTGACTCACCCAGGGTCACTTGTACCACATTGCTTCTCTGTGAAAACCTAAACACACTATTGTCACTTCTTGGTTATTCACGCAATGCAGCTTGAATTATTAAGCGTATTTAAGTTACTTATTTCATTTAAATGGCAATCTCAAGAATCTGAAAGTTTGTTAAAGATTAGCATATCATGAGCTTTCAGAGTTCTTGTCATCTACCATGTCCTTGGTACTGCCAACTAGAAAACACGATTTAGAGTTTAAAGAGGTTTCCTATTTGTATATGCTTATTACCTTACTTAGAGAATAATCTCTTAGAAATTAGTCACAAAGGTGCCATGACCACAGCTCTGCTCCTGTACTCTCAGATCTGTCCTACTACTCTCTATTCATCCAATACCACTTTCTTGGCTAATAAGAGAACAAGTCTGTTGGCTGGTTTTTGTTATTTTTTTCTTTGCCCTTTTTTTGGTGGGGGGGGGAATGAGGGTGCTAGTGGAGGCTTCATTTAAAAAAATAATAGACCCAGAAATACATATTATAATATTACATAACAATATCATCTGTAAGACAACACAGCAACCAATAATATTATGAAACCTTTTCTACAAGACATAAACACGTATCCATCTTTACTGCCTTTAAAAAAATTACACTTTTTATACAAATAAGTGTGGCATTGCTATAAAAGAACCTAACCACAAACAGATTCTGTTTATACTATAGAGCTAAGATTCCTTTAATTTAGAAACCAAACAAACCCAGAGGCTACAGATTCCATTTTCCTCCTGCCAGAGAGATGAATGGCCTGGTTACTGATTTTTATGAGAACACTATTAAAAGTGTTGGCTATTAATTATCTAATATTCTGAGGTGAACATTATTCAAATTGTACTGACTTTAGTGAGATCCCATAAGAAGCAGAGATTTAGATCGTTTGTACTTTGGAAAATCTATACCTAGAGAATTCAGAGCTGGGCTTCTTCCTCATTTGTGTGTTGCTGATCTACCCTGGGCAGTCAGGCTGGTGAAGGCCAGGAACCCTTTCTCAGAGTCATATGTTTAAATGCATATAAGAACATACAGAGGCTTACAAAGAAAACCATTATACAGGATGTTCCCAAAGCCTAACTGTAGTTTCAGATTTTAACAGCTTAAAACTGCACTTAGATTTTTGGAACACTAATGAAATACACTTATCAAAATATTGTTAAAATCAATATACAGACCCCAAGTTAACAACCTCTGGTTTAGAAGAAAACTTGAGATGGGACTACCAGAAAGAATGTCTTAAAAAGCACATTTTTCCAAGGTCTTTTTGGTAGGTAAGTAAAGAAGTATCAAATACTACTAATAATTATTATTTCTTTTAATTGCTAATATTTATCTAGTGTAATATGGTTTATAAACATGGGATCCTTGACAGAATCTGCTATACAATGGATTCTACTCAATATGCTAAGAGTCCACTGAATTTTCCAGAGTGGCTCACTTATACCTGAGGTAGGAAGGCATAAAACTCAGACCCTGGCCTGGCCTTAATCCTCACTCTCTATTTGCTTCCTCTTGTCTCAGAAGCTCCTAAATTCAAAGAAACAGCAATGGTTCACACATTTGGTCCATTTCACTTAGAAATGTGGAAGTAGGATTTGAGACTACCCATAGTTGTTCAGAAATGCTAATCTCAAGGGCACTTGAGTAGCATGTCCATAGTTCTAATCTCATCTCAACCTACTCTGTCCAGATATTTATGATGCCTGACAGCCTAGAACTTAAATACATCCCACAAATCATCTCACATCTCATAAATCATCAAAATGTTCTCTAAGAAAGTCAGCTGCAAGGCACCATTAATAGGCATGTGCTGTAAGTAAAATACACTGAGGCTTGCAAAATCATTTAGACTAAAATTTCCTTTAAGAATGTTGTTAGCAGGAGAACTAGATGTCTTTCTATTTTCAATTTAAAGGACCTACAGTATGAAGTTTTAAGTAGATGCTTACCTCTTTGGATAATCTTGTAAATACATCTCCTCCCCTGAGAAAATCCAATATTAAATACAGCTTCCCTTCAGTCTGAAAGGCTAATTAAAAATTAGAAACTTAGTAAAGAGGAAAATCTTAAAAGATTAAATATCTTACTATTGTTTGCAAGTTTGTTTATAAGTGAAAGTACTCAAGTGTAGGAGTTCAATGACATGATCCATGTTAAAGGAATACCATTGGCTAACATTTCAAATTTGGAGTCAGATCCAACGTTGACAAGAACTACCTTCCTCTTCCTAGAAAGTCAGGCCCTCATGCACAGGACTCCTTTGATAACTGCCGATTATCACTTTCTTGCTTTATAGAGGCGCATGCTTTACTGCCCAACATCAGCCCTGAGACTAAGCAGCAGGGAGCTTGGGAACACTGACTCCCCTTGTCCATACATTTCCACCACAGAATCATACAGTGAGAGATCAGAAACTTAGTGACTCTTCTCAAGTCTGACTTCCTATCATTTAGCTAAATTTGTAAATGAATGTTAACATAAATATATAATTTCTCAAAGGAACACTCAAGAGAATAAAATCAGGTTGGGGATGAAGTGGAGTTGGAAGAGGTTATGTCAAGATATTAACATTACTCACACCTGTTTCACTATAAATTCAACTTAACAACTTATTAAGTATTGCTTATGTCCATCAGTGGGCCCCCGATGACTTTATATGAAATTGGAACAGCCTCTTTAAGCACCATGGCAGCTGAAGCAAGGCTAAATATTTTTAGGCTGCTTTGAGACTAATGGAGAAATCCTGCCAGGCTTTCCTTTTCTATTTTGCTCTCATCACACATTCCCTTGTATTATATTTAGTTGTGTACATGGTGACTAGAATATAGAATGTAGGCTCCTTAAGGGCAGGGACAGTCATCTTTCAGCTCTGTTTCTAGCACCTGGTATGATGCCTTGCACGTACTCAGCATTTAACCATATTTGTTCTCTACTTATTTTAGAATTCCTGTCTACTAAAGCAATAATTCATTTCACAAAATGGCAATGCTATAAACCTATTATTTTCCTTTATTCTCAAGAAAAGGGTGACACACTATCTAATCATAGTTGGCTATAATATTTTGATGAGTTAGAATTATATTCAACATTCACTAATTAGAGGAGATGGGAACAGCACAGATCACAAAAGGGTGAAAAATAAGCAATGCCTACCATAGTGCAACTTGACAATAAATGGATGATTTACTTCTACTAAAATATCCCTCTCCATCTTTGTACGAACTCTATCTCGAACTGAAAAGAAAAGACAGTAATAGTATTACTTGATATAAGTTTAAAAAAACACATCAAATACTAAATAAATTTGATAAGTAAATAATTTCCTTTCCTAAAACATTCAAGTATATATTTGTTTAGAGAAGTAGTGTGGCCTCATATATAGAAAGCTGGCCTCAAAGACAGGATGAGGGGGGTGCAATTCCTGTCTCCTACACATGGTGACTGTGTGACCTTGGGCAAGTCAATGAACTATGAAATGCCTTTGCAACTATCCAGGTTTATGAGATGCAGTAAAGGTGCTGACCTGCCAATATTGGTAGAGGGAATCCTCTCACAAAGGAGTTTCCTATACAGATGAAGCCACAGGATCAGTTCCCATCCCTATAAATTTTTCACATCTACATACAGCTGAAATCTACACTTACCAAGGTATAGCTCAATTAAAGTTGAAAGAATTAATAGTGAAGAAGTCTACAAATAAAATCCATATTTTATACAAACAGTGAAATGTTTCCCAGTTTTTACTGTCTATATGACAATGGCATGGTTAGCCCTCAAAAAGCTATAAAATTTGGTGCAATGTGAGAAATCTCATTGTAAAACATAACAGATTAGCTTTAATCCACCTCACAGAATGAACTAAGGCAATACAAACAAGTGATCAATTAACAAGTATTCAGCAATATTCACATGTGAATATTTAAATAAGTTGGTGAAAGAAAGAACAAATAGGTGGATAAAATTTATGCACTTGAGAACTGGGCACAGACACATGAATATATGTGACCATGGACCAAAAGAAATGTATACAACTGCTTGCAAATGTTTTGTATTCATGACTTTTAAAAAATTTATCTAAGATGGAAGAGTAAAAGCTAGAACAATGAAAGAATTATTTTGGGGAAAAATAATTATGTGTTATTATAAGCATGAGTCCCATTTATACAGCATTTTAGAGTTTACAAAAAACTTTGCATTCACCATCTCATTTGATTCTCACAACAAATCTGAGTTAGGCAGGATAGATGTCATTATCCAATTTTGCAAATGAGGAGACTGAGACCTGAACAAGTAAAGCAATCTGCCCAACATCCCACAGCTATTTATTTACAAAAGTCCACATTTGAATTCCAGTCCTCCGACTACTCATCCAATGAACTCTCACACTGTACTGCTCCTCAAATTCCAAATAATAAAATGATAAGGACATGATTTTTTTGTCAACTGAAAATTCCCAACAAGAGAAACACACACACTAAAGGAATGCTTCAGATAAATATTAGCAAACATGCATTTTATATGACTTGCTGGAAAACCATGATATAGTTGCTAAAAGATACAACTATATACAACATAAGCACAAAAAACAAGTTTGTAAAGGATCTTTTTTAAGTCATACTTTGATAAATATTCTACTTTTTTTTGCTTTTTGGAGGGAGGAAGGCTGGGCAATTGGGGTTAAGTGACTTGCCCAAGGTCACATGGCTAGTAAGTGTTAAGTGTCTGAAGCCAAATTTGAAATCAAGTCCTCCTGACTCCAGGGCCAGGGCTCTATTCATGGCACCACCTATCCACCCCAATATTCTACCTTTTAAAGATGCTTTTTTCAATACTTTCATTGCATAAAGCTGCCCCGCATCTGGACCAATGATCTTCCTTACGAGAAAAACCTGGGGGAGGGGAGAGAGAAGAAAAAGAACATTTTATTAAAGTTAATATTATTGTAAACACACACATATTTACAAATTTCCAATTTTAAAGTTATCTGCTCCTCTCATAAGTTACATTAAGTTCTTTAGCTACATAAATATTTCATATTCTTCATTAATTTCTCAAGGACTTTACTAAACCTTGGCTACTTGCACAGCACTATAGTCAGTCAGTAAGCATATATTAAGGGACAATTATGTGCCAAGCACTGTCCCTTACTGTGTTACCAGCTGAACATACAAATAAGACAGACTGGGTCCTGCTGTCAAGGAGCTCAGTCTAATGGGAAAGACAATATGCAAATATCTATGTACAAACAAGCTCTAGACAGGATAAAGTGGTGATAATTAGAAGAGGGAAGGCACTCACATTAAGGTGGATTAGGAAAACTGGGATTGCAGAAGGGAGGATTTGATCTGGGACTTGAAGGAAATCAGGGAAGGAGGGAGAGATAAGGAGAGGGGGCATTCCAGGCATCAGTGACAGCCTCTGAAAATGCCTGGAAAATGGATGGAATGTCTTGGGCAAAGATCAGCCAGGAGGCCAGTGTCACTGGATCACAGAATACCTGGAAGGAGGAAGGCGTAAGAAGACTGGAAAGGCAGGAGGGGGCCAGGTTGTGAAGAGATTGGGATGCCAAACAAGAGGATTTGGTATTTGATCCTGGAGGTGACAGAGAGCTCTTGCCACTTATTCCATTAGGGAGAATTGGATGAGGGATGAAAGAGATAGAGAGGAGTTGAGGATGACACCTCTGAGCCTCTGTAAAAAGAGGCAGATGCTAATTCCTGAAGAGCCCACTACAAAAGGTTGTTAAGAGACTCAAATGCTCACATAAAGTATGTAAACTTTAAAGCATTCCTTTATTTATTATTTTCTTCTTATTACATGTAAGGTGTTACTACTAACAGAGCTCATTCATGGCCTAAAGTAATTATTTGTTATTTTTAAGGCCTGGCATTATTAATTCAGGTCTTAAGATATGGGCTCATGTGAGCAAGATGGTTCACTGGAAAGAACAATGGCTTTGGAGTTCAAGTGCCTACCACATACTAGGTGTTTGATAAATCTACAAATGCTACCTATATGACCTTGGACAAATCACTTAACCTTCCCAGGCCTCAGTCTACACAACTGTAAAATGAAGGAATTAGACAAAATGTTCTTTGAGATCCCTTCCAACTCTATGAAACTGTATATTATTATCCTGTTCCCCAAGATCAGCTATAGATGAAAGAAGAAACTATGGTTTCAAATTCCCATCCTTAAAGATGAGTCCTACATATCATATGTTGCATTTGTCCATTAGAAACCCACTTTAGCAGCCAAGATTAGAAGGAAAGCAAAAAATGTGGGGAAAATTTTACAAGTTTCTCTGATAAAGGCCTCATTCTCAAATATATAGAGAACTGAGTTGAATTTATAAGAATACAAGTTACTCCCCAAATGATAAATGGCTAAAGGATACAGAAGAAATCAAAGCTATTCAGTCATGTTAAAATGCTCTAAATCACTACTGATTAAAGAAATGCAAATTAAAACAACTCTGAGGTACTACTCTGCATCTACCAGATTGAATAATATGACAGAAAAGGAAAATAACAAATACTGAAGGGGATGCAGAAAAATTGGGACATTAATGCATTGTTGATGCAGTTGTGAAATGATCCAACCATCTTGGGGAACAATGTAGAACTAGATTTTGATTTCTTCATTAAAAAACTGTCTGTTCTATTAATGCATTGATGGTGGTGGTATGAATTGATCCAATCATTCTGGAGAGTAATTTGGAACTATGCCCAAAGACCTATAAAACTGCATACCCTTTCATTTAGCAATACTACTACTAGGTCTACATCCCAAAGAGATAAAAAAAAGGAATGGGACCTATATGCACAAAAATATTTATAGCAGCCTTTTTTATGGTGAAAAAGAATTGGAAATTGAGGGGCTGCCCATGAACTGGAGGACAGCAGAACAAGTTGTAGTATATGATTGTGATGGAATACTATACTATTGTGCTATGAGAAATGAGGAGGGGGGGTGATTTCAGAAAAACCTGGGAAAACCTACATGAACTGATGCAAAGTGAAGTGAGCAGAACCAGGAGAAAAGTGTACACAGTAACAGAAATATTGTATGATGATCAACTGTGAATGACTTAGCTGTTCTCAGCAAAATAATGATCCAAGACAATTCCAAAGGACTCGTGATAAAAAATGTCATCTAACTTCAGAAAAGGAACTGATAGAGTCTGTATGCAAATTGAAAGGATACTTTTTAAAAAATTTCTTTATTTCTCTTGGGTTTTTTGGGATCTGTTTTTTTTTCCTTAACAAGGGCAATATGGAAATGTTTTACATGACTGTACATGTGGAATCTATATAAAATTGCTTGCCTTCTCAAGGAGAGAGGAGGGGAAAGAAGGAGAAAATTAGGAACTAAATTTTTTTTTAAATGATGTTAAAAACTGATATATATGGAATTATAAAAAATATATTAAAATTTTCACTAAAAAAGGGAAAACAGTTTAAGTAGAATTAAGTACAGAGGATATAATTTAAAGAAAATTAATATTTTGAGTAAATATAGAATATAATGTTTGAAAAATAACTAAGGTAAAAAGATTAAAGGGCATTTTAAACACTGGGTATAGGTGACTTTGCTGGATTCCAACCCATACCAAGCAAATGAGTCCTATCAACAGTATTAAAGTAGTGCTTAGTACAATTCATTAAAGGCAAATCTAACACTCAAGGGAAGAATCAAAGCCTCTATTACTTACCTCAGTGGCTTTGTATTAAAGCAGATGTAGAAAGGGTTAATACTTCAAGGCTTTCTTATATGCTCTAAAATCCCATTTGTAGCATTTTCACAATGGAGTATTCGAAGCAAAACCTAAATCAAGATTCAGCAACCCCAAATTTCTTGGAATTGCTCCTACACTGATGTGATTCATAGCTTTGGCCAGATTTCTGCTTAGGTTCAGTATATAACAAGTCACACCTACACAATGCCTACACAAATGATGAAATACTGATAACCAAGTATATTCTCATACTGACATATACACATGACATATACAGGAGGCAAAAATGAAACCACCCCCATTAGAGTCCAACTTCCAAAACAGCAACAGAAATGAAGCAGACATCAGATTGACTGACCAAGTACTCCTCAGGTTTATCCTGTTAAATCTGCTCTCCTCTGTATGTATATGTTTTTCCTCCCTTGCATACAGTAATGCCTCTAAGACAGTTATAAAACCTGTTCTTGTCTGAAGAAGATTCCAAATCTTGAATGGTAGCAGTTCACAAGTTTAGCTCTATATAATGGAATGCTAAATTAAATTTCCTTTTTTAAGAATTAAAATAGGATTCTCCACGTATCATGAAAGAAGTATTGTTCATTATTGATACAAAAGCCTTCAAATACTTAAAAAACATGAGTATAAAATCTCCAGTTGTTCCTATGAAACTCGAAAGTTCCAGGTAAGATTCTTGAGGGTAGAAGTAGCAGCAATGTTTCTGATATAATCACCTTGTTGGGGAAGGAAGGAAGAGGTGAGGATATAAAAGAAGTAAGAGCTAGGATTAAGTCATATGGGTGAAAAAGAATAAATGAAGAGTTTTTTAGAGTAGCTTAAACTATGAAAGTCTATTCATTATGAGCACATTTATGCAGGACACATTTAAATAAAGTTTTTCTTAAGAATCATTTGTGAACCAAAGTGCTTATAAAGCATAAGGTTTTAATCATTTTGAAAGTTCATTTTAAAATCTTTTAGTTAAAAGTTTTATATTTACAAAAGCAGTAGACCTATCTTTACAATTCAGACTAAGAAAGAGGTGTATTCCATACATCACTTCTGCTGAAACACACAGAACCAGATATTCTTTTTGGTTAGTATACTGATAAACTGTATTAGAGTTATGATACCATATTTTGGGTTTTGAAATAAAGTTTTAAAAGGCCTCACTGATAGATCCTGTCCCAATTGGCTTCCAACTTCCTCATTTAAATGAAACGATTCTCTCTAAAGATATTAATGATCTCTTACTTGCCACTTCTACCTCTGACATTTTCTCAATCTTTATTCCTCTTGACCTCTCTGTAGCCTTTGATAGTGCTGCTCACCCTCTTCTCTGTCTTGGGCCCTCATTTCTTCTCCCTCTATGCTATTTTACTTTACTATCTGATTTTCAATTATCATCTCTCTGCAAATAAGTCTCAAATCTATTCGTCTAGCCCTAAGCACTCTCCTTACCTCTTTTAAAACCCTAACTGCCCATTGTCCATATTTAAATAGATGCCCAGTAGACATCTCAGATCTGACTTGTACAATACAGAACTTGTTTCCTTTTCTCACACCTTCTCCTCTTCCCAAGCTTCCCTATTACCTTCCAGGGTATCACCATCCTCCCAGTCACCTAGACTCATAAACTACATGTCATCCTTAACAAGCCATTCTCTCTCACTTCCCATATCCAATTTATTAAAAAGGCCTGTTAATTTTATCTTTGTAATACCTTTCATACAGGCCCCCGTTCTCCTCTGACACTGCCGTCACCCTGGTGCAGACCACATTACCTCAGGCCTGGACTAATACAATAGCCTACTGCTTGATCTCCCTACCTCAAGCAGCATCTCCCTGCTTCATTCCATCCTACAATCAACTTTCAAACTCATCTTCCTAAAGTGTAGGCCTGACCACATCACTCTCATTTAATAAACTCAAGTGGCTCTCTACTGTCTCAAGGATCAAATATGAAATCTTCCTGGCTTCCTAGGCTTCAAATCTCAGATAAAACCCCACTTTCTCCAAGAAGCCTTAATTCTAGGGCCTTTCCCCTGGGATTATCTCCAATTTATCCTGTTTATGTAATTTGTTCATAGTTCTTTGTATGTCATCTCTCCCATAAGATACTGAGCTCCTTGTTGAGAACTGTTTTAATCTTTTTCTTTGTATCCCCAGCACTTATCAAAGTAATAGGGAATCACTGGAGTTTATTGAATGGGGGTGGTGACATGGTCAGACTTTCCCTTTATGAAGATCAATAAAACCTGAGTGGAGAATGGATCAGAGTAGGGAGAGACTTGACAGTTTTCCCAATGGTTCTTAACAAAAAGGAAGTTCTTTCCTAGAGAAGATATGTTTTTGGTCTTTGAATACAGGGTTACTGAATTTCATTATTAGAGTGACCTTTGTCTAGTCTCCTTCTCTGCTTTTTTTTTGATCCATCTAATGTATTGAAAATTTTGTTCTAGCCTCTTATTTTTATTCCTGAGCTTCCTCTTCTAACCAATTTCTACATTATTGCCTTTGTAGACCTCTGTCCCTTTTTCTGTTGTGATTCACTCTTAGATGCATCAATTCATGAGGATAAAATCAATCCCCTGTGGTAAAAATTTCCATAAGTCTCAAAAAGTACAGTCTAATTATAATCCCCTGACCCTACTTTCCCCATGATCAGTCTCCTTCCCATCTGCCATGTGATCTCATTTCTGGGGTCCATGTGTCCCACCCTTCTGGGTATTGCTTGCTTCAAGAAGCTCTTATTTTCCCTCTCCTGAGGCAAGATACTCTCCAAGGAAGCATAGCATTCACAGAATAATGGGTCTCTCTGTGTACCAACTCCTCCCAGCTTAAAGGTAACAAGGCTGTAACTTATATTACTCTTACCCCACAGAGATGCTCTTCAGTGGGACCTTTTGCCCTTACTGGGTTGAAGCCTCCACCTTGGTTCCCTCAATTTCAATTCCTCCCTTCTCCTACCTCTCCCATTCTCTAGGAGTCTCTCTTCTTGCTACAAGACTACAGACGCTATCTTTCCTTGA
This sequence comes from Gymnobelideus leadbeateri, assembly GCA_011680675.1. Taxonomy (NCBI): domain Eukaryota; kingdom Metazoa; phylum Chordata; class Mammalia; order Diprotodontia; family Petauridae; genus Gymnobelideus; species Gymnobelideus leadbeateri. The sequence continues at coordinate 447,703 of WOXC01002879.1, forward strand.
TTATTCACCTGGGGATTTGATAAGGGCATATCACATTCCCCTTTGTCCTTCACCTATCCTTTTCTCCATTTATGGTGTCTCAATCTCCAGTCATACTGATCTCTATCTTGCCACTGGACCTAGATAGCTCCAGAGGAGAAAGTGAGGCTGGTGATTTTGCATAGCTCTCCCTCACTTAAATCCAATTCACTTGAATGTAATGGCATCACCTCCCTGATTGTGAAGGTCCTCTTCGAGAACAAAGGACAAACAACAACAATCCCCATTTATGTACCCTCCCATTCAGCATTGTCCCAGAAAATACAGAGATTCTCCTATAGGAAAGGTAGAATTAGGCCAATAATGCTGCTTTTCTGCTTCTTCACCTTCACTTCCATTCTTCTAAATTCTGCTTTCTTCTTTTTTCCCCCATATACTTTTTTTTAACCCTATAGATTAGTCATATTCTTTCTCTTAAAATGCAACAATTCTAGAGATAATTTATTTATTTATTCATTGGTCATTATACTTATTTACCATTCTTATGTTTCTTTGTTTTGGGGCATTTACAAGTTGAATAGTCTACTCAAATTTGGTTATTTTTATAGGAATACTTCAAATGCTTCTTTTTTGTTGAGTATCTTTTTAAATTGGTTATTAGGCTTGGGTTAGCAGAATTTCATTTTGGGTTGTACCTTGAGCTCTTTTGCTTTTTGGAATATATTATTTTATTCCTTTCTACAGTGTCTAGTGGGTACAGAATAATCTTGTATTATTCAGATTTTCTTTCCTTTATATTTGAAGGTCATTCTCCTGGCCACCTGCAGAATTTGTCATTGAATTGCTAATTTAACCACTATGTGTCCTGGAGTTTAAAATATAACTTATTTTTTTCCCTAGAGGTAATCTGTGGATTCTTTTGATTAGTGCTTTTGTTTTTTATATTCAGAATTTCTGGGCAGCTTTCTTGATTTGCTTCCTGAATTTTGATGTCATGTTCTTCTGGGACACATATGATCCTTTTATTTTTTGGAATCAGTAACTTTTGCTTACATAGAAATTATTTGTTCAGCATTATTGGCTTTTTTATTCTGTTCTTCCAGATAGTCCTTAAATCAGTCAGTCAACAAATATTTATTAGGCTCCTACAATGTGTCAGACATAAAGCTAAATGCTGAGGATACAAAGAAAAGCAAAAAGGAGTCTCTACTCTCAAAGAGCTCACATTCTAATGAGGGAGACAACATTAATGTATAAAGAAGATAGACACAAGATAAATTGGCAATAATCAACAGAGGCAAGGCACTAGTAGTAAGGGGGACCAGGAAAGGCTTGGCATAGAAGGTGGGATTTTATCTGAAACTTGAAGCCAAGGAAACCAGGAGATGGAAATGAGGAAGGAAGAGTATTATTGCACATGAAGGGGACAGCTAGTGTCAGAAAATGCCCAGAGTCAGAAGGTGGAGTGTTGTATTTGAGGGACAGACAGGAGGACAGTGTCACTGGATTTCAGAGTATGTAAAGGCAGGCAAGTTGTAAGAAGACTGCAAAGGTACATGGGTACCAGGTTTGATGGGCTTTGAATGCTGAAAAGAAGATTTTGTATTTGATCCTGGAGATGAGAGGTAGCCACTGGTATTTACTGAATGGGAGGCAGGTGGAGGGAGAAAACATAGATCTGCCCTTCAGGAAGATCAGTTTGAGTGATGAGTGTGGCAGAGACTGGTGTGGAGAGAGATCTGAGGCAGATGGACCCACCAGCAAACTATTGCAACAATAAAAGTGTGAGGTGATGAGAAACTACACCAAGGTTGTAGCAATTTCAGAAGAGAGAGGGGGATATATACAAGAGATGTCATAAAGGTAAAAGCAACAGGACTTGGCATCAGATTGAAGGTGAGAATGCCTTTTTTGTAGGAGCCTAATAAGTATTTGTTGACTGACTGATTTAAGGACTATCTGGAAGAAGAGAATCAAAAAGAAGATGGCAGAGTTTGAGGAGAAAGATATCAAGGTTAGTTTTATACCTACTGAGTTGTCTACTGAGATGTCTATGGAAAACTCAGTTTGAGATGTCCAAGAGGCATTTGGAGATGCTAGCTAATACATTTGTATTCAAAATCCATTGTTCTATTTTTTGCATCTTTGGAGAAACTTACCGCTGTGAATTTATTTTTTCTATTCTGCTATTTCTTTCTGACGTGAAGGCTATCTATTCTGCTATTTCTTTCTGCTGCAGAGGCTATGAACTCTGACATTTGTTCCCTTCTAACATCTCATGACTTTCATTTCTCTATTGAACCATTCTAGAATATATTTTTAATACAATCAATTTTGTTTTGAGGTTACATTATTTTGTAATCAACATGTTCACTACATCTAGATTTTTTTAAAGCAATTGGGGTTAAGTAACTTGCCCAAGGTTACATGGCCAGTTATTTTTGTGTGGGTGTTAAGTATCTGAGGCCAGAACTGATCCAGGGTCCTCCTGACTCCAGGGCCAGAGCTCTTACTCTCTGCGCCACCTAGCCACCCCTACATCTAGATTTTTTTCAGTTGAAAAATAAATGTCTAGTAGTTTCTTTTTATATCATTAGAATTTCTCACAATAGTCTTCTCTCCCTTTCCAAAGAGTTATCTCATATAACAAAAAAAACTCATTTAAAAAAGAGGAAAAAAATCACCAAAAATGTACAGCACATTGAAATATTTATGAAATGTTCCAGGCCCGTGGACCTCCCACCTCTATCAAGGAGTGGGGTATGACTATCTTCTCATATCTCTTCTTTGGGAATCGTGCTTATTTTTTTGTAATTTTTCAACATTCGTTTTAGATTGTTTTATGGTTGTTCTTTCCATTTACTTTATTGTAGTCATTATGTATATTGTTTTCTTGAATCTTATTTCACTAGGCATCAAATTATGTAAAATTTTCATGCTTTATACTCATTATATGCATCTTTTTATGGCACAGTAATACTTCACTGGGGCCACTAGGTGGTGCTGCAAAGGGCAGAACACCAGGACTGGAGTCAGGAAGACTCATCTTCCTGAGTTCAAATCTGACTTTAGACACTTAATAGCTGTATAACCCTGGGCAAGTTACTTAACCCTGCTTCCCTGTTTCCTCATCTGTAAAATGAGCTAGAGAAGGAAATGGCAAACCACTCTGGTATCGTTACCAAGAAAACTTCAAATGGGGTCATTAAGATTCAGACACAGTTGAAAAATACTTCATTACATTCTCGTACCACAGTTTGAGTAGCCATTCCCCAACTTATGGGCATCAATATTGTCTCCAATTCTTTGCTACCACAAAGAAAGCTGCTGTAAATATTTTGTTGTATGTAGTGACTTTGTTCTTATCAATATTCTTGTTAAGGTATGAGCCTGGTAATGGAATCTCTGAGGCAAAAGGTATGGTCATTTTAATCACTTTATTTGTATAATCCCAATATACTTTTCAAACAATTATACTGATTTATAACCTCACCAACAATGCTTTGGTGATGCTCATCTTCCCACAACTATGCCAACATTAGCTATTCCTATCTTTTGAAGTCTTTGCCAGTTTATAGGGAATACTGTGGAACCTCAAGTGTTTTGATTTGCATTTTTCTTACTAATCTTAGTAATCTGTAGCACTGTTTTATACAATTATTAATAGTTGCTAATTCTTCTTTTAAGAACTGTTGGGAATTCTGTGTATCCTTTGACCACTTAGCTTCTATGTGTGTCTGTGTGTTAGGTGTGTGGATATTAGTTGTCCACACAGGATATCCCAAAAATTTTAGTGCCCCTTAAAGTTTTAATACTTTAATACCTTAGAATATAGGTGTCAAACTTGCAGAATTGCAAAACTTCCCTGTGTGACCACATCAAAATGTAATTGGGAACTGTTCAACAAAATAAATAAAAATATAATACATCATAGGTAATGTTAATATGTGGTTTTCTAAGTCTATATGTGGCCAGCAGGGATCCATTTCTATTTGGGTTTGGCATTAGAAGGATACTAAGACTTTTCGAACACCCAGTGTATCTTAGATGCCAAACTCTTTTATCTGAGAAATGTGGTACAAGGCATTCTGGACTATCCTGTTGCTATTCTTCCCTCTCTTGCGAATTCTACAGGGTTCTGTGTTTAATCAGGCATTGGTTCAATTTCCTTTTTCTTATAATATTTGTTAAGGGCTTAGTAATTATTTTAGGATTTAATATTTAACTTAATACTAGGGTGTATGAGATGTTCAGGGAGGACAAGCACCTCTAGTGTAAGGGCTTTCTGAGCCCTCTTCAAGGCTGCTGATCCACCTTTGGCATCCACTTTCACTCAAATCTCACCTGTAGCTCCAAGGAGCTGTAGCATGCACTGTGGTCACACCACAGTAAAACCATCTCAGAAGGTGGGCTAAACCAGGTTGAGGGTAACCAACAAGCCTCACACCTGTCAGTGAATTAAGTGTGTGAAAACTTCTCCCAGTGAATAGGGCAGATAAGAAGTATTTGTTCCAATGGCCATGAAGCAGGAGCTGTGGAATGCTTAGAGCTTGGTCAGACATCAAAGATGCCAAGGTCATTCACTGCATCTCGGGCCATCACCAGTCATTCTGACTTTGATTCTGTCACTGGACTTTGAAAACTCAAGAAGACAAGACTGAGGCTGACAACTTTGTGCAACTCTGCCTCTCTTAAATCAAATTCACATGCAAGGTGAGACATCACCTATGATGTCATTGGTCCTCTTCAAAAATGAAGGATGGACAAACAACAACTTAACTTCCATACTCCTCGCCGGCTTGGAACCTATACTTTAAACTGATTCTTCTTCTCTTGAGTTTTTTCAGCCTTTTTTCTTTAATATTTACCTGTCACTCATTCTTTAAGTACCCCACCCCTTTGACAGTCAGTATTATTCTTAGGGAACAATTGTTTCAGCTTTCTCCCGTTAGGAGATTCACTTTTCAGAGGTCTTGGTTCTAAGTATCTTTTGAGAGGGACAGGACTGACCCCAAATGAACTTCAGTCATCTTTCATTCAGGCCCACTGTAACCACTCACACTTCCCTCCTGGCCTTGTTCCTGTTCTAGTTGGGCTAAATCAGATTTTTTCAGGATTGAAATCGACCAGAGTAGATATTTTGAGCAATAACTCTGAGCACTGAGATTCCCTAACCTAAGTACCACCTCAGGCAGTAGAGGAGCCCGATTCTTCCCACTCCTCCCCATGTGGCTGGGTTGAATCAATGTTTGCTACTTCTTGCAGTGGGGTAGTGGACAAGTAAAATGTGGAATGTGCCTCCAAAGTCACTGGGAATCCCTGTTGTAACCCCTAGGTACAAGCCTGTGGGTTAGTGTGTACTTCTCTGATGGAGCATGGAAGTTAGTGAAAGGGGATGCTGAGAATACCCGAAGGATTAGCATTCTCTAGTTTTAACTCATAAGACTATTACCTTATTGGTATTCTTGTTTTCTTGCCTGTCAATTCAGCATGCATTTAGGGTCGCTTTCCTTCTGGAGTACAAGCCCTCTTCTGGGGGAATTTTTTGAGAATGAAATAAGACTGAAGAAATTGTCTAGTTGGGCATCTTAATAGACATATTAAGAAATATAGGAAGACATAATAGACATATCTGAAGGCTGTTTCCTAATATTGGTTCTTAATACTTTCAGGTCTTTAAAGGTATACCCCCTAATATCAGAAATCAAATCTATAAAGTTCTCTTTCTTTTTTTTTTTGGCTTTTTTTGGAGGGGGGACGGTAGGGCAATCGGGTTAAGTGACTTGCCCAAGGTCACACGGCAAGTTTTTGTGTTAAGTGTCTGAGGCCAAATTTGAACTCAGGTCCTCCTGACTCCAGGGCCCATGATCTATTCACTGTGCCACCTAGCTGCCCCTAAAGTTCTCCTTCTACAGTACCACAAGTAATTAGGCACTAAAGAAACATTTAATTTTTTTTTCTATACATAGACTTCTTCCCTTTCAAGTCTACCTCTTTGAACATAGGATCCATTTAGTTTACCACCTAGTCCCTTTCATAGTGCTTTTCATACATTTTGATTAACAAATAATTTATGAATCATTTCTGCCTTTCACAATCTGGCTCCAGCCTACCTTTCCAGCTTACTGCACAATATATATGCCATACAATCCAGGCAAACTGGACGAACTGCTATTTTTCATATGTGCTATCCCATCTCCCACTGCTGTGCCTTTGTACAGGCTGTCCTCAAGGCTAGAATGTTCTCTACCTTCTTACTTCTGACTTGTCAAAATCCTAGCTTCCTCTGAGGCACAGGTGATGTGGTGCTACCTACAAAAAGCCAATCCAGACCTCTTCTACCCCATTTCCAGTGTGCTCCCTGCAAAAATTTGCTTTATGTATATACATATATATAATCTTATCTGTGTTCAGATTATTTTCTCCCAGTAGAACACTAGATACTTGAAGGCAAAGACTTTTAAATTTTTGTCTTTGTATCTCCTAGCAGTACCTGACACAGAAGGAAACTTGATGTCTGCTTGTTAATTGGATGAATCAATAAATAAATTTCCACTAAGTTCTGTGGTATAGTTAGGGGAACAAAAGACAGGAAACAGAGCAAAGACTGTATACTAGTATGTATATGGAGAAACAAAAAGAACCATAAAAAAAATTAAATAACCTAAACCAGTAGCACATTGAATGTTTTGTACATTAGAAAGAAAAAATAATGAAGACTGGTAAGAGGTAACATATAGACTAATACAAGCAAATATAAAAAGCAAATGAAAACATAAGAAAAGAAAGAAGAGGGAAAATTATGGTGCTGTATATACATGTGTCCTTTAAGAAACTTGGAAGCAAGCTGTTCCTCCATATTCTCTGCATGAATATATAGATTTTACTTAAATGTCTAGAGCATAAATCAATGAAAAAATGATGTTCTCACCTTTCCAAATGATCCCTGACCAAGAACCTTGAGTAACTCAAATTGAGCAGGATCTGCTTTCTCACATCCTTCTTTTACATGGTGGGTAATGGGAATTTCTTTAATACTTTCTTCATCCTGCTAAAAGAAATTTTAGAAACAACTTCAGTTAGAATATTCTATTTAGTTTCTTATATGAGGAAAAAGATTAAGGCCCAACTTACACATACACTAAGTTCATTTCTGTCACATTATTTCCATGATATAACAGGAATTAAAATATAACAAGATAATTGCCTGATCTACAGATGATACTGAGCTATGTTGCCCCCCTAAACTCCCTCCTCAATGCCTTACATCTTTGCCTGCTGAATGGTCTCATGCAAGTACAGCATGTATTCATGTTTCAGTGTGCCTTTTTACCGATGTGGCATACAGAAAAAAAAAACAAAAAAGTAATAGGAACTGAGTTTCCTGTAGGGTCCCTAGGAAGTGTGAAGCTGACTAGGTTAGAAGTGAGCCTGTAACTATACTTAGTGAATGGAAATAACTGCATATGAGGAAGATAAATAAATTGTTTTAGCTTTTTTAATTGCTGACAAGAGAAGGAAAAACAACAGTATAGAGGAGAAGGGTCAAACATCTTGCCTATGAGCTGCAACACTTCATAATGTGGCCCAAACAGATTAAGATATAATTGGGAAATATTTAACTAAATAAATAATACAATGGAACATAGATAATGTTAATATGTGGTTTTCTTTTTTTTGCTTATTTTTAGTTTTCAACATTTCCACAAGATTTTGTGTTACAAATTTTCTCCCCATCTTTCCCCTACCCCCACCCCAAAATAATGAGCCTACTGAATACCCCTTCCCCCAGTCTGCTCTCTCTTACATCCTCCCCTATCCTCCCTGTGACTTGCACGTAAGGTAAGATGGATTTCTATACCCAGTGCCTGTGTATCTTATTTCCCAGTTGCACATAAAAAATCAATTATTTTACATTTATTTTTAAAACTTTGCAGATTCTTTCCCTTCTTCTCTTGTCATCTACTCCTACTGTGAAGATAAGTGATTCAATATAGGTTGTACATGTGTAGTTACACAAAATGTTTCCATAGTAGATACATCGTGAAAGACTATACTTCCCTCCATCCTATCCCGCCACCCACACATTCTATTTTCTACTTTGACCCTGTCCCTTCTCAAAAGTGTGTGCTTCTAACTACCCCCCCATTCTGCCCTCCCTTTTATCATCCCCACTCTCATCCCCTTCCCCCCTACTTTCCTGTAGAGTAAGATACCCAATTGAGTATATATGTTATTCCCTCCTTAAGCAAAATTCAATGAGAGTAAGGTTGACCCATTCCATTTTGCCTTCCTGTTCTTTACCTCCACTGTAACAGTTTTCTCTTTGCCTCTTTTATATGAGATAATTTACCCTATTCTATCTCTCCCTTTCTCTTCCCATTATATTCCTCTCACCTCTTAATTTTATTCTTTAGATATCATCCCTTCCTATTCAACTAATCCTGTGCCCTCTGTCTATGTATACATGTATACATACAGACACTCAAATATGTATTTATACGCACATACATACTCTTATACAAAATGTATGTATACATACATATATACATATAAATACACAACTATACTCATACTGAGAAAAGTCTCATGAGCTACAATTATTATTTTTCCATGTAGGAATGTAAATAGTTCAACTTTAATAAGTTTCTTGTGATTGCTTTTTCCTGTATACCTTCTTATGCTTCTCTTGCTTCTTGTATTTCAAAGTCAGATTTTCTGTTCAGCTATGGTTTTTCATCAAGAATGTTTGAAAGTCCTCTATTTTCACTGAATGACCATATTTTCCCCTGAAACATTATACTCAGTTTTGCTGGGTAGGTGATTTTGGTTTTAATCCTAGCTCCTTTGACCTCTAGAATATCATATTCCAAACCCTTTTTTCCCTTAGTGTAGATGCTGCTAGATCTTGTGTTATCATGATTGTGTTTCCACAATACTCAAAATGGTTTCTTCCTGGCAGCTTGTAGTATTTTCTCCTTGACCTGGGAACTCTGGAATTTGGCTATAATATTCCTAGGAGTTTTCTTTTGGGGATCTTTTTCAAGAGGTGATTGGTGAATTCTTTCCAGTTCTATTTTGCCATCTGGTTCTAGAATATCAGGGCAGTTTTCCTTGAGAATTTCTTGAAGGATGATTTCTAGGTTCTTTTTCTGATCATGGCTTTCAGGTAGTCCAATAATTTTTAAATTATCTTTCCTGGATCTATTTTCCAGGTGAGTGGTTTTTCCAATGAGATAACTATGGTTTTCTAAGTAAACATGTGGCCCATGTGGTGTAGTGAACCCTGGTTTCTATCTCAGTTTGATACCACTGGTATACAGAAGAAAAATCTGTAGACACCTAGCTAGCTCCAGGCTAAGGCCTTATTTCTCATGAAGCTGGGTAGATAAATACTATGGTTTCTTTTAGCTGGGTCAAGATATAACAGATGGCTCTCCAAAAAATGCTGTGCATGAGAAACAACAAGGAGGCCACTATGGTTACACTTCAGAATGTATGGAAGATGGAAATATGTAAGAAGGCTGGAAAAGTATGAAGGCTGTAAAGAATTTTAACTGTTCCTTCCAGGTCCAATACCATGATAGCCTGATTCTCTGTCCTTATATACTGAGTTTGCTTAAAGTAAGGCATTTTGTTCAGAAAATATTACAAGGTATTTGGTTAAGAATTTGGTCAGAGATTTCCTATGTAGATAGAGCTCAGAGTAAAGTATCACAACTTGAGCTTTGCAGCCCAACTAACTCTTCTAGAGATTCCTAAGAACATATCTAGAAAAGTTTAGATTAAATGGCCCTGACATTTAATAGCAGTGCATTTATGGTCAAGGCACTTAACCAAAGCCTCTATTTCTTCATCGGTAAAATGAGATGGTTGGATTCAATGACCTCTAAGGTCCTCCCTGTCCAGCTCTAAATCTATGACCATGTGATTCTAATTAGGCAGACTGTAAAAAGGGAGAGAGTTTACCTACCCAGTTTTTAGATAAACAATCTCTGCATGTAGAAAAAAAGACAATTTTTCCTGTCTTCCAAGTGGGCAACCTCAGAGTCTTTTTTAAAAATTTAATATTTTGGGTAGCTAGGTGGTGCAGTGAATAGAGCACTGGCCCTGTAGTCAGGAAGACCCGAGTTCAAATCTGACCTCAGACACTTAACATACACACACACACACACACACACACACACACACACACACACACAAAACTAGCTGTGTAACCTTGGGCAAGTCCACCCCAATTGCCCTACCCTCCCCCTCCAAAAAAAGCAAAATAAATAAAAAAAATTTTAAAATTTTAATATTTTCTTTTTCTCCCAGTTACATGTAAAAATAATTTTTAACATTAGATTTTAAAATTTTGATTTCCAGGTCACTCCTCCTCATACACTTAATATTTCAACCAAATTGGTCTACTTCTTCCCTGTAAATGGAATTCCAACTTGCACTTCTGTGCCCATACCTAGGTTGTCTCCCACACCTAGAATGTTCCCTCTCTAAATATAAGATCCAAACAAACTAAAGAATAGAAGGCAGTGTAAAATATCTCATGGGAAAAACCACTGACCTGGATGATCCAGGAGAGATAATTTAAAAATTATTGGACTACCTGAAAGCCATGATCAAGGAAAGAACCTAGAAATCACCCTTCAAGAAATTCTCAAGGAAAATTGCCCTGATGTTTTAGACCCAGAGGGAAAAATAGAGGTTGAAAGAATCCACAGATCACCTCCTGAAAAAGATCCCCAAAAGAAAAACCCCAGGAATATTATAGACAGGTTCCAGAATTCCCAGATCAAGGAGAAAATACTACAAGCAGCCAGGAAGAAACAATTTCAATATTGTGGAAACACAATTAGAATAACTCAAGATCTTGCACCTTCTACACTGAGGGATCGAAGGGCATGGAATATGATATTCCAGAGGGCAAAAGAACTGGGAATGAACCCAAGGGTCACCTACCCAGCAAAATTGAGTATTTTGTTTCAGGGGAAAATATGGTCATTCAGTGGAATAGTGGACTTTCAAATATTCTTGAGGAAAAAAACAGAGTTGAATAGAAAATTTAACATTCAGACACAAGAAGCAAGAGATGCTTGAGAAGGTAATCAGGGAAAAGAAATCAAAAGGAACTTATCAAAGTTGAACTATGTGCATTCCTACATGGAAAAACAATAACTGTGTCTGATGAAACCTTCCTCATTATGAAAATAATTGAAGAAGGGTATATGGTCATATGAATACATATGTGAATGTGTATATATGTTTACAGGTATACATGGATAGAGGGCACAGGTCGAATTTGGTGGGAAGGGATGATACTTAAGGGGTGAAGTTAAGAGGTGAGAGACGAAAGTGGCAAGAGGAGATGAGGAGAGACAGGGTAGGGTAAACTACCTCATGTAGAAGAGGCAAGGGGAAGTAGTTGCAGGGGAGGGGAAGAACAGGAAGGCAAAAAGGCAAAACCATATTCTCATTGAATTTGGCTCAGGGAGAGAATGACATGCATACTAAATGGGATATCTCACCCTGCAGGAGAGTAGGGGGAAGGGAGATGAGAGGGGAGATGATGGAGGGGAGGGGAGGTTGGGAGTACCCACTATCAAAGAGGGACAGGATCAAAGTAGGGAATCGACCAGGTCGGGGGTGGGATGGGTGGGAAGGAAATATAAGCAGTCTTTTACAATATATCTACTATGGTAATGTTTTGCATAGCTATACATGAACAACACATACTGAATTGCTTCTCTTCCTAGAGGGAGTGGGTGACAAGGGAGGAAGGGAATGGATCTGAAATTCGAAGTTTTAAAATTAAATGTTTCAAATGTATATAAATACTATTATTAATACTATTTTGCATGTAATTGGGAGATAAGATGTGCAGGCATTGGGGCACAGAGATTCACCTTGCCCTAATGGCAAAGTCGAAGGGGGTATGGGAGAAGATATGGGAGAGAGCAGATTGGATGAGGATCTTGTGGGACTGCTATTCTGGGGTGGTGGGTAGCGGAAAAGTGGGGAAAAATTGTAACTCAAAATCTGGCTGAAATGAATGATGTAAACCAGAAGTTAATAAAGCATTTGTTAAAATTAAAATTTTTAAATTTAGAAATATACTGGCACAAAGAAAACAAAGTCTAGCACAGTACTCTGTACACAGGAAGTATTTAATAAATGCTTGTTGAATTAAAAATTTTTAAATACATTCCTACAAAACTGATGCACCTAAGATAAGAATGGAAAGCAGTCAAATGTAAGGGGAAAAAACTTTTCCATCAAATTTCTGATAAGGATTTGGTGGCCAAGATATCTAACACATATAAATAAATATATATGTATATGTATGCATGCATGTATTTATGTATGTATGTATGTGTATGTATATGTATATATAAAATCAAAACCCATTCCCCAGTAGATAAGTGGTTAAAGGCTATAAACAAATGGTTCTCAAAAGAACTTCAAAATATTAATAACTATATGGAAAAAATGCTCCAAATTACTAATAATAAGAGAAATGTAACTCAAAAAAATCCTAAGGAGTTGCCTTAAACACATAGTTTGGCAAAGTTGAGAAACGATGAGAAGAGTAAATTTTGGTGGAGTTGTGGCAACTCCAGGGATAACAACAGGGACATTAGTCCACTGTTGGTAAGGCCATGAATCCACAGAACATTTTTGGCAAGCAAAATGAAATAATGCAAAAAAACGGGATAAGTTCTCCATACCCTTTAACTTGAGATTTCATTACTAGCCTTATCCCCTAAGAAGATCACTGATAAGAAAAATGACATATACACCAGAATATTTATAGCATCACTTTTTGTGGTAGTAAAAAATTGAAAATGTTGTCTCTTAGCCTGTGATTCACAATAGAATGATAGGTTCTCTAAAGATGAAGGGATATTTCTAGTCATTTAAGTCAAAACCTGTCAATTTACAGTTGAGAACCAGAAAATTCAATGGAGTTAATTGCTTACAGCCCCATATGTGAGGAATAGCAATTGTAGATTAGGATCCAGATCATGTTTTAAATCCAGTCCTCTTTTCAATATACCATACTGCCTTATTACACAAGTTTCTCACTATATGAAATTTCTCTTTAAATTCCAAATTTCACAAAATTTATTTCTAACATCACAGATGTTGCTTTTACAAATAATCTACAGAAAAACTGTCATTTCATCATTTCATCCTATTAATGTAATGATGCACCTAAAGCCAAAAGTGGTGTAGTAGCAACTCCTGCCACTACCAATTAATGAAAATATCATTCTTTTTCACTTAGAAATAAGAAATTCTAGTCAAATCAACAAACACTTGTTAAGCACCTAATATGCACAAGACACACTCTTGTTAGGTGCTTGAGACACAGAAATGAAAAATGTTAACTGCTCTCAAGATTACAATCCAAAATGAAAAAACAGAAAAGGATGCACTTAAAATGGACTATGTACCCCAATGTCCCTTTGTAACAAAAATATGAATTTTTTTCCAATTAGAAGACTGTTAGGAACGTTAGCTAACTAATTGGCAAAAATGCAATATGACTGTTGAAGTCTTCCACAGCAATATCCGAAGAAGTCTACAGGATGGGGGTATTATTCTAGGATAGAGGGGACTCCTTTCTTTGTAGGTAACTAAACCTGATCAGAGGTGTCAAACAGAGTCACAAAAAACCCTGAGAACGGTCTGAACCAGATTAAAATGGAAATGGAAAATGCTTAACAAAATAAATTAAAAATGCAATACAACATAGATAATGTTAATTTGTGGTCTGCTAAGTCAATATGTGCCTACAGTGATTTCAAATAGAAATAGTGTTTCTATTTAAGTTTGCCACCACTGGAATTGATTTGTAAGACACAGGAGACACTGGCACAGGACTGCCCAGCATGACATGCCTGCATCTAAGAAGGAGCTATGCACCATGAGCAAAGCAGAATCACAGTAGCACAAAAGAAAATTGAGATGTGAAAATCTAGAGATATCTCCACTCCAAATGTTCATATGGACTATTCATGACCAACCTGCGGTAGAGCCTTCTGAGCTCATATTGTTCTGATCAGTCACAGACACACTGTACCTTGACCCCAACAAAGTGATGTCATTTTGGTCCTCTGTGTGAATGAATGACAACAACCAACCAGCCACCACTGAATTGTATAAGTTATCAAAATAAAATTAAATTCAAAACCGGGTAGGAGAAAGAAAGTCAAAGAAATTTATCAAGTAATTTATTCAATTTTATTTTAAAATTTCTGTATTTAAATTTTTTTTATATCACTTCTGTTTCCAAATATGCCTCCTCCCCCTCTCCCTTACCCAATGAGGCATCCCTTTTAGCAAGGAACAAAAATGAATGAGAAAAAACAAAACACAGCTCAGCAACTGAATCTAATGGTGTATGCAGAGTGTCTCAATTTCCCACCTTAGGAAGAGGTACATTTTCTCATCTCTTCTTTAGAGACAAGCTGTTCAGGTGGAGCTTTTGTTCTTTTCAATTATATTTTGGTTATGTGTTTTCTTTTGAGAAGTCTTCATTGTATTGAGATAAGTCTAACAAAATTCCTAATAGTGGATACATACACAATCAGTCTACCCTTCTAAAATAAATACTTGATTTCATTTTAAAGTATTTTTATTTTAAAAAAAACTAATATTAATAGGTTAAGATATTTCCAACTCTTAGAATTTAATAATAATAGCTCACCTTCTTAACTCACAGAAACCATGGACTGGCTAATGAAAAAGAACTTTCCATTTGGGACTTCCCTGCTTCACAGAATCAAACATACCAAGGTCAAAGAGAAATCTCAAAGATTGAAAAGATAGCTTTCACAAATAAGGTACACAGTGACCAAAGATGCTGTCATCACTCGTTCTTCAAACTATTACCATCACAAAATGAAGAGGCAGTGATTTCTTGCTGCTGACATCATAACCAAACAAAAAAGATGGAGATGTTCTAGAATTAACTATGCTTAAAAAATCTGTCTTTAGAAAATAGTTGATTAGGAGCAGCTAGGTGGCACAGTGAATAGAGCACCAGCCCTGGAGTCAGGAAGACCTGAGTTCAAATTTGACCTCAGACACTTAACGCTTACCAGTCATGTGACCTTCGGCAAGTCACTTAACCCCAACTGCCCTGCCTTCTCCCCTCAAAAAAGGAAAAGAAAATAGTTGATTTATTTCTCTACATTAACAATACAGTTGAGAGATAGAGGGCAGTCTAAGACTAAATTTCTTTCACTTTGAATTTTTCCACAGCTGGGACCTTATTAGTTTTGGGTCTCTCCCTTTCCAAAGAGGGTTTCTTATTGCACTTCATCCTGTTTTGTTTTAGCTTTGCCTTTGGCTTGCTTGCTACATGCACTTTCTTTGAAGTTCCAAATATATCTCCCTCCTCCCTTTCCCAAAGAGGCCCCTCTGGTAAGAAAGAATACAAAAGTAAAGCAAAAAAAAAAAAATTTCAGCAAAACTAACACATCAACCAAGGCTAATAATATAACTAACATTACACACTTAAGTCTCCCAATTCCACTATAGAGGCAGGGTGGTACATTTGTTCATCTCATCTTCAGGGCCAAGCTTGGTCATTATAATTGTATAGCATTCAGTTCCTTTTTCTTTTATGTTTATAATGTTGTAGCCATGGTGTATGCTCTTTTCCTTGGTCTACTTCACTTTGCAATAGTTCATCTAAGTTTTGCAATGCTCCCCTGTATTTAGCATTCCAATATGCGTATATACTAGTTTGTTTAGTCATTCCTCAATTGAGAGGCTTTGTTTCTAGCTCTCTGCTACCACTTTAGTTGAAGCCATCTTGAATTCTCACCTAGAATAACTGCAACACTTTCCTATAATTTATCCCCTTGCTTCAAGATTTCCTGCACTCCAGTTGATCATTCGTGAAGTTGCCAAAGTGATTTTCCTTAAGAACAGATCTGACCATGTTACTTCCCCTAGTCAATTAACTCTAGTGACTCACTACTGCATGGAAAGCTAAAAATTAGCTTTTAAAGCCCTTCACAATCTGGCCGCAATCTATGTTTCCAGTTTGACTGTCTACTACTCAGCTCTCTATATTCTGCAATCCAGTCAAACAGGCTCTCTTTCTGTTCCTAAACCATGGCATTCTTATCTCCTATCTCTGTGCCTTTTCCTCACCTCCATATCCCAGAATCCATGTCTTCTTCAAAACACAGATTAAACACTACCTTCTACATAAAACTCCCTGATCCCTACAATTAGTATTGCCCTACCTTTCTAACTTACTTGTTTTTGTTTTCTTTACATTTATTCTGTATGTACCCTCAGAGTGCTGGACTTGGAGTCAAGGTGAAGTGAATTAAAATCTCACCTGAGACATATCAGCTGTGGGACCTTGAGCAAGTCATTTAACCTCCTCCCTCAGTCTCAGTTTTATCATACACAAAATGGGGATAAAGGCATCTACCTCATAGAGTTGTTGTGAGGTTCAAATTATATATACACACATACACACATGAACATGTATGAATGATATATATTTCTATATATAGTGCTTTGCAGACCTCAAAGCAGTATATATAACTATTATTATGATTACTTAAATATGCATTTGTTTCTCCACCAGAATGTAACTCTCTTGAGAGTAGGGATTGTTTTATTTTTTTTTTAATATTACATCCTAAGCAGCTGCAAAGTGACAAATAGCAGGCCCTTCTGTTAGTGCTAGGAATGCAAACTCTAAAATCAAATACCCCCTGCCCTTCAGGAGCTTACAATGTGGCCAAGGTAAACAACACATGCATATATATGTATACATGCAACATGTCTAAAAGAGATACAAGATAATTTGAAAGAAAGGCAGTAGTGGCTAGACAACATCAGGAAAGGGTTCATGTAGAACAGGCAGTTCTTAATTAGCCTAGGGTCCACAAATCATCAGGTGTTCTGTGGATATTACCTCATAAAAGAAATTTTCTCTTTTTTATTGTTATTTTCTTTTCTTTATGTATTTTTAGTTTTCAACATACATTTCCACAAGATTTTGAGTTACAAATTTTCTCCCCATTTCTCCCCTACGCCCCACCCCAAGATACCGAGCCCACTGAATACCACTTCCCGCAATCTGTTCTCTCTTATATCCTTCCCCCCCCCCAACCTTTCTTTTAAGGTAAGATGGATTTCTATACCCCATTGCCTGTGTATATTATTTCCCAGCTGTATGTAAAAAACAATTTTTAAACATTTATTTTGAAAACACTGAGTTGCAGATTCTTTCCCTTCTTCCCTCCTGACCCACCCCCACTGGGAAGACAAGCAATTCAATATAGGTTGTACATGTGTAGTTACAGAAAACTTTTCCATAGTGGCTATATTGTGAAAGAGTAATTATATTTTCCTCCATCCTATCCAGGCCTCCCACTTATTCTATTTTCTCCTTTGACTCTGTCCCTAAAAGGAGTTTTCTTTACCAATTTTTGAGAATAATTTCTATAATACAGGTACTGATTATAATTACTCTTTAAATATTTGAAAGAATTTACCTGTAAATCCACCTGGGCTAGATTTTTTTTCTTTAGTAATTCCTTTTCAGCTAATTCAATATAATTTTTTGAGATTGGGTTAAAATCTCTATTTTATGTCCTCTAAATATGGGTGTGGTTTTATAGAACAGTATATATATTTTCCTTTTTATCTTTCTGCTAGATTCCAATTCTGAGACAACATTAAAGTCCCTGTAATTTAAATTTTTCCTTTATAAGTTTAGATGCTATGCCATTTGGTCCATACATATACGTTTAGTACTGATGGGGGTGTAGAAGAAAGGGTCAATAAGCTGAGGACCTTCTCTAAGTCTTTTAACAATGCATGTATATCAATGAAACATATCAACTTTCCATGATCCCTTGTTCTTGCTATGTGACTGGCCCACAACCTTTTCCAATCATGAATTATCCCTGATGCTATGATCTCTTCTCCTATACAACTGTTTGATGTTAACATAGCATAGCCTAGGGGGGCGGAGCCAAGATGGCGGAGTAGAAACAGCTCTTCCAAGCCTCTCTGCCCCCAGATTCCCCACAAACTATGTAAAAAAGGACTGTGAACAACTTCTGGAGCCCCAGCACCCACAGAACGACACAGAGAAGCTAACCCCCCACTGAGGACAGCCCAGCAGCCCTGCAGGAAGGACCAGCGCAGTGGTCTGGGACCTGGCAGCTCGCAGAGTGCAGAGCGCAGGAGC